>OX422210.1:452679627-453279627 GCA_949130495.1 Sambucus nigra | reverse complement strand
TGGTCTTTTTTCCATTAGATCTGCTTTCCAAGTGTGTAAAAAATCTGCAGTGAGCTCTTATAGTTGGAAGCTTCTATGGTCTCCTTTCATTCCTATTAAAATATCCATCTTTGGATGGAAATTGTTCAGGAAAGCCATCCCCACTGATGATTATATTCAGAGAGTTAGAATCAGGTTATGCTTGAGATGTCGATGCTGTAAGGTCAATATAGAATCTATGAAGCATTTAATACTTGAAGGGAATATTGCCAAGGAAGTTTGGAAAATTTTTCTCAACTTAACTGATGTGATTCCATCTTTTAAGTCTATCAAAGCCATGCTGATGGCTTGGTGGTTAGTAAAAGCTAGAGGAAGTTTTCAAAAAGTTGTGTTTCAGATTACCCCTGGGTGATTTTATGGGAAATTTGGAAAGCTAGATGTTAAAGTTTGTTTAAAAATATGGAGATGAAGGAAGGCATAATCATATCCCAGATTATAAATACTATCTCAAATGTTTTCTCTAACAACTGTTTTGCAGGACATCTAGTTTTATCTTCCAAAATTCAACATGTTTTCAAATTTAGAATCAAATTAAAACAGGAGCAAATTCAGAGTGTTCGATGGGAAAGACCCTCAGTTGGCTTCATTAAGCTTAATGTGGATGGATCAAGCATTGGTAATCCAGGAGTCAGTGGTATAGGAGGCATCTTCAGAGGTCACAATGGAGAATTCTTATTTTCCTTTGCTCTTTCAATTGGTCAATCTACTTCTTTAAAGGTAGAGATTAAAGCTATTCAGACATATCTGTAATGAATAATTAAAAAAGGCTATTCAAATGTTACTCTTGAATCAGACTCCAAAGCAGTGATTATGATGATCTCAGAGCAGTGGAAACCTCCTTGGGAAGTGAAAGATTCTATAAATGAGATAAAAGGCTTTATTAAAGGAAATGGCCTTCAATATCATCACATTTGGAGGGGAAAAAACAATGTAGCAGTTGCTTTAGCAAAATTTGCTTCCTCATCAAAAGAATCCAAGTGCTTTCATCAATTTAGTGATCTTCCTCTTCTTGCTAAATGAGCTTTTAATATGGATAGACTAGGTTTTCCTAGTATTAGAGTTTTTAAATAATTGTAATTTGTAGTTTGTTTAGCCACTTAGGAGAGGCTTTTTCTCATATTAATAAAATTTAGGGGATCAATATCCTCTTCTGTTAAAAAAAATATATGTATATGATATTTGATTGATAATTCAGATATTTTTATTTTGTACCGGAATAGCCATAAGGGGAGATTTGTAAGGACATATTTTACATCGTGTCCCTAGTACCTAGTTTACATTGAGTATGGCGTATCACGTTACATTCGTCAAAGCAATTCAAGTTCACAAGTGCAAGGATACGGATTTGAATACCAAGCATCTTCAACAAAGTTCTACGACGAGACGTAATTTTGGTATGGATTTAGTTTTGTGTTACTTAGATTTTTTTTACTAAGTTTTGGGATACTTTTCTTAACTGTTTTTTTACAAAACGAGGAGTTTATAAACTAAAAAATGTTTCTTGAGTTTACCTTAGGCGGAATTTTAAAATGTCGTTTAAGTCATTCTAACAACTTGGCACTATCATTCAAATGACATGTCAATGTCGTTTAATAGGTCATTTGATAGGCTGCTTCTCATATGAATTAAACGAACCTGTACTATTTTGTGTTTTTAAGTCATTTGATACTTCATTCGAAGGGGGTTCTGAAGAGATGTCAATCTCGTTTGAACGACCCTATGAACTCGTTCTAAAGATATTTCGTCGCCTTAAATTTTCTATTCTCCTATAAAAACCTGTTTTGTGAAGATTTTTTTTATTAAGACTTTTTATTTATGCAAACTGCAGAACAACCGCAAAATAGTCTTCACTTTTTGGGGCTAAAACTTGTTTTCGATTCACACAAACAATATTAATTCTTTTGTGAATCCTTTTTGGAACCCAAAGTTTTACTTGTGGATAGCTTTCTTTACTGCTGATCTTGGGGATACTTGAGGATATTCACTACTGAGGGAGGATGACTGAGGTATTTGTGATTCTTGAAAGAATCATTACTGACTGAAGGTTGCAGTCTTTGTGGATTCTTGCGAGAATTCATTGTAGTATTTATCTAAAGTGTTGTAAGTTGCGATTTCCAAACTTTAGTGAAATACAAGTTTTATCCTGCGAGAATTTTTCCTGAAATTTTTTGTTTCTTTACATGCTTGATTTGAATCACATAGATACATTTTTAGGTTTTAATTAATATAGAAATTTGTTTGAGGGATTGACATCAAATTAAATAAGTTCATTCCATCAGAAGATAACACGCACTCTACAATTATTATTATTATTATTATTATTATTATTATTATTATTATTATTATTATTATTATTATTATTATTATTATTATTATTATTATTATTATTATTATTATTATTATTATTATTATTATATCTTTGAATTTCCTTCTTTTATCCTTATGATATTAGAAATTAATTAAAATCTGATTATATAATTTATTTCGTACAATAATTTTGATTTATAAAGCGTATCTCAATTTAATACGCGTAACGTGGTACACGACATTTTTGAATTTTTCTTCTTAATTTTAATTATAAATATCATTCTAATAAAATTAGTCCCATAGTGTCTCATAACGTGATTTTTTATTAATTACAAAAATTCGGGCGTTACATATTTTATTTCTTACTGCTCTTATTCGTTCATTTATTAAGACATTAGAATGACCTGTGATGAACATTTTGACTCTCAAACTATCTCCCCAAATCCTTTTCTACCTCCCAATTTCATTTTTTTTTCTATTCCTCGAAGATTTTCTTACCTTATTGGCCTCGTTTCTCCCAAACCTTTCAGGCATATCAATTTTATTATGTTTGATAATTTCATTCAGTGTATTATCCAATTTGGTTAAATCCCCTTCTTCACTATCGATTATGTTGGAATTAAAATAATACTCCTTTTTCATAATCAAAATAAGGATTTTTTTTACTTAACCCACACTTTTAACCCATTATTTGACCTAACCTCCATTTTATTAATCTCTTTGACACAACCCCCAAAATTTTAACATTATTGGAGATATGTTAAAAAAAGTCTAATTTGCATATTAGACTTAACCCTAAAAATATTCTTTTGACCAAAATACCGTTCTTTTAAGCAATACCTCATGCCACTTCATCTTCTTTACCAAATCAAAACTTTAATTTTTCATCAAACCCTACAATCTAAAATCAAACCAAACTAACAAAACTACGATCAAATTGAAGATAATGGATGAAAAATTCCTCTCCAAATAAAAAAGTAAATATTTGGAACGAAGAGTTTTGATGTTTTACTACTATTAGCCCAAAAAGGGAACATGCCCCGAGATTTTGAAATTTACGTACGACATGGAGTTATTTAGTTGTTAGTGCGTAGGAGGATCTCATATCATTTTTGTGAAGCTAATTGGTTGTTAGTGTGTAGTAGTTCTATGGAGTTGTTTGGCTGTTGTAAGACCTAATTAAGGAATTTTTCTACTATTTTAGCTATTACCTACATTCTTGTTATGTATTGTCACTAAAATAAGACCTATATGGAAGAAGCTTGACTAACTTTATGGCTCTGGAACGAACTGTTCTTTATTAGCTACTGAATATTTAGGATTTAAGGTTCTAAAAATGCAGGGCGTGAACGAGGCGTGGAAGTCAAGCCTTAAGCCTTAGAAGCTTAGGCGGGCCTTAGGCATAAAAAGGCGGGAAAAGGCGTTTAGGCCTTCTTAGTACATTTTAATATTTTTTAACCATAACAAGGCTATTAAAATACTAAAATTATACATATCATAAAAATATGTCTGAATATATGCAAATTAAAATACTATTTGATTATTTTGGATGAGATAATGGTCCGGTTTGTAAAAAAAATCTTTAAAAGGCGATATCATTTCACTAAAGCATTGTTGTTTTTAGAAAAAATTGTGCCTTAAGGGTTTTACCAAGAATAAGGCGTAAAAAGCTTAAGGCGGGGAGTTTCTCCCAAGCCTTAAGCCTAGGCGTGCCTAGGCGGGTTTTTTAGAATAGTGGGGTTTATATATGATTAATTTCTTACTCATATATTTATGGATAAACATTATCTAAGAACAAGTAATTATTCACTTATGGTTTTCTTCACGATCCTAAGATGATAGAAGGGATCGAGTACAACACGCACCCACTTCATATAGGTTTTGTATCCTTTTTGTTTGGTGATGAATTTTGTATCCACTATCTTAAATTTGATCTTAGTTTGATTTGATTTTGGAGTTTAGGGTTTAAAGAAAAATTAGGATTTTGATTTGGGGAAGAAAATGAAGTGGAGATGAGGTGTTATTTAAAAGAAAGGTATTTTGTTCAAAAAAAAATATTTTGGGGGTTAATTATAATTATCAAATTATACTTTTTTTAAACAAATCTACAATGGTGTTAAAATTTTGGGGGTTATGTTAAAGAGATTAGTAAAATGTGTTTAAAGTCAGATAACGCATTAACAAGTGGGGATTAAGTAAAAAAATCTTTAAAATGATTCCATTTCCTTTATTGAACGGAGGGCAATTCTCCAATTCAAATGTGTGTAGAGATCTTATGATATCATCAACCTTCATATTATCTAACTCCCTGCAAAATTAAGCAGTGTCATATGGCATGAAACTAGGTGGCAACGACCTTGGAAATCTTCCCAATTACCATTGAGTCTTAAAATCTTCTCACCCAAATTTAAGTGAGAGTTTGCAATGTCAGAGATTTTTTTCATAAACTCATCGAAGGTCTCATCATTGAGAATGTTTAACAATTCAAACCATTTGGCAAGATATTAGATCTCTGATACCTAAATGGTATCACTAGCCTTATGTGTGACTTGAAAGATGCCCCACACTTCATTAAATGTAGTAACATAGTGATCCAATGGAACTATTCTTGGGTGACTCCATCTAAATTCTCATTTATCGCCCTTGATTTATAATTGGACCTATGCTCATCCTTAGTCCAGGTTCCCTCAGGCTTACGAATAACAATATCCCCTTGCTTGACCATTGGGTGTTTCCACCCCTAGCTACGATTAACCATACTCTCTTATCTTAGGATTTTAGAAAAAATAACAAGTGTCTTATAATACGAGTAATTTCTACCATCAAACACAGGTGGATGCGTGATCGACTAACCCTTAACAAACTTACCACCGAGATTCACCAAAACAATGCATTAATACCAGTGTGAAATGTCTTTACCCTTGGGATCTAGTCAAATTAATTAATTCATCAATTGATTACCATATCCGTTAAAATCAAATCCTTTTTAATTGAACCAAGTTTTAAGTTTACCAGATAAATTTATTTAAGTCAATTTGCATGAAGGTGATTAAAAAATAAATGGGAAAGTAAAACCAATCATAAATAATGCAAAAAGGAGTTCACTACAAAAAAATTGCTTTTAATACCCTATTTTTTGAGACAGACAAAATATAGTCTTTAAAACATACTTTTTGAGACGAGTATAATTAGCGGTCTCAAAAACTATTATTTTTTGAGACTACTACTTATACCCGTCTCAAAAGAGGTCACTTTTTGAGATGGTTAATTATTCCCGTTTTATAAAGTAAACCAAGTAAGACTATAAAATGTTTGCTGTCTCAAAAGATATACCAAATAAGATAGCTAAAAAAATTATGTTCCCACCGTAATCATTTTTCATCTCCCGCCTTATTTTACCAAAAAAAAGAAAAAAAGTAACACGCGTGCTCACAATCTCTCACAAACCCAATTGGCCCCCTCCTTCTCTCACAAACCAAATCGACAACCCTCACACCATCTCTCCCATCACTTTGAGACGGGCCGACAGTCATACCATTTCGGTACTCACCATGTCTATCTCTCCCACACACGCACACGCAGTGATGCGCACACACACATATAAATGAACACAAATCTTAAAGTTAGGGTTTTCATTTTAATTTTCAATTTGATTATTGATTATTGATATAAATAAAGTATTATATGGTTGGGTATACATATAATAAAATGAAAACCCTAAATTATATGGTTGATTGTTATTATTGATATACATAAAGTATTATTATATGGTTGATTATTATTATTATTGATATACATAAAATGAAAACCCTAAATTTCATTTTAATTTTCATTTTTATTATTGATTGTTGATTATTGATATACATAAAGTATTTACAGGGACGAATGCACACAGTTCTTGATTATTGATTATTGATATACAATTTTCAATTTAATTTTGTCCTAAAGTATTATTATTATTAGGTAAAGCTATGTATAATGTTGTGATATTTAATCTACTTTAGGACAATCAAGATTTTGGTTGTGTTGTATATGTTTATGCAACATAACAGTGTGTATCAAAGGGCAAAGACTGGAATTCACTTGTTGAATTGTGCTGAATAGAAGCAGAGTTTTCATTTACTGTGTTTTAAAAGGGACAATAGTGTTATTATATTAAAATAAGTTGAATATTAGACTATGAAGAAATTCATCATTCTTGAGCTAGATTCAGAAGATTTTTGCTACAACTATAGTAACATTTACATTTTCTTCTTCTTTAGTTTTGTATTTGAAGAGTGAATTGAACTTAAATTGAAGTATTCAAGGTTTTCAATGATATTTTTATCTACATAAGGGAGATCCGGATTCTCAATATCCAGTTGTATACATATATGTTTATACAACATGATAATGTAGATTACATGACAGATGCATGACTTTACTGGTTGAATCGTGCCGAGTCGAACATAGCTTTTTTCATTTACTAAGATTCAAAAAGGGTAACAACTATATGATATTAAATTAAGCTAGATTTTGGAGATAATTGAAATTTAATTTTTATATTGAGGTGGATTTATATGGTCTTTGCTTCAAATATAGTAGTTTTCCAACTAGTTCATCTATCACGTGCATTGTTCAGTTTCTTTTGTTCATTTGTAGTACTTTTTGAATTAAGAGTGATTTGATCTTAAACTAAAGTATTCATTGTTTGTGATGGTATTCTCATCCGTTTAGGGAGATCCGGACACTCAAAATATAGTTATTTATGATAATGGCTTTACATATATTTTTATACAATACAATAATGAAGTAGGTTTGCTTATGTGAGTCATCTGGTAGTGGTTTAATACACCGAATATTAATATTGTTGTCTTGTTTGTTCAGGTGTTTGTTAGATGTCGTGGAGAGTGTTAATATACTTGTCATCAACAACGGGCAAATTATTAGAACCGAAGTTGTAGGGGGCATTAAAGATGCAAAACATATTTGAGGTGATTATCAACCCACATGTTATATTTCCTTACTATTGGTGTTTTGTTGTCGACTTTTAATTTTGTAATTGTTAGGACTATGCATATATAAATGCTTGTTAACTGATTTTGATAAGTTCCCTTTTTAGCTAGTTTATATGCCTCATATTGCTATCAGTTTACCTTTACAGTTATCATACTTCATAAGTGAAATATAATGTTATTGATTAGGAAGCCACTACCAAGTAAATTTATTTTATCGAGAAGTTTCTCCTGCTTCCGCCTTCCCACACTGTTCATTCTATTTTCTCAGCTCATTTATACTCGCAGCATCGTACGATACCGAAGGCCCCATCTTGGTTTTGGATTGGATAAAATCATTCAATTTGAGTGGTCCTAATACTGGAGCCACGCCATTTTCATCTCCTTTCTTTTCTTCCTCTAAAAGTTCTTGAACGGGTCTATATGCTGCAGCAATATAGAGGTTCTTCAACTCACTGCCCGAGTATCCTTCGGTTGCATTCACTAGATTTTCTAACTGAAATCTATGTTCTAGATGCTCTTGATCAATAAATATTTTAGGTATCTTTAAATGATTATCAGCATATGGCAGGTCAACATAAATCCTTCTTGGTAGACGACGAATGACAACATCGTCAAGATCGAATGGTCGATTTTTGGCGCTAAGGATGAGGATTCTTTGGTTATCTGTTGATCTCAACCCATCCCAGGATGCCATAAATTCGTTTCGCATTCTTCTAGTCTCTCCATGCTCGAAAGAACCACTACGTGCAGCCAGGAAGCTGTCAACCTCATCAACAAAAATAATTATGGGAGCTAGCTTGCTAGCGAAGGAGAAGAGGGCCTTGGTAAGATTTTCAGCATCCCCAAATCAGTTAAATGTAAGTGTTGAACCAGTTATGCTGACAAAATTTGCCCCTTCTGTTAAAAGAATTGGGAAAAGCAAGGTTTGTAATGATACCTAAATTGATATCAACAAGGATTTTTGAGTCTGTTTCGATCAGTACATTTTCAATGTTTAGTTGAGAGCAAAGATTTAAACCCACCTCTAATGCCTTAGCTTCAACAAATATGGAAGAATTATATCCCAGATCCATACTAAATCTAGCTATAAAAGAACCCCTATTATCTGGAATTACACCCCTAATGACACTTGGACCTAGATTACCTTTAGAAGCATCATCAATATTTAATTTTGAAGTCCCTATAGGAGGCTAGGACCAAACACATTCATAAGACATGACCTATTTTGGGCAGACATTCAAATTGAACTAATTGATGATGAAATGATCCTTAAGAAGGCACCTATCCTTGAAAATTTTATTGTGTCCTATATCAATAGTTAAATTAACAACTTTATTGACTACGTTCACTGATTGAGCTTGAACATTATCATAAAGTCTCCAATTTTTTTTCACTGCGATATATGCAAAATGTATTCGTGAGGAAAGATAGGACTTATGGGAATCTCTATTAAAATGAAAAGTGGGGAGGTAATCCTATTGATAGAGAGTATGTTCTGGATTTTAACATGGCCATTCTGAGTTTGGGGTTACATGAGATTTATTATACAGGTTCAAAATATACCCAGTGAAATAATTGAGAATCCATTCGGACCCGAAGAGCTATCATGATTAAGGCTGAATGTAGCATTTTTCACCTTTGCAGCATTAGGAATTGTGCATAGACTATCCTTCACCTATGCTTCGAATAGAGAATGAAAACCTCCAAAAATGCTAGAAAAGTAATCCACAACTGCTTGTCATGTGCTATCAGAACTAGTGATGAACCCATACCCCTTTTAATCATGAGGTTTCCTATCCAGAAGCTCAGTCCTTAATAGAAGATGATATAAGGCTCAATTTATACTCCCCGTTGGATCCAAGTTTGTTTAGACTTTTATCTAAGCATGATATCTTTTTTATCCAAAAGTTTGGTTAGTTGGAGTTTGCAACTATCCATCTCATTTTGAAAATTGTCTGACCATCGACCTAGGAAATCGACCTCTAGAATTGAAATTTCTTCTTAAAAAGTCTATATTTTTGTGTTGATATTGCCAAAGACTTCCCAATTACAAGCAAAAAGAGCTTTTATCACTTTGATGAGCTTACATTACAACGTAATAAGTGGAGACCCATAAAATGAAGAGTCCCAAACGGAGGGCAAAAAATTTTGAACTCGTCAGATCAGTCAAAATTTTCAAAATTTTGGAAGGTTTGTAAATTTTCTCCTTTGGAGTGATGGTGAGAGTCAAATAAAAGGGGATGGGGGTGCTCATTTAAAATAAAAATCATTACATACATACATACATACCGTAAAAATTTAAAGAGGAAAGGTCTAACATTGCAATCCAACATTGCTTAAATTTTCAAATACATGGTATAAATTCAAAAGTTAACTGTATCTGATCTCTGTTTCCAGCAGTAATGTTTGAGATTGTCCAGCAAGATTCTTTCTTGATGCTCTTTTTATTATTATGGGCTAACAAGCTCAATAGGCATGGAAGTGCACCATGCTCGATTATAGACTACATGGGAAGGAAAACCCGTTAACTCAAATATAAAATGATAGTGCTGTAAACAAGAGAAATCTGATTTCATAGGTGTAGTGAACATGATCATAGCCCAATGCACTGAAAAATATAGACCAGAGAGAGAGGGAGAGAGATTTAACTCTATTTTAATTACTTTTTATGCAGGTTTGAGCTAGGCTGGGCATAAGCTTGAACAAAATCCAGCTCAACTAACTTTGGTTTGTGCACTATGGTATCACTAAAAATCTATGGCCCAGTGTTGTCAAACGGGAGCCTAAAAAGCTACGACCATATAAATTTTATTTATTACACCGACCTCTCCTATCATTGAGAAATTAGAGACCTCCTTTATGTTCTCCTTATCAACATATATTTTGCATCATGATGGATCTTAGCATATAAAGAATATTACCTATGTGATGAAGTTTATATATTAGAACGGAATTTTAATAAACATAGAGGGAGGTTACCGTCACAATCCCGAATGCCCTGAACCAACATATGAGGAGAGTTCATTATGATTTTCCAAAGCACTTGGGAAGTTTGGGTAATAAACTCGAAATAGATGGGAAGTCACTGTAAATATCCCTTCAATCTCTAATGATATTTCTCAGTTTATTACTTTGGGAAATATATCCAGGCGAATGTAATTATGTGCATGCTTTGATAAAATAGGAGTATACCTCCTGATAGGCTGACACGTTTGTGTTGTGTGAGATGTAAAGTTATGTTAAGATATTGGATAATAACGTATTTTTGTATGAATTTCATTAGTTGACCAATATATTCCAATGACGAATAATTTGTACTACTATATGGGAAACCCATATTCCTTTCCGAATTTCAAAAATATTCTGTAACACGAGTGAGCTGACGCAATCTGTATCTTAGGTAATGCTTGGGCCTCGGGAAAAAAATATGAAGACTGGATGAGAGTCACCGAGACATCTTTTAAAGGCAAATTTTGGGGATGGGCTAGATTTCATCTTCTCGTATCTCATCGGATCATCGTAGGGTAATTCAAGATTTGGGATCATAGTTTGTTTTCGCGAGCAAAGTGCAGAAAGCCCCTAAACTAAATTGATTTAGCAAGAAATTTCTCTCAACTTTTTTTAATGTCAAAGGCCCCCTGAACTACATTAATTTTACAGTAAGGATAAGTAGTTCTTCAGATGATACATACAATATCAATGTTCTAATGACCTATGCAAACCTTTTTACAGTAAGGATAGGTATTTACTTCCCGTTCAAACACAGATCCGGGATTAGAACACCTTACATTATTCACATAACATTATAGTTCTTTATATGACATTGAGTTATCACCATTGACATCTTTTTAACCAGTTGAATACCATACCGGTTTTTTATAGTTCATTTGTACTTCCCCCGTCTATATCTCATTAGCCATGATTTATACCTTCACCAAAGATTGTTATACTATGTGGCATATTACTAACACAGATTAGAAGACCAATTTAGATTACAATGATGGAAATCTTGATAGCATAGTAGGGTGAAGCAGAGGATATATTCAAAATGGATAAAGTGTAAGAGGAACAATTTACTCATTTGGCGGTCACTACTTCTCAAGATACTAGCATCATACAAAGCAACACGACATAATCCAACAAGAATAGAGAAGCCTAATAGAAAACCTCTAGGTATTGTGTAGGGTGTGGTTCTGTGGAGAAAAGTCAGAATGTGATTGAAATCAATGCAGCAGCTGAAAATGTGAAACCAGGTATGTTTGTACGCATATCCAAGTATGTCAACTTAAAAAAATGAATTATGCTTTCTGTGAAGTGGTTATCACCAATCCGACTGTAGAACATTATATAATAAAGTGAATTATCAAATTAAAATTCGAAAATAGAGATCCTAATAAGATATAATTATGACTCTTCAATTCTGGAAAAATAGAATCCAGTTCTTCAAATTTACAAAACATGTTTGTGTATTTTCTAAAGCTACAAATGATTTCTGTAATTAAATATGACCTTAAATCCTGAATCCCCCAGTGTTTCAAGTTCATATAAACTCTCACGAGAGTTGGTAATTGGTTACTTTCACATCTTACAGTAAAAAACATTGCATCTCTATCTCCTCCCAATAACTCTGAATGGTTAAGAGATCACAAAAGGGATTTCATAGGAGAATTTTTTGTTAGATGGATTCCTCCAAAGCATGTGTTATAAGCTTAATTGTGATAGTAGTTCTAAAGGAAACCCAGGCTCTGCTGGAGGTGGTGGTATTATTAGAGATCACAAAGGGGATTTCGTAGGAGAATTTTCTGTTTTCTATGGTATTCAACCTAATAATATGTCAAAATTATGTGCTTTGATTGATGGTTTAATAATTAGGGATAAATCAAGAGGAGATCAATTTGGATTCAGATTTAGTTGTGAAATCTATTCTTGGATTGGCCAAAGTGCATTGGAATTGTTTCACTCATTATCTTTGCCAAGGAAAATTTAAAGAGACGAATTGTACTATTTCTCACTGCTATAGAGAAGCAAACAATGTTGTTGACTCTTTAGCTAATTTTGCTTCTAATAATACCCCCCATTTTTAATAAGGACAAAATTCCATTAATTATTTATCTCCATATCTGAATGGATAAATGGGGTTTTCCTTCAATTAGAACCAAATATGATTTTGCTTATTGGCATACCTTATTATTTATTTCCTAGTAACATCTCATGCTTTCTCCTTCCCCATACTGTTCATTCCATATGTTCTAATATTTACTTTTTAACTTTGTTTTACAGGTGAAAATATATACAAAGTAGTGGTGATTTTCACAAGGTATAGAGAAAGATCAATGTTTATGGCATTTCAAATGGATGATTTTCATGTTGTAAGACATACGAGGTATGAGATAGAAAATCCTTTTTTAGTATTTACCACTCAACGATTCAGGCCGACTGGATATTATTATATAGTCTATACATATAATTACTTATATATGTTGAGAGATTTTCAGGTGGAAAATTCTCTATTTTAAACTTCAATTTTCAATGTTGGTAGTGAAAATTTGTTATGGTGGCGGTGAGAATTTGCTATTGGTTGGTGTATAGTATTCTTAGAATCAATTTTAATGTTTAAACAGGTTGGGTACCTGTGGTTTTCATGAATAAACAAAGGAGATTCTGCCGATTTAAAAACAAATAGTAGATATTTATTAAAAAGATATCATGGTCTAAAATTTCTATTATTTGTGATGAGAATATACTATATTGATTCATTGCAACTTGTATTGTTGATGAGTAGGATATTAATTTTGACGTAATTGACACTTTTATTTTTGCAGGTGACAACTTTTGTAGAACATGCAATGCTAATCAGTGATTTTGGAGATCGTACGACTTTAAGATTGCGGGATCACTTTGATAAAATCATTTTTATTTTCGAGTATAAGAATTTAATGTATTTTTGTTGTCAATTCCAATATTTGAACTTAGTGTTGTAATATTTGTTGTGATGAATATTTAGAGATGCTTGTATGAACTCTAATTATTGTTGAATGAAAATGATTCGTTGTGTTAGTTCAAAATCGTCTTATGTGTTATATTTTTTTTTTATCATTCGGCGATGCTTTAATAAATTGTCCAAATGTAATTCAATTATATATTAAACTTTAGCGGTAGATTTTATTATCCACAATATATTGTTGCAAAAATTTTAAGATCTCTTCACCTCTTTTGGGATGGTTACAACTGTCCAAAAAATATATTAAAGACGGCTATGTTGTCGTCTCAAAAAGGTCTTCTAAAATAGTAACCTTTTAAGACAGATTAATTCTCGTCTCAAAAACACTCTTTTGTGACGGCTCTAGTGCCGTCTCAAAAGGGTCATATAAAATGAGGACCTATTGAGACGAATATGTTTCCGTCTCAAAAAACTCCTTTGAGACTGCTATAGCGTCACAAAGAGTATTTATAACCTCCTATCAAAAAGACCCCCCCTGCCGTCCCAAATAGCGTCCCAAAAAGTATTTGAGACAAATAAACCAACTTTTGGGACTGTTAGGCCACCGTCTCAAAAGTTACTTTTTTTTTGTAGTGGTTAGAGTGGAAACCCTTGTGGAGAAAACCACAATCTCCCTAACCCAAAGCATCCACCAGTATAATAATGAATGTTTACATGACTTAAATTAAGACAGATGAATCTTAGATTTATGACAAAGATAACCACCATGAAGTCACACTCTTGTGTTTTTATCTCTGATGTCATTGCTTGTACTAGCTACAATCGTTCCACGCTTAGACCAAACTTGCACAATCCTTAGACCTTGCTATCCAGAGATCTCTCTGATTGACGAAGATCCGTCCACACATATACTACGTGCTAATTACCCATATGATTTCTCTTGCTAAAATATTTTGGTGATGAACAAGACTAAAGGGAACTGTAAACCAAATGTTTACTTTGAAAGTGTGAAATAAAAAATATCCCACTCTCTCAAGAAACTTTCTTAAACCTATTAGGTTTTTGTAAAAATTGAGTTGTGTACTTTGAAAAATGATTCTATATTGTTATTTATACTTTGCAACAATGAAATAATACTTAAACAGGTTTGAATAAACTTCCTTCAATTCTAACTAGGGACACCTCATGCAATATTGCTATCTTATGTTGAGTTTTTTATTTACCAAACACGGTTCTCATGCAAAACTCACTTTATACGAGAGGATCTTGTGTGATTCATGTATTGTATGAGGAATTCTGGTTGCTTAAAAATCTCTCGTGAGAAGTTTCTTTCATATTAGGGGTCTCTTGTTCAAACGGAAGATTAAAAAACCCACTCCCTGCAAAATTGCAGAAAAATGAAGAAACATCTTTTCATCACAATTTAAAAAGTTTTTTCCTACCAATTTCTTACTCAAGAATAAGCTAAAGGAAATTACAAAAACTTAGAGGATTACCTAACCTCCGATAATATGAATTTGTACGGTTCGATAGATCTCTATGGAAGTTCTTTGTCTTTGTCTTTAATGATATGCAATTACAACTCGAAAGACAATAAAAAATATACCTTGACAATTTGTCTAAGAATAAATCCAATACGAAAGTGTGAGGATTGTAAATGAGGAAATTATTTACATTCCTTGTTATGATTTTGTCTTTATTTCGTAACAAAAGGAATAAATTGTCTAAGTGTATTATTTGGAGTTGTTTATGTTGTAAATGTCACATCATTGAAGATATAGACAAAGCATTATTACAAATATCTATCGAAGTGGACATACTCATACATTCATGAAATCAGACATTTGGTAAGCATTTAAGGCTTTTGTAATTTACGCACGTTTACTTTTAAGTAGGAAATATACATGATAAATAAATTTAAATGTGAGGAAAAGGTTTTTAAAGTTTTTTTTTACAAATTTTGCAAGAGGATAAATTTTTTCCATCTCTCATTTGAATGAGAGACCCCTCTCACTAAAGGGTCTTTGCACGAGAACCATGCTTTATCAGAATAAGTCCTCGTACGATAGGGATATTGTGACACCCCGCCTAATTAAATACCGGGTGATTAGTCCTTTATTATATTAAATCAGAATATCCAGTTGGTTCAGTTTATGCATCACTATCGAAAACTGTATTATTAAATACTAACCACCTAATATTTAAAAATGTTGATGTCAAAATTTTATTTTTTAATTAGTATAAAACTAGGTTAACGAAATAATTCAACATTCAACATTCACCATTCACATCAATCTCATATGATAGGAAATAACTGCAATAATAAATGTAACTGGAGTAATCACTTCCAGTCTAAGTCCCCAACACAATAATCCAACATAAATAAATCCACAATAGAAAGAAGTAACTAACTAAATCCAAACTCTGAATATTTGAATAGAAAAGGGGAAACATGCCCTAACTGATCAAATAACTCAAAAGGAAGAAATGATGGACATAGAGGCGTCTATTACCAAGGTCCTGTAACTTCCACATCAGCTATAGTTCGTCGAGTGAATGGAACTCCTATACTTGGTGTCCATGTGTTTGGGCAACTAAAATAATTTGATAAGAAAAGAGATTTGCAGAAAAACAGGTCAGAGTCGAGTTGAAAAAAATTTAAAAATCAACAAGTGCTGAAAATGAGTAAATAGCGCATATATTATTCATGTTAGATTATTGGACTCACTTGAGATACTCAACTCTCATCTAACTAGTCCTTTCCAGTATAACATCTAATCATAGCCCAATATCGTTTCCATATATTTCCCTCGCAATATACATACTATCTATAATCAATTTCTCTTTAACATGGATGAGAGATTTTTTTGATTTAATACAATTAAGTGTTTACCAAACTCAATTCATTTTAGATTTCATTATCATTAATGTCTGCTTAATTCACACAGTAGATAGTATCACAAGTATATATATACATTCACTCTATTTTATATATATAGACAATACTGCACCCCAAGATACAGCTGCGGTGCATGCATACTCTGCTATCATGTCCAGGTATATCACTCATTGAACAAAGGACTATGGGTCCAATCTCTCGCGAACCATCAAAACAAGCACACATATTTGAGGCGAACATAGTTCCAAGTCGATGGGCTACGCACATACCTACGCACCCATACGAACGTAATCACTATCATTCTCACAGATAGGCTGTACCTAGGTTCTATGCTCTAGTAGTACAAATCAAGATCCCACCCGAAGGCTCCTCAAGGCATGATTGTCCCTAACACGCAACCTCCACCTGATAGCAAGTAGTGTAGGTATTTCGTACACATAATGTCTCAATCAATAGGTATACACACAACTTATCATATTCATTAGGTATTCACGCAACCCAAGTCCCCTAATTTATATGTAGTATTATCATCTCTACTACTTGCAATACTTTAACCGTACGATTTATCTCTCTATCATATCTACTATTTAAGGCTCTCTCATTCCAACACATTCCCTCAGTAGTTACTCAATTCACCCCACTATTAGACTACTCCATAATAGCATATGTCCTATTCTCTCACTTGAATTAACCTAGAAGGATTCTAACTCATCTGGGGAAAAAAAATTCATTTATGAAATCTCGTTAGAACGTGGGAATTCTCGTTCGAACGAGGTCATTCCAACGACAATCTCACTTCGAATGAACCCAAATCTCGTTAGTAATCTCATTGGAATTCTCGTTCGAACGACCTGGGTAGGTCTTCGAGCGAGAATTTCGAGATCGTTTTCTACCTTCCAAACTTCGAATTTCACCATCTTCCATCATCCAACACCCATGCTAATTTATCTCAACACCAAGTTAAAGGTTCTAAATCATCTCCCTATAGGATTGGGCACTTTTTACCCCATTTTTAACATCAAATCCTTATAATTATAATAGAAATTAAAACAAATCCCTTAAACATTTAAAAGTTCTAAATTAGTATAACCTCCATTAACAATAATTTAACCCAGATTTAATTTCGTGAAATCAACATATAAAACCTAGATTTATCATACCCAGAACATGGTTATTCAACTACATGCAAACCTATACTTCCAATGAAAGATTAATGCCGAATTTCAGTCCCAAATTCATAATATCATGATTAAAACATCAATTAATCTAACATGGACATTATATGCTCTAAAATCAAGCAAGATAAACATTTGCCTTTTTGTGAACTTATGATTCGCTGAATGAAACTGGTATAGGGGTGATCCTCTCTTCACGATCTACGCGTTGGTGTGACTTTTGGTGCGCGGGCTTGAGTCTTTATCCCAGGGCATCGACGGAGTTCTTCTTCTCCCTCTTTGGTTCTCTCTCTCTCACTTAGGTTTAGAAACTGACAGATACCTTATTACCCACGTACACTTCCCTTTTAATTATCTATTTTCGTCCATTTTAAACCCCAAAAATCTCTAAAGACCTAAATACCCATCCGGGGTGTTGGTTTGGCCTAAATTGCTTCGAAATCCAAATAAAACGCTCGGGTAGAGTTTTCTGACTACCTCGACTCTTTCAGACTCATCAGCGCACTGGAAATGATCATACGAGTTACTTAAGAATAAATTATCTTTTTAACCCAATAAAGTAATACTGACACGACTCACATGCGCGTCCCAACTAAGTGTATTGCAATTGCCGTATTTTTCACTTTCGACCATAATAATATTTTCGTAATCATATATTACTTTACTCGCTAAGCAATATTCAACATAATTATCACCAATAAATCAACATAATTATCACTAATAAATACTAACTCTCGTCACGCTGGTAATTGTTAAATTTAAATCTGCATTAATTATAAATAAATTTTCTCCATTTAAATGAATTAATCTTAATTCCATAATTAAAATAAAATCCCTAAAAAATACGCGGTATTAGATAGTCCCCCCCTAATAACGGAATTTCATCTCAAAATTTGAAAAAGAACAGAATAAAAGTATACCTGGTGGGAATAACAATGGATATTTATCTCGCATGTCATCCCCAGGCTCTCATGTAGACTCCTCTACATTATGATGCCGCCACTACACTCGTACTAACGACACTATCTTTGACCTCAGTTTCCTCTCACTACGATCTAGGATAGCAACTGGCCCCTCCTTGTAAGGACTATTGGGTTGTATATCAATCTCCTCTAAAGAAATATGGGTGTGGGCCAAGTTATCCCGAAGATATCTTCTCAGTGAAGAAATGGGGAACGCATCAGGAATCCTATGAAGGTGCTCCAGTAACCCTAGTCAGTAAGCTATTGGCCTAATCCGCTCAATAATAGGGAATTCTCCATTATATCTCGTCGCCAACCTCCCTTTCTTCCCAAACCTCATTGCCCCCTTTATAAGAGATACTCACAACAACACCTGATCCCCCATACTGAAGTCCCTAAAGAATCTCTTGGCATCGGCATAACTCTTCTACCTAACTTAAGAAACCTGAATGCGACTCCGTATCAACTCAATCTTAGTCAAGGTGTCCTGAATCACCTCCGACCCAAGTAACTTGTTATCTCCCACCGCAAGCCAACATGCTGGGGAACGACAAGGTCTACCATATAACGCCTTAAATGGAGCCATGCCAATAGTAAACTAGTAAGATTTATTATAAGCAAACTTCACCAATGGAAGGTACTGCTCTCATCCCCTTATAAAATAAAGGATACACATCCGCAACATATCCCCCAATATCTGATTCGTCCGCTCTGTCTGTCCGTCCATCTATGGGTGATAGGCCAAACTCAATCGTAACTCCGTACCCATGGCCTGCTGGAAAATCTCCCAAAATCGTACCCATGTGTCCGCCTGTCTAGACACAAAAATCTTATCCCGACTGAACGTGATATCAAGGGGCACCCCGTGGAGTCTCACTATCTCGATAATGAAGATCTGAGCATATCGCCCCGTATTATAGTCGGTTCGGACTGGCAAAAAATGAGCTACCTTGGTCAACCGATCCACAATCACCCATATGAAATCGTGACCCCTCTGTGATGTAGGCAACCCATGATGAAATCCATAGAAATGCTCTACCATTTCAACATAGGGATTTCTAATGGATGTATTAATCTTCCCTATCTCTGATGGTCTATCTTCACCAGTTGACAAGTGACATACTTCAAAACAAACTCGAAGATGTCCTTCTTCATTCCACTCCACCAATACTATCACCTCATATCATGGTACATTTTATTCCCTCCGAGATGTACCGTAAACTATGAATCGTGGGACTCTGCCATCATTGCATGTCATAAACCATCCCCCTCTAGAACTACTAGTCTTCCATTAAAGTGTAAGCCCCCATATGAGCTCACGAAGAAGGACTATGCTCCCTTAGCAAGAAGCTGGATAATCTGATCCTGACAGAAGGAATTCGCTGCTTGAGCCTATATCACCCTGGTAACTATTTCGGGTGTAACCTTCATCACTGACATGAATGAGCGGGCAATTGTATCTTGATGTCCGAGTTCTTTCCATTTTGTCTTTCACACCTCGGTCACCTCACTTGCTGACCTACGGCTCAATGCGTCTGCTACCACATTAGCCTTCACTGGATGGTAATGGATGTCGAATCGATAATCTTTCATAAACTCAAGCCACCTTCGCTGATGCATATTCAACTCTCGCTGCGTGAACAGATACTGCAGTGACTTGTGATATGTGAATAGACAAAATCTCTCCCCCAAGAGATAATGTCTCCATATCCTCAATGCAAACATGACTGCCTCTAACTCCAAGCCATGGGTTGGGCAACTCCTCTTATGAGGCTTAAGCTTAAAGGAAGCATAAGCAATCACCTTGTCCTCTTGCTGAAGCACACCCCCAAGTCCTTGTAAGGACGCATCAGTGTAAACCAGGTATTCCACCCCCCGCTTAGGTAGTGCTAGAACTAGTGCTGAAGTCAGCTTGTCCTTCAGCTCGTCAAAAGACAACTGGCAAGCATCATCCCATATAAATGGCACCCCCTTGCAAGTCAATTTTGTCAACGGACCCGCTATCTTTGAGAATCCTCGAATAAATTGCCTATAGTATCCTGCCAGCCCCAAGAAACTATGTATCTCAGTTGACGTTGTGGGCTGTCCCCACTCCCTCACCGTCGACAACTTCCCAAGATCTATCGATAACCCTTTCGCAGAAACGGTGTGCCCTAAAAACTGAACCTCTCTCAGCCAGAACCCATATTTCTCTTATGTTGCATATAACTTGCGCTCACGCAGTGTCTGTAAAACTATCCTCAAATGCTCGGCATGCTCCTCCTCAGCCCGGGAGTAAATCATAATGTCGTTAGTGAAGACAATGACAAACTGATCTAAGAACTCTCTGAACACCTTATTTATCAAGTCCATGAAGACGGCCGATTACAAATGGCATAACCCTGAACTCATATGATCCATACCTTGTCTTAGGGACATCCTGCTCCCTAATACGTAACTGATGGTAGCCCGACCTCAAGTCTATCTTCGATAAATAGGAAGCTCCCCTCAACTGGTTGAATAGGTCATCGATTCAGGGAAACAGATATTTATTCCGTATCATGAGCTTATTCAACTCTCGATAGTCAACACATAACCATAGCGACCCATCTATCTTCTTTACGAATAACATGAGAGCACCCCATGGCAAGGTACTCCTACGAATGAAACCCTGATCCAAAAACTGCTCGATTTGATCTTGTAGATCCCTCATCTCTGTAGGAGCCATACGGTAAGGTGCACGGGCTATCAGCTGAGTGCCTAGCACCAAATCTATCACAAACTCTATCTCCCTGCTGGGCGGTAATATCGATATGTCCTGAAATGCACCCGCGAACTCCCGAACAAACGAAATCGAATCAAGTAGTATCACCACTCCATTAGAGGTCTCCTCCTCTATATAATATAAATGGGTAGACGATCCTCCCTCAGGATGCGTCATCGCCACCAAAAACATCTCCTGACCTGGTATGGCAAACACAATACTACGGCTATAGCAATCAATCACAACCCTGTATGTAACTAGCCAATCCATCCCGATAATAGCGTCATACTCGTGCATCTCTAAGACAAGCATATCGATCGGTAAAATCAATCTCCCAATATCTATGCCTAATCCCCGACATATAAAGATTATCAAAGACCCATAGACCATTGGTGAGTCTACACTAGTAACTGTGCTATCTATCTGTCGTGTCTAATAACCACGTGGAACGTGCAAAACCAGTGGCAATGAAACTATGTGAATCCCCCGTGTTAAATAATATCCGCCCCAAAGTCCCCTCGATAGAAAACATACCCTCAACTGCGGGAGGGGCCTGATGAACCGCGACCCGATGGACAATGTAGACAAGCCCATACTACAAATGTCCCTGCTGAACTGGAGCTACTGGAATGGCTGGTAAAGCTGGTACTTGGGGTGGTGCTAGGAGGGTGGCTAGAAATATCGATCGCTTGGGCTCCTGACGAGCATCCTGCTTCTACTCCTGTGGGGCTCTACCCCTCTGAGGATATGTAACACCCCGTAATTTTGAGGATTTAATATTTAATTATTTTTGGGAATTATAAAAATATTTAAATTGGAAAAACTTAAATTCATGAGTTGGAGAATTCATTTGAGTGAGCCGAAGTATTTATAATTGGCGACTTTAAGTTTAATTATCCGAATTAATGTGTGTTGCATTATGAGGTCAAATTTGAAAATGTCAAAAAGTATTTCGGATTGCAATTCTGAGTGCGCGATTGCGTCTGGATGGGTCGAGATAGTCAGAAAAGAGTATCTGGGGGTAGTAATTGGGTCTTGTGGTATTTTGGGCATAGCCGGGCCCACACGGGGTGAGTTGGGCCTTTTTTAATTAGGCTCACATGGACAAAAACAGGATTTAACAATTTTTTTAACCTAATTGAGAAATTAGGAAACGACAATCAACACAACTCTAAGCCTAGGGCTTGAGAGGGAAATTGGGGGAAAGCAAATCAAGAATAATTGGGATCTTTTTGAGCCAAATTAAAGGATTAATTTGGGGTGTTCTACATCAACCAATCTCTACACCAACGGAATCAGACCCTACAAACGATTTCAGGCAAGTGGTTAACTTGTTGTAATGATTATATTGTGATATCCAATTCATATTATGGTGATGTGTAAAATTGAATTTATTCCCGGGTGGGTTTCCGGGGAGAAAATGGGTCTTTGATTTGGAAATCGTGATGTGAGTATTGATGAATTAAAGTGATATTATAGTGTTATTCTAGGTTGTTAGAATGCAAACTATAACAAAGATCCATGTGTGATATGAACTATGTGGACTGTGGAACCAATCGTAAATGAACAATGGAAATTAATCGGAGAAACCCATTTTTTAAATATAGTGAGATATCGTATGAATCGAGAATGCTAAAACAGTTATAGATCATTGAGACTTGTTTTGGGATTAATTGATTGGTTAAAAATAATCATTTAAGGTTGGAAATTGGAGATGTAAAACCTTGGAAATTCGATTATGGCTGAAACAGCAAGCTGAGGAAGACAACTACCTGCTCGATCGATCGATCGATCCAGGGGATTGATCGATCGACGGTCCTAGGAATTTGACAGTTCGACCAGTTTGTTTATAATGAGGATTTTATTTAAGTTTTAATCCCTTACTTTTATTCGGTGATAAATTTATATGAGACACATATTTCCTTAACAATTATAGGGTGATATAATTGGGTTTAGGAGGGTGTGAACAGTATGTCATGAGATAAACGAATTTGGAGAAATAATTCATAATTATTGATATTGGCCCAAGGAATACTATTCGGGTATTGTAGTTGGGTGACACTACATTATTAGAGGAATTTAGGTGAAATATTTAATTATGGACCAAGTGGGCGAGTCCGGGTGTGTTAATAATTATAGGTAAATATAATTGGGGAAATTATGGAAATGAATGTGTGACACATTACGGGAGAATATGTGGAAATGAAATTATGAGATGTAAAATGGACCAAGTGAGCGAGTCCGGGTATATTGGTTAAGTGGCATCAAAGTATTAAATTAATTATTGAGAGAAAGTAATTAATTTGGAGTCGGAACATAGACTCAGGAAATATTAAGGTATGGGCCAAGTGAGCGAGTCCGGGGAGAATGGTTGGGTGACACCAAGTTATTAAATTAATTGATGTTGTAATTAATTAATCTAGAGTCGGATTGTAGACTCGGGAAGGGTGTTTATTAATTAATGTGGAAATTAATTAACTGGGAGTCGGACCACAGACTTAGTTTGGTATGAATTAATTAATGTGTAAATTAATTATATTAGAGTCGGACCACAGACTCGGATTTTTGTTGATTAATTAATGTGTAAATTGATTATATTAGAGTTGGACCACATACTAGGATTTGCGTTGATTAATAATTGTGTAAATTAATTTAATTAGAGTCGAACGATAGACTCGGGGAGGTATTAAATTAATAGGTGTAATAATTAATTTAATTATAGTCGGACGATAGACTCGGGAAGGTATTAAATTAATAGGTGTGTTAATTAATTTAATTAGAGTCGGATTGTAGACTCGGGGAGTTATTAAATTAGTGGGTGTAATAATTAATTTAATTAAAGTCGGACGATAGACTCGGGGAGGTATTAAATTAATAGGTGTTATAATTAATTTAATTAGAGTCAGACGATAGACTCGGGGAGGTATTAAATTAATAGGAGTGTTAATTAATTTAATTGGAGTCGGATGATAGACTCGGGGAGGTATTAACTTAATGGGTGTGTTAGTTAATTTAATTAGAGTCGGACCATAGACTCGGGGAAAGTATTATATTAATTGAGGTGTGAATTAATTATATAGAGTCGGATCATAGACTCGGGAAGATGATAAATTATTAAGTGAGAGAATTAATTACGTTGAGTCGTGGCACAGACTCAGAAAATTACAGGCAGTGTACGGGATTTTGAGTACACGGTAAAGCCAGGGTTTATATTATATACATATACGGTGTAGTGATAGTACATATATATATATACATACACGTGTATATATTGTGTGTGTAAGGACATTTTTCTCATGTCCGAAATGTTTCATTTATTTATGTCGTACGCCGCTACATTTGGCACGTCACCTCACGATCTCACATGACGGCCTCTATCCGAATTCCAGGAATCAAGCATGCATTATCTCCACTAATATGTCCCTCATCTGCATCAACGACTTCACGTTCCTTGATTGTAGGCTCGTAATGCAAGTGGAACGCAAGAGAAGTCAAATCAGTGAAACAAGGCATGATAGGGATGTTCAAGGGCAAATTGCTAATTTTACAGCCACCGTACGGAGGACTGGTCAACTGGAAAGTTGAAGAGCTTGCCGCAACAAAGATACTGGAAGAAACGGCACCTCAATCCGAGCTACGGTGAACAAGTTATGGCCCGTTGAAAATGGAGATATGTTCATTGAAAATTCTGGGAATTTTTCTAAGTGTTTAAGCACCTGTTCCCAGCACACTTTCCCGAACCCAGCCCGAAACCGGTTCGGGGGGGCGAACCGGTTCGCAGGGGTACCCGAACCGGTTCGGGGTACCTGTACGCTGGATAGAATTTCAGCATTTTAAGATCGTGGGTCTCTTCATGTATTTCCCTATAAATACCAACTTCGGGAGAGTGGTTTTGAAAGACTTTAGAAGACGTTTTTGAGAGTCCAAATTACTCTAGTCTTCATATTTTTTGAGTCCCAAGACTCATGTTTTGATTCACACAATTGCCAAACCTTTGTGAATCTTTTTGGTAACCCAAGAACACAACTTTGGTTTGTTCAACCCTTGTGGAGAAGCTGTTTCTCTTCTCCATTGCAGCCCTACTGGAAAGGGATAATTCCACCCGCGACTACAGAATCCGATACCCGAGGGTAATTCTTAGTCAACTTGTATTTTCATTGTAATCCAATTGTAAGCCGTTTTTTTACAAATTATAGTGAAAATAAATGGTTTTGCCCCTGTGGGGGATTTTTCCTGAAATTTATTTGTTTTATCCTGCATGCTATATTTTATTTGATAAATCATCTAGATGCATGTCTTAGGGTTTAACTAAAATTTGGGTTTAATTAAAATTGGTTTTTTATCTGATAAGTCGCAATATTTCCGCTGTAGCTGCACTCTCAAATTGGTTTCAGAGCGGGTTACGCTAATTTATCGCGTGATCCTGATTTTTTGAGGATTTTTTTTTATATACAATTTGACTTCTCACGTCGTCAAATTGGTATCAGAGCGGGTTATGCTAATTTATTGCGTGATCCTGATTTTTAAAGGGTTTTTTTATACAATTTGACCTCTCACGTCGTCAAATTAGTATCAGAGCCTGTTGCACTAAGTTATTGTGATTTATTCTGATTTTGCACAAAAATGGCTTTTGATGGTTTTGATGATCTTCGATGTCAAATTTTTGAAAAAATTAATTGGAAAATTCACACGAACTCTTGCTTTAAATCTTTTGTTGAAAACGAATCTGAGAAGTGTCCTTGTTATGAGGGTGTTGGTCACACGTTACATGAGTGTACCACAAATTTAAAGAAGAAATTGAATAAACCGATTTCTCATGTTTCTACCCTTAGTGATTGTGATTCGGAAGAAGAAGTTTTTTATGCTTCTAGGCGAGAGTTTCCCATCCATGTGATTAGTGATGATAGTGAAGGTGATGGGAGTGTGGATGAAAGTGAGGAGGAAAGTGTAGATGAGCATGACTTGCAAACTTCTTTCAATGAACTTTATGCTGAAACTTTGAAAACAAAGAAAGAAAATTTGAAATTGAAAGCTCAGTTGAAAGAGTGTGTCATAAAAAATAATGATTTTTTAGTTGAAGAACTTAGGGCTCATGTGAAAATTTTGAAAGAGAAGCTTGAGTACGTCGAGGGTGAGAGAGATAGTCTTAGAGGGTTGATGGAGACTATGAAAAAGGAGCTTTTAGAGTTTGAGGATTCTAAACGAGTACTTGAATCTAGGATAGGTGAACTTGAGGTGAAATTGAAAGATTCAAGTAAAGTGAAATTTGATTTGAAGTCTAGGTCTGAAAAACTTGATAAGATTTTAGCCACAGTCGAGATCAAAATGGATAGGGGTGGGATTGGTCTTGAAAAATATGTTGCACCCATTCCCACACGTGTGAGAGAAAGTGGCACCTAAAGTTGTTAGGAAATCACCCCTTAAGAACATTGTGAGAGAACCTTCTAGGATCATTAGGAGAGACCCACCTAGGCAAATTCGAAAAGAGCAACCGATAAATTTGAGGAGAGGGCCACCTTTAGGTAACACACACCGCCCGATTTACACTTGCACACATTGCGGTAGGCAAGGTCATCTTAGGCGATTTTGTTACAAGCTTTTAAATGGGCCTAGGAAGGTTAATGAAAGAATAAATTCAATTCCCAAAACCCCCACACTTTGTTACACATCAATTTGGGTTAGAAAATCGGATTTAGAGGCTTATGGTTTATTTGTCCACGATTCTCGTTTGCTTGCACGTGATTCACCCCATGTGAAATCTTTTGGTTGATTGTGGTTGCATGTTTGTCATACACTAGTTGTGGTTTCATGATATATTTTTACTAGTGTGATGACTTGTACTTTTTGTATAAATTCTTGTTTTTGAATTTTTTTTGAAAAATACAAAAAGATTTTATTTTGATAAAATTTTGAGAAAATCCAAAAAGATTTTTGTATTGCACCGTTTATGGATGAACACTTTGGATGACCAAGTCACAACATCATTCCATTTTTGTTTCATGTGACTATTTGATAGTGTTTTGAGATAATAGGTCAATTCATCCTTGTGCTTTATAATGTTTGGAGTCATTAAGATGTAATTAAGTGTTACTTCCTACATGTTTGACTCATGTTTCCTTCATTGCACACATGCACGGATTTATTTGATTATTGTGCTTGTCTTATCACATGTTGGTTGGGTGTTTTCATCTCAATCCTGTCTTTAAAACAAACCAAGCGCGATAATTTTTTATAAGGAAATTGTGCATATAAAAACCGTGTTGTGAGTTTGTGTGCTTTGTTTGAATAACGGGGAGGGGCTGCGAAAGGTAATCATCTATCCTTTGCGCAAAAGCCATCGTTAAATTGGACCTAAAAAATGGAAAAATTTTAATATCCGAGGTCCAAAGAGGTTAAAAGAGCCCGAAAAAATTGAAAGGCAATAAAAAGATATTCATGCCAATTATGGGCCATTTAGGGTTTTGCACCAATTATCCAAAGTTTGAGAATTTAGTTTATCACCTCTAAAAGAATATATATATGAGGGAGTTTGGTTGGAGAATTAAAACGGGTTTGCACGTCCTTGAAATTTTTGAAAATGCGCTATATAGTTTTGGACGTTATTGGTGTGAAAATCATTTGACTTTGATTTGTTGATTTGCATAAAACGATGTCATCTAAGTTCAACAAACGTTTACACTTAAGGATACCTTTGATGTTCATTCGATAGGGGTACACATATGCATCGTGCACATATGATTGATTGAGTTGATTTACCTATCGAATGTGTTCACACCCATTCATTCCATTTTCATGACTTGGTTGTTTGAGTCTAAAGCCATGGTGTGATTTTTGTATCATATTTGTTCATATTGGTATCCTATCTTTGTATGAAAAATTTGAAAATTCAAAAATAGTTTGTGCTGTTTTGTGTACCGTGACACCTCGATTTTGCTATTTGATTTATTTCTCTCATTTGTCTATTTGGGGACATCATAAAAAGGGGGAGAAAGAATTATCATATTATGGGGGAGTTTTGAAATTTTGAGTTTGCTCATGGTATCTATATTTATCTCATTTCAAACTCGATATGTCACGTGGTATTTGCTTTGTCTCATGTGTGTAGGTATGAAGATTGAAGATCTATATATTGCACACCCTGATGAGAAAAGATCTGTTATTCCTGAAGAATTGAAGAACAAACGATGAAGACTATTCATTTGTACCTTTTCCAGTTTTGGGTTCATGGGAGGGTAGATTTGTATAGGCAATTTCATATTTGATAATTCGGATTTTTTTTATGTATGTACCGGCATAGACATAAGGGGAGATTTGTAAGGACATTTTTCTCATGTCCAAAATGTTTCATTTATTTATGTCGTACGCCGCTACATTTGGCACGTCACCTCACGATCTCACATGACGGCCTCTATCCGAATTCCAGGAATCAAGCATGCATTATCTCCACTAATATGTCCCTCATCTGCATCAACGACTTCACGTTCCTTGATTGTAGGCTCGTAGTGCAAGTGGAACGCAAGAGAAGTCAAATTAGTGAAACAAGGCATGATAGGGATGTTCAAGGGCAAATTGGTAATTTTATAGCCACCTTCCATAGGACTGGTCAACTGGAAAGTTGAAGAGCTTTCCGCAACAAAGATACTGGAAGAAACGGCACCTCAATCCGAGCTACGGTGAACAAGTTATGGCCCGTTGAAAATGGGGATATGTTCATTGAAAATTCTGGGAATTTTTCTAAGTGTTTAAGCACCTGTTCCCAGCACACTTTCCCGAACCCAGCCCGAAACCGGTTTGGGGGGTGAACCGGTTCGCAGGGGTACCCGAACCCGTTCGGGGTACCTGTACGCTGGATAGAATTTCAGCATTTTAAGATCGTGGGTCTCTTCATGTATTTCCCTATAAATACCAACTTCGGGAGAGTTGTTTTGAAAGACTTTAGAAGACGTTTTTGAGAGTCCAAATTACTCTAGTCTTCATATTTTTTGAGTCCCAAGACTCATGTTTTGATTCACACAATTTCCAAACCTTTGTGAATCTTTTTGGTAACCCAAGAACACAACTTTGGTTTGTTCAACCCTTGTGGAGAAGCCGTTTCTCTTCTCCATTGTAGCCCTACTGGAAAGGGATAATTCCAGCCGCAACTACAGAATCCGATACCCGAGGGTAATTCTTAGTCAACTTGTATTTTCATTGTAATCCGATTGTAAGCCGTTTTCTTACAAATTATAGTGAAAATAAATGGTTTTGCTCCTGTGGGGGATTTTTCCTGAAATTTATTTGTTTTATCCTGCATGCTATATTTTATTTGATAAATCATCTAGATTCATGTCTTAGGGTTTAACTAAAATTTGGGTTTAATTAAAATTGGTTTTTTATTTGAGAAGTCGCAATATTTCCGCTGTAGCTGCACTCCCAGTGTGTGATATTAAATTACAGGCAGTGTGCGGGATTTTGAGTACACGGTAAAGTCGGGGTTTATATTATATTTATACGGTGTAGTGATAGTATATATATACGTGTATATATTTTGTGTGATATTAAATATCAGTGACTAGATATTTATTCAATTTATATACTCTAATGCTATCAAGGGAGGTTGCGCGATGTGGGTGAATTCCCTAGCTTGAGGAGTAGGGCGAGTATATCCCCAGGTCATAGCGTCCGGTATATGGGTGAGGGGTTTATCTCACTTTCAGGGAAGGAATATGACCACCTCCACTACGTTTATAGTTTGGGCCAAGTTGGTGAGCGATTCCAACTTGAGGAACTAGGTTTTGTGAGCACACCTAATGAGATAGCACTTTAGAGGGAATCATCCGGCGAGGGTATACTTGGAGAGATGAATATACGTATGTTATATGTGTGGATGTTTTAGTAAAGGTACATATATAATGGTATTCAATATTATATGTGGATAATAATACAGTGTGTGATGTATTTACTTTATATAACTTGTGACACGGTTATATGCTACTACTTAAGAAGTAATTAATTAAGTTAATTGTGAGATAACTTATAATTCAAAAGTCATTATACTCGGGTTAGAGTAGTATGGCAAGGGGAGGTTATACCAGGACTAGTTGGACGGGGTAGTTCAACTTGGTGGGGGTTAAGGTAACCGTTAAGTGTGCACAATAGTGGAGGGGTGATAATGTCCACAAGGGAGTGCAACACTAACTTAAATATGAAACGCATTCATGCATTTTAAATTACTGCAGTTAATACACTTGCTAAATATTTTCAAAATGTTTTGGGTTCTAACCCTTGCTATAAAACTATTTTCAAAACCTTTTAGGTGTCCAGCCACAGGGACGCCAGGATTGATATTCTATTCCAAGGAAACAGAGCTGCGGCATATGTGGATGCTAGCAGTAGTTTGGATTAGACGCATCGTTCATTCATTCATAGAGTAGGAATCACTTATCAGTCTCAGTTTTATTTAGGGCTTGTCGCCCAGACTTCTCGGTACAGTTTTCAGATGTATTTTATTCAGGTGTTGAATATCTGTATTGGATTATTTCACTTTGGTGGTCGATGGTTTATTCGGAAAATTGTTTAATTAGTGTTTCAATTTATTTTCATTCAGTTGTGTGAATGGTTTATATTTATTTCTGCATGTACTGTTTTGTGTAATTAAAAAGTTAAAATTGGCATCAGCTTTTGGAATACTAGGTGGTTAGTAGGTTTTAAAAAGTTTTCAACAGTGATGATAAGGATGATCCAACTGAGATTCCTATTTTAATTTAGTGTAGGACTGATCACCCGGTATTTTATTAGGTGGGGTGTCACAGATGGTATCAGAGCATCAGGTTCTAGTGTCCTTAGGATCTGTGCGGCTTTTCACGTTTCAACTTAGCAATCTTTGATATAGAGCCCTATAATAGGATTGTTGTATTCTCATACGTATGCACATATACGTTCTTATGCGAAATTTATATTTGAGAGTGAACTCATACAAATTTGATTCTCATTCCTGATAACGCCCAGGAGAGAGAGAGCAGCTAGGGCAGCAGATGGAGATGAGACGAGGGAGGCTCGTTAGGAGCAAGAGTTACCGCAACAACGGCCAGGGATGATTTTGGCAGCATTGGTAATTGAAATAGTGGCACAGGCAGTTGAAACGACGGTGGTCGCAACGACAGGGTACTTTCCACGGGATCAACCACAAGTGTTAGTGACACCGGATGTTCAGACTCACGCGGGGTGGTCGGGGTGGAAATAAGAAAGAGAGGTTATTTTTAGTGGGAACCCACCAGAGTTGAGAGGGGGTTCAGATGTAGTGATAGTGTGTCAAGGAAGATATATATCCAGCATCACTTATGCATGGGAGATTGCGATGAGGTGCAGAAGCAAATGCTAACCACTTTTAGTTTAGTCGGAGCAGTGCTATAGTGGTGGGAGTCGATCACCACAGTGAAGAAAGGGACACACTAGCTATTGCAGAGTTTTGGGTGTGGTACAACCGCACGTATTTTCCTCCAACGATTGAGACCGGAATGAGAAGAAAATTTAAAGAGGTGACTCGGGGAGATCGTTCAGTGGCCGATTATGAGGAAGAATTCACTCGTTGGCAAATTTTGTACCGAATGAGGTAAGCGAGGAAAAGAGAAAAAAAGAAAGGATTATGGATGGGTTAGTCTGGAGAATCAGACAACATTTAATTGGTAAATACACATTAGTAACTTATACTGATGTCGTTAACGCAGTACTCCGGCACTGTCATGAATATCGCTTCCACGTGAAAGGAAGTGGGAGGGGGGTGGAAACTAGCCAGCCGGATAAGGCAAAAGGGAACAATACCAGTGTGGTATCCCAGCAGTAGACTGGGGGAGATCAAGGGCATGATTTCCGGCAGGGAAACCATGCCAAACAATTTAGAACTGGAGGCTATCGACAGGATGGCCAGGGATTATAACAAGGTTGGCATGGAAGGGACATGTGGTAGGGTGAATGTATTATAAGGTGTTTCATTTGTGGGGAAAGCGAGACACTTGAACAAAGATTGTCCTAAGCAAGGCAGGGGTCAACTACAGGACGAGGTCCTGGATGTACAACCACTAAAGCAAGTCATGGGCGCATTCGGGAAAGGAGTAGATACTCCACAACCCGAGGATCAGCCGTTGTAGCTGGAGTATGGAGGTAATTATCTTTACCCAATGGGCATGGGGTATAATTTTTGAGTGACAAAAAGGATGTCATAAAATAAGACTTATTTTTCACTAGATTTCGCGAGTGAGTCGAATTTAGTGGGTGCGTTGGCTGTAGCAGCAATAGTATGTGGATAAACTTTTCGTGGGGTAGCGGAGTTCCTTGGTGTTCTTCATGGGAGAGTGGAGGTGTACACTGCGTGAAGGTTTGAATTATGCGAAGAGTTACTACTTTCGAGAATTATGGGAGTAGGGTTGGTAATATTTCCTAAATATCGGCTGGATAGCGATGGGTTTGAACTATTGTGAATAGTGGGGGTTAGTTTTGGTGTTCGTGACACCAAGATATGTATGGTACTAGGTATCACCTGAGAGGGTGTATAGCCTATATATATGTGTGTATATATGTTGTATTGCGTGGGGCGATAGACACCAAGTGAGGTTTTGTGTTCTCACATTTTATCCCGGTAAATAGGGGTGTTTACTGAAGTGAATCAGGGTGGTTAGATTTATTTTCGAGCAAAGAGAGATAGATCGGGGTTTATTTTACGCAAGGACTAGTGATAGTAAGGGCGCGGCATTTTATGTTGTCCTTGGTAACATGAAAGTAAGCGAATGTACTTTTGTGTTGAGAGACAAGTATTTTGTGGGAAGATGGTTGGACGTTAGTACATGGGTTGGTTACCCGGGCAGTAGATATATATATGTCTATATGTGATATGACTACGGGTTCAAAGTGATATTATGGGTTACGACTAGCATAGTTGGGTAACTTTTGTGCGGTAAAGCACGGGGATAGGGTGTATGGGCACCCGGGTTAATTAAGGAAAATTTTGTTCGGTTAAGCACGGGTATAGGGTGTATGGTCGCCCTGGAAAATTTTAAATGCATACTGGTGTAACGTATGGTTAGAAACGGATGGGATAGATATAGCGGGCTTGGAGGCACATGAATAGAGAGTAATATGCGAAGCTTAGAACACTGCGCTCATCTTAATTTCGAGGACGAAATTCCATTGTAAGGGGGGGAGGGGGAGTATGTAACACCCCGTAATTTTGAGGATTTAATTATTTTTGGGAGTCATAAAAATATTTAAATTGGAAAAACTTAAATTCATGAGTTGGAGAATTTATTTGAGTGAGCCGAATTATTTATAATTGGCGACTTTAAGTTTAATTATTCGAATTAACTTGTGTTGCATTTTGAGGTCAAATTTGGAAATGTCAAAAAGTATTTTGGATGGCAATTTCGAGTGCGTGATTGAGTCCGGATGGGTCGATATAGTTAGAAAAGAGTATTCGGGGGTAGTAATTGGATCTCGGGGTATTTTTGGGTATAGTCGGCCCCACACGGGGTGAGTTGGGCCTTTTTTAGTTAGGCCCACATGGCCAAAAATGGGATTTAGCATTTTTAACCTAATTGAGAGATTAGGGAACGACGGTCAACACAACTCTAAGCCTAGGGCTTGAGAGGGAAATTGGGGGAAAGCAAATCAAGAACAATTGGGAGCTTTTTGAGCCAAATTAAAGGATTAATTTGGGTTGTTCTTCATCAACCAACCTCTACACCAACGGAATCAAACCCTACAAAGGATTTCAGACAAGTGGTTAACTTGTTGTAACGATTAAATTGTGATATCCAATTCATATTATGGTGATGTGTAAAACTGAATTTATTCTCGGGTGGGTTTTCGGGGAGTAAATGGGTCTTTAATTTGGAAATCGTGATGTGAGTATTGATGAATCAAAGTGATATTATAGTGTTATTCAAGGTTGTTAGAATGCAAACTATAGCATAAATCCAGGTGTGATATGAACTATGTGGATTGTGGAACCAATCGTGAATGAACAACCGAAATTTATTAGAGTAACCCATTTTTTAAATATAGTGAGATATCGTATGAATCGAGAATGCTAAAACAGTTATAGATGATTGAGACTTGTTTTGGGAATAATTGATTGGTTAAAAATAATCATTTAAGGTTGGAAATTGGAGATGTAAAACCTTGGAAATTTGGTTATGGCTGAAATGGCAAGCCGAGGAAGACAACTACCTGCTCGATCGATCGATCGACGGTCCCAGGAATTTGACAGTTCGGCCAGTTTGTTTATAATGAGGATTATATTTAAGTTTTAATCCCTTACTTTTATTTGGTGATAAATTTATATGGGACACATATTTCCTTAAAAATTATAGGGTGATATAATTGGGTTTAGGAGGGTGTGAACGGTATGTCATGAGATGAACGAATTTGGAGAAATAATTCATAATTATTGATATTGGCCCGAGGAATAATATTCGGGTATTGTAGTTGGGTGACACTACAATATTAGAGGAATTTAGGTGAAATATTTAATTACGGACCAAGTGGGCGAGTCCGGGTGTGCTAATAATTATAGGTAAATATAATTGGAAAAATTATGAAAATGAATGTGTGACACATTGTGGGCGAATATGTGGAAATGAAATTATGAGATGTAAAATGAACCAAGTGAGCGAGTCCGGGAATATTGGTTAAGTGGCATCAAAGTATTAAATTAATTATTGAGAGAAAGTAATTAATTTGGAGTCGGAACATAGACTCGGGAAATATTAAGGTATGGGCCAAGTGAGCGAGTCCGAGGAGAATGGTTGGGTGATGCCAAGTTATTAAATTAATTGATGTTTTAATTAATTAATCTAGAGTCAGATTGTAGACTCGGGAAGGGTGTTTATTAATTAATGTGAAAATTAATTAACTTGGAGTCGGACCACAAACTCAGTTTGGTATGAATTAATTAATTTGTAAATTAATTATATTAGAGTCGGACCACAGACCGGATTTGTGTTGATTATTTAATGTGTAAATTAATTATATTAGAGTTGGACCACAGACTCGAATTTGTGTTGATTAATTAAGATGTAAGTTAATTTAATTGGATTCGGACGATAAACTCGAGGCGGTATTAAATTAATAGGTGTAATTATTAATTTAATTAGAGTCGGACGATAGACTCGGGGAGGTATTAAATTAATAGGTGTGTTAATTAATTTAATTACAGTCGGATTGTAGACTCGGGGAGTTATTAAATTAATGGGTGTAATAATTAATTTAATTAGACTCGGACGATAGACACGGGGAGGTATTAAATTAATAGGTGTAATAATTAATTTAATTATAGTCGGATGATAGACTCAGTGAGGTATTAAATTAATAGGTGTGTTAATTAATTTAATTAGAGTCGGACGATAGACTCGGGGAGGTATTAAATTAATGGGTGTGTTAGTTAATTTAATTAGAGTCGGACCATAGACTCGGGGAAAGTATTATATTAATTGAGGTGTGAATTAATTATATAGAGTCGGATCATAGACTCGGGAAGATGATAAATTATTAAGTGAGAAAATTAATTACGTTGAGTCGGGTCACAGACTCAGAAAATTACAGGCAGTGTACGGGATTTTGAGTACACGGTAAAGCCGGAGTTTATATTATATATATATACGGTGTAGTGATAGTATATATATATATATATATATGTGTGTGTGTGTGTGTATATATTGTGTTTGATATTAAATTATAGGCAGTGTGCGGGATTTTGAGTACACGGTAAAGCCGGGGTTTATATTATATATATACGGTGTAGTGATAGTATATATATATATATATATATATATATATATATATATATATATATTGTGTGTGATATTAAATATCAGTGGCTAAATATTTGTTCAATTTATATACTCTAATGCTATTAAGGGAGGTTGCGCGATGTGGGTGAATCCCCTAGCTTGAGGAGTAGGGCGAGTATATCCCCAGGTCATAGCGTCCGGTATTTGGGTAAGGGATTTATCTCACTTTCAGGGAAGGAATATGACCGCCTCCACTACGTTTACAGTTTGGGCCAAGTTGGTGAGCGATTCTAACTTCGGGTACTAGGTTTTGTGAGCACACCTAGTAAGATAGCACTTTAGAGGTAATCATCCGGCGAGGGTATACTCGGAGAGATGGATATACGTATGTTATATGTGTGGATGTTTTAGTAAAGGTACGTATATAATGGTATTCAATATTATATGCGGGTAATAACACAGTGTGTGATGTATTTACTTTATATAACTTGTGACACGGTTATATGCTACTATTTAAGAAGGAATTAATTAAGTTAATTGTGAGATAACTTATAATTCAAAAATCATTATACTCAGGTTAGAGTAGTATGGCAAGGGGAGGTTATACCAGGACTAGTTGGATGGGGTAGTACAACTTGGTGGGGGTTAAGGTAACCGTTAAGTGTGCACAATAGTGGAGGGGTGATAATGTCCACAAGGGAGTGCGACACTAACTTAAATACTAAGTGCATTCATGCATTTTAAATTACTGCAGTTAATTCACTTGCTAAATATTTTCAAAATGTTTTGGGTTCTAACCCTTGCTATAAAATTATTTTCAAAACCTTTTAGGTGTCCAGCCACACGGATGCCAGGATTGATATTCTATTCCAAGGACACGGAGCTACTGCATATGTGGATGCTAGCAGGAGTTTGGATTAGACGCATCGTTCATTCATTCATAGAGTAGGAATCATTTATCAGTCTCAGTTTTATTTAGGGCTTGTCGCCTAGACTTCTAGGTACAGTTTTCAGATGTATTTTATTCAGGTGTTGAATATCTGTATTGGATTATTCACTTTGGTGGTCGATGGTTTATTCTGAAAATTGTTTAATTAATGTTTCAGTTTATTTTCATTCATTTGTGTGAATGGTTAAAATTGGCACCAGCTTTTGGAATACTAGTTGGCTAGCAAGTTTTAAAAAGTTTTCGACAATGATGCTAAGGATGATCCAACTGAGATTCTTGTTTTAATTTGGTATAGGACTGATCACCCAGTATTTTATTAGGTGGGGTGTCACAGATGGTATCAGAGCATCAGGTTCTAGTGTCCATAGGATCTGTGCGACTTTTCACGTTTTAGCTTAGCAATCTTTGATATAGAGCCTTATCATAGGATTGTTGTATTCTCATACGTATGCGCATATACATTCTTCTGCGAAATTTATATTTGAGAGTGAACTCGTAAAAATTTGATTCTCATTCCAGATGATGCCCAGGAGAGAGAGAGCAGCTAGGGCAGCAGGGGGAGATGAGACGAGGGAGGCTCGTTTGGAGCAAGAGTTACCGCAATAATGGCCAGAGATGATTTTGGCAGCACAGGTAACTGAAATAATGACACAAGCAGTAGAAGCGACGGTGGTCGCAACGGCAGGGTACTTTCCATGGGATCAGCTACAAGTGTTAGTGACGCTGGATGTTCAGACTCACGCGGGGTGGTCAGGGTGGAAACAAGAAAGAGAGGTTATTTTTAGTGGGAACCCACTAGAGTTGCGAGGGGGATCAGGTGTAGTGCTAGTGTGTAAAGGAAGATAGATATCCAGCGTCACCTACGCATGGGAGATTGCGATGAGGTGCGGAAGCAAATGCTAACCACTTTTAGTTTAGTGGGAGCAACGCTATAGTGGTGGGAGTCGATCACCACAGTGAGGAAAGGGACACACTAGATATTACAGAGTTTTGGGTGTGGTTCGACCGCACGTATTTTCCTCCAACGGTTGAGACCGGAATGAGAAGAAAATTTAGAGAGGTGACTCGGAGAGACCGTTCAGTGGCCGATTACGAGGAAGAATTCAGTCATTGGAAAATTTTGTACCGAATGAGGTAAGCGAGGAAAAGAGAAAGAAAGCAAAGCTTATGGATGGGTTAGTCTGGAGAATCAGACAACATTTAATTAGTAAATACGCATTAGTTGCTTATACTGATGTCGTTAACGCATCACTCCGGCATTGTCAGGAATATCGCTTCCACGTGAAAGGAAGCGAGAGGGGAGTGGAAACTAGCTAGCCGGATAAGGCAGGAGGGAATGATACCAGTGGGGTATCCCAGCAGAAGACTGGTGGAGATCAGGGGCATGATTTCCGACAGGGAAACCATGCCAAACGATTTAGAACTGGAGGCTATCGGTAGGATGGCCAGGGATTCCAACAAGGTTGGCATGGAAGGGACAAGTGGCAGGGTTAATATTAGAAGGTGTTTTGTTTGTGGGGAAAGCGAGACACTTGAAGAGAGATTGTCCTAAGCAAGGAAGGGGTCAACTACAGGACGAGGTCCTGGATGTACAGCCACTAAAGAAAGTCATGGGCACATTCGGGAAAGGAGAAGATGCTCCAGAACTCGAGGATCAGCCGTTGCAGCTGGTGTATGGAGGTAATTATCTTTGTCCAATGGGCATGGGGTATAATTTTTGAGTGACAAAGAGGATGTCATAAAATAAGACTTATTTTTCACTAGAATTCGCAGGTGAGTCGAATTTAGTGGGTGCATTGGCTGTAGCAGCCATAGTATGTGGATAAAATTTTCGTGGGGTAGCGGAGTTCCTTGGTGTTCTTCACGGGAGAGTGGAGGTGTAAACTGAGTGAAGGTTTGAATTATGTGAAGAGTTACTACTTTCGAGAATTATGGGAGTAGGGTTGGTAATGTTTCCTAAATATCGGCTGGATAGTGATGGGTTTGAACTATTGTGAATAGTGGGGGTAAGTTTTGGTGTTCGTGACACCAGATATGTTTGGTACTAGGTATCACCTGAGAGGGTGTATAGCCTATATATATGTGTGTATATATGTTGTATTGCGTGGGGAGATAGACATCAAGTGAGGTTTTGTGTTCTCACATTTTATCCAGGTAAATAGGGGTGTTTACTGAAGTGAATCAGGGTGGTTAGATTTATTTTCGAGAAAAGAGAGATAGCTCGGGGTTTATTTTATGCAAGGACTAGTGATAGTAAGGGCGCGGCATTTTATGTTATCCTTGGTAACATGAAAATAAGCGTATATACTTTTGTGTTGAGAGACAAGTATTTTGTGGGAAGATGGTTGGATGTTAGTACATGGGTTGGGTACCCGGGTAGTAGATATATATATGTCTATATGTGATATGACTACCGGTTCAAAGTGATATTATGGGTTACGACTAGCACAGTCGGGTAACTTTTGTGCGGTAAAGCACGGGGATAGGGTGTATGGGCACCCGGGTAAATTAAGGCAAATTTTGTGCGGTTAACCACGGGTATTGGGTGAATGCATACTGGTGTAACGTATGGTTAGAAGCGAATGGGATAGATATAGCGGGCTTGGAGGCACATGACTAGAGATTAATATGCGAAGTTTAGAACATTGCACTCATCTTAATTTCGAGGACAAAATTCCTTTGTTAGGAGGGGAGTATGTAACACCCCGTAATTTTGAGGATTTAATTATTTTTGGGAGTTATAAAAATATTTAAATTGGAAAAACTTAAATTCATGAGTTGGAGAATTTATTTGAGTGAGCCGAATTATTTATAATTGGCGACTTTAAGTTTAATTATCCGAATTAATGTGTGTCGCATTTTGAGGTCAAATTTAGAAATGTCAAAAAGTATTTCGGATGGCAATTTCGAGTGCACGGTTGCGTCCGGGTGGGTCGAGATAGTCGGAAAAGTGTACCCGGAGGTAGTAATTGGGTCTCGAGGTATTTTTGGGTATAGTCGGGCCCACACGGGGTGAGTTGGGCTTTTTTTAAATAGGCCCACATGGCCAAAAATGGGATTTAGCATTTTTTAACCTAATTGAGAGATTAGGGAACGCCAGTCAACACAACTCTAAGCCTAGGGCTTGAGAGGGAAATTGGGGGAAAGCAAATCAAGAACAATTGGGAGCTTTTTGAGCCAAATTAAAGGATTAATTTGGGGTGTTCTTCATCAACCAATCTCTACACCAATGGAATCAGACCCTATAAACGATTTCAGGCAAGTGGTTAACTTATTGTAATGATTAATTTGTGATATCCAATTCATATTATGGTGATGTGTAAAACTGAATTTATTCTTGGGTGGGGTTTCGGGGAGAAAATGGGTCTTTGATTTGGAATCATGATGTGAGTATTGAAGAATCAAAGTGATATTATAGTGTTATTTTAGGTTGTTAGAATGCAAACTATAGCAGAAATCCACGTATGATATGAACTATGTGGACTGTGGAACCAATCGTGAATGAACTACGGAAATTAACTGGAGAAACACATTTTTTAAATATAATGAGATATCATATGAATCGAGAATGCTAAAACAGTTATAGATGATTGAGACTTGTTTTGGGAATAATTGATTGGTAAAAAATAATCATTTAAGGTTGGAAATTGGAGATGTAAAACCTTGGAAATTCGGTTATGGATGAAACAGCAAGCCGAGGAAGACAACCACCTGCTCGATCGATCGATCTACCCAGTGGGATCGATCGATCGACGGTTCCAGGAATTTGACAGTTCGGCCAGTTTGTTTATAATATGGATTTTGTTTAAGTTTTAATCCCTTACTTTTATTTGGTGATAAATTTATATGGGACACATATTTCCTTAACAATTATAGGGTGATATAATTGGGTTTACGAGGGTGCGAACGGTATGTCATGAGATGAACGAATTTAGAGAAATAATTCATAATTATTCATATTGGGCCGAGGAATAATATTTGGGTATTGAAGTTGGGTGACACTACATTATTAAAGGAATTTAGGTGAAATATTTAATTATGGACCAAGTGGGCGAGTCCGGGTGTGCTAATAATCATAGGTAAATATAATTGGGGAAATTATGGAAATGAATGTGTGACACATGGTGGGCGAATATGTGGGAATGAAATTATGAGATGTAAAATGGACCAAGTGAGCGAGTCCGGGTATATTGGTTAAGTGGCATCAAAATATTAAATTAATTATTGAGAGAAAGTAACTAATTTGGAGTTGGAACATAGACTCGGGAAATATTAAGGTATGGGCCAAGTGAGCGAGTCCGGGGAGAATGGTTGGGTGACGCCAAGTTATTAAATTAATTGATGCTGTAATTAATTAATCTAGAGTCGGATTGTAGACTCGGGAAGTTTGTTTATTAATTAATGTGGAAATTAATTAACTGGGATTCAGACCACAGATTCAGTTTGGTATGAATTAATTAAATTGTAAATTAATTATATTAGAGTCAGAACACAGACTCGGATTTTTGTTGATTAATGAATGTGTAAATTAATTATATTAGAGTTGGACCACAGACTCGGATTTGTGTTGATTAATTAATGTGTAAATTAATTTAATTAGAGTCGGACGATAGACTCGAGGAGGTATTAAATTAATAGGTGTAATAATTAATTTAATTAGAGTCGGACGATAGACTCGGGGAGGTATTATATTAATAGGTGCGTTAATTAATTTAATTATAGTCGGATTGTAGACTCGGGGAGTTATTAAATTAATGGGTGTAATAATTAATTTAATTAGAGTCGGACGATAGACTCGGGGAGGTATTAAATTAGTAGGTGTAATAATTAATTTAATTAGAGTCGGACGATAGACTCGGGGAGGTATTAAATTAATAGGTGTGTTAATTAATTTAATTAGAGTCAGACGATAGACTCGGGGAGGTATTTAATTAATGGGTGTGTTAGTTAATTTAATTAGAGTCGGACCATAGACTCGGGGAAAGTATTATACTAATTGAGGTGTGAATTAATTATATAGAGTCGGATCATATACTCGGGAAGATGATAAATTATTAAGTGAGAAAATTAATTACATTGAGTCAGGCCACAGACTAGGGAAATTACAGGCAGTGTACGGGATTTTGAGTAAACGGTAAAGGCGGGGTTTATATTATATATATATATACGGTGTAGTGATAGTATATATATATATATATATATATATATATATATATTGTGTGTGATATTAAATTACAGGCAGTGTGCGGGATTTTTAGTACATGGTAAAGGCGGGGTTTATATTATATATATATGGTGTTGTGATAGTATATATATACGTGTATATATTGTGTGTGGTATTAAATATCAGTGACTAGATATTTATTCAGTTTATATACTCTAATGCTATCACGGGAGGTTGTGCGATGTGGGTGAATCCCCTAGCTCGAGGAGTAGGGCAAGTATATCCCCAGGTCATACCGTCCGGTATATAAGTGAGGGATTTATCTCACTTTTAGGGAAGGAATATGACCGCCTCCACTACGTTTATAGTTTGGGCCAAGTTGGGGAGCGATTCCAACTTGGGGAACTAGGTTTTGTGAGCACACCTAGTGAGATAGCACTTCAGAGGGAATCATCCGACGAGGGTATACTCGGAGGGATGGATATACGTATGTTATATGCGTGGATGCTTTAGTAAAGGTACGTATATAATGGTATTCAATATTATATGCGGGTAATAATACAGTGTGTGATGTATTTACTTTATATAACTTGTGACACGGTTATATGCTACTTTTTAAGAAGGAATTAATTAAGTTAATTGTGAGATAACTTATAATTCAAAAATCATTATACTCGGGTTAGAGTAGTATGGCAAGGGGAGGTTATACCAGGACTAGTTGAACGGGGTAGTACAACTAGGTGGGGGTTAAGGTAACCGTTAAGTGTGCACAATAGTGGAGGGGTGATAGTGTCCACAAGAGAGTGCGACAATAACTTAAATACTAAGCGCATTCATGCATTTTAAATTACTGCAGTTAATTCACTTGCTAAATATTTTCAAAATGTTTTGGGTTCTAACCCTTGCTATAAAACTATTTTCAAAACCTTTTAGGTGTCCAGCCATAGGGACGCCAGGATTGATATTCTATTCTAGGGAAATGGAGATGCGGCATATGTGGATGCTAGCAGGAGTTTGGATTAGATGCATCGTTCATTCATTCCTAGAGTAGGAATCATTTATCAGTCTCAGTTTTATTTAGGGCTTATCGCCCAGACTTCTCGGTACAGTTTTCAGATGTATTTTATTCAGGTGTTGAATATCTGTATTGGATTATTTCACTTTTGTGGTCGATGGTTTAATTAATGTTTCAGTTTATTTTCATTCAGTTGTGTGAATGGTTTATATTTATTTCCGCATGTATTGTTTGTGTAATTAAAAAGTTAAAATTGGCACCAACTTTTGTAATACTATGTGGTTAGTAGATTTTAATATAGTGTTCGACAGTTATGCTAAGGATGATCCAACTGAGATTCATGTTTTAATTTTGTATAAGACTGATCACCCAGTATTTTATTAGGCGGGGTGTCACAGGATAGTCCCGACGTTTGTGGACAGTGTTGACACAAGTAAAACACCTCCCTAGAAAGTGTCCTCCCCTCTGCCCCTGTTGTTCTCAGCACTGATGGTTGTTACCACTCCTCCCCTGACCCTGCTGGAAACGCTGCTACCCCAGCTGGCCATATTGACCAAGATGGCCCTGCCTAAAACCTCCCTGCCCCTGTCTGAAATCTCCAGAACGAAATCTCTTAGCAGGGTCCCCCTGATGGGAACTCTGCTCACCCTGACGGACCTATCCCTGAGCTGTTGGTGCCCCACTGGAACTACTACCTCCTGTACGACCCTGTCGACTAGACTCCCCGACTCGTTTGCTTCCCTGTTAATAGAAGCGGTGGTCCTGGCAGTGTAAAAGGGTTGTATTAACGATATAAGAATAAGTGCCAATGAAATATTCCCTAACAGATGCTAGAAAATCCTCCAAGTCAATCCATCCATAAACCTCTGGATCTTCTTCTCCTCTTTCGGTATCTCATCTGGCACTAGTATCACAAGTATATATATACATTAACTCTATTTTATATATATAGACAATACTGCCCGAGACACAGCTGCGGTGCATGCATACTCTACTATCATGTCCAGGTACATCGCTCATTGCACAAAGGACCATAGGTTCAATCTCTCGCGAACCATCAAAATAAACACACATATTGGAGGCGAACATAGTTCTAAGCCGATGGGCTACGCACATACCTACGCACTCATAGGACCGTCATCACTATCATTCTCACAGATAGCCCGTACCTAGGTTTTATGTTCTAGTCGTACAAATCAAGATCCCACCTGAAGGCTCCTCAAGGCATGATTGGCCCCAACGCGTAACCTCCACCCGATAGCAAGCAGTGTAGGTATGTCGTACACAAAATAGTTCAATCAATAGGTATACACACAACTTATCATATTCATTAGGTATTCACGCAACCCAAGTCCCCGAATTTATATGTAGTATTATCATCTCTACTGCTCGCAATACTTTAATCGTACGATTTATCTCTCTATCGTATCTACTCTTTAAGGCTCTCTCATTCCAACACATTCCCTTAGTAGTTACTCAATTCACCCCACTACTAGACTAAGAAATGAATCTACTCCATAATAGCATAGATTCTATTCTCTCACTTGAATTAACTTAAAAGGATGCTAACTCATCCGAGAAAAAAATTGCATTTCTGAAATCTCGTTAGAACACAGGAATTCTCGTTCGAACGAGGTCGTTTGAATGAGAATCTCACTTGGAACGAACCCAAATCTTGTTAGTAATCTCGTTGGAATTTTCATTCTAACGAGGTAGTTCGAACGATCTGGGGAGGTCTTTGAAAGAGAATTCCGAGATCATCTTTTACCTTCAAACTTCGAATTTCACCCTCTTCCATCATCCAACACCCATGCTAATTTATCTAAACACCAAGTTAAAGGTTCTAAATCATCTCCCTATAGGATTAGGAACTCTTTACCCCATTTTTAACATCAAATCCTCATAATTATAATAGGAATTAAGACAAATCCCTCAAATCTTTAAAAGCTCTAAATTCATATAACCTCCATTAACAACAATTTAACCCGAATTTAATTTTGTGAAATCAACATATAAAACCCAGATTTATCATACCTAAAACATTGTTATTCAACTACATGCAAGCGTATACTCCCAATTAAATATTAATGCCCAATTTCAGTCCCAAATTCATAATATCATGATTAAAACATCAAGTAATCTAACATGGACATCATATGCTCCAAAATCAAGCAAGATAAACACTTGAATTTTTGTGAACTTCTAATTCGCTGAATGAAACTGGTATATGGGTGATCCTATCTTCACGATCTATGCGTTGGTGTGATTTTTGGTGCGCGAGCTTGAATCTTTATCCCAGGGCACCTATGGAGTTCTTCTTCTCCCTCTTTGGTTCTTTTTTTTCTCTCACTTAGGTTTGGATACTGAAAGATACCTTATTACCCATGTACACTTCCCTTTTAAATATCTATTTTCGTCCATTTTAATTCCCAAAAATCTTAAAAGATCAAAATGCCCCTCTGGGGTGTCGGTTTGACCTAAATTGCCCCGAAATCCAAATAAAACACTCAGGTAGAGTTTTCTGACTACCTCAACGCTTTCGGACTCATCGACACACTCAAAATAATTGTATGAGTTACTTAAAAATGAATTATCTTTTTAACCCAATAAAGTAATACCGACACGACTCACATGCGCATCCCAACTAAGTGTTTGCAACTGCCGTATTTTTCACTTTCGACCATAATAATATTTTCGTAATCATATATTACTTTAATCGCTAAGTAATATTCAACATAATTATCACCAATAAATCAACATAATTATCATCAGTAAATACTAACTCTCGTCACACTAGTAATTATTAAATTTAAATCCGGATTAATTATAAATAAATTTTCTCCATTTAAATTAATTAATCCCAATTCCATAATTATTAAAATAAAATCCCTAAAAAATACGGGGTATTACAGATATCACACGAGAGATCCTCCTGTGAAGCGACCCGGTTCGAAAGGAGGGCACCCTGGTTCGAACGATGACCTATTTTTATTGGGAATCATGTTATACTTGATACATTATATTTCAAAGTACAAATAAAATTGCAAATGCATCCTTCAAGATATGCAACCCAAATTTTGGAAAACCTAATTTCTTTTAAGAGAGTTTTCTTATAAGAGTGAGATCATGTAAAGATTCATGCTTTCAAGGTAAATGGTTTACAATACCCCGGTCTTCTACATAAGAAGAAGATCTAAAAACAAGTAATCGTGTGAGTGATTAACACATGGAATATATGTGTTGATCATTGACACAAAAGCTCGGTGAAGCTAAGTCCAGATATGGAGTAGTTGGTTACTAGTAGGGGTAGAGGCATCGAATAAGAACGCAAGGGCAATGTTTTATGGTGGTAAATGTTATCTTATATGCAAGTCATGTATGTCAATCGTAAACCTAAATTATTAGTATTAGTGGACTTCTTAGGCTTAGGCGATGGTTGTTTTTCTCGTGAGGGTTTCCACTTTAAAATTGTTGTGCATTGTGTGTGATTGCATTAACTATTATCTCATTTATTTTCTGTATCACCTGAATGAAAAAATTGATCTAATTAATTTTATTTGGTAAAATTGAAATATGTTTCAATACAAAATGGATTTTATTTTAAATAAACATGGTAATTATTAAGAGATTAACTAATTCGACTAGATCCCTAAGGCACATACTTTTTCAAACTAGTATCATAGAATTTCATTATGATGAATCTTGAGGGTTTGTCTATTCAGGGTCAGTCAACCATGCATCCACCTATATTTGATGGTAGATATTATGTGTATTGGAAAACGTGTATAAGTTTTTTCTTAAACCATAAGGATGAGAGGGTGTGGTTGACTATAGTTGGGGGTGGAAACACCTAATGACCAAGATAAGGGAAGTTGATGTCCTTAAACTCGAGATAACCTCAACTGAGGATGAACATAGGTTATCAACTATATTTCCAGCGGCTAAATGTGATTTTCAGTGTATTCACCAAAGAAGAGTTACGCCGGATCTCCATGTGTACTTTGTCTAAGGCGATGTGGGAAATTTTGTAAGTCATCATTGAGGGTACCAATAATGTGCAGGTCTCAAAGATACAACATCTCTCCACCAAATTTGAATTGTTGAAGATTTTAGATAATGAGACATTCTATGAGTTTTACACTAAAATTCCCGATATCATGACCTCTTACTTCAATTTGGGTGAGAAGATACCAGACTCGCTATCGCCTAGGTTCTTTCCTAGTGTCTCAGCCTTAAACGTCTTGGGAGGTATAGAAAAACCAAAGGTATAGGAGGTTATATGATTTATCCATCCCTTTGATTTGTAAAATTGTCCACTCGAGAGGAAGGGTATTATCTTAAAATACCGTAAGGTTATGTCTCTGATTTTGACATGACCAACAATGAAGAAGTTGATTTAACCAAATTAGCAAAGACGTTGAAAAAAATTCTCAAAAATAATAAATTTGACGTACTTAAAGGGTTTTGAGAAAATATTACTAATTAAGTAAAAAAATATCGAGGAACCAGTAAAAGAAAACTTAGGAGGTCAAAAGGATTTTGGGAGATGCTTCGAGTGTCAAATTGTTGGTCACAAATCATTCTAGTCCAAAATCTCCCCTTAGTATAAACATGTTCGAAGATAATGGCATAAAGTCCCAATCCAAGAATTCCCAAGGTATAAAGGAGGTTGTTATTATAAAGGATTTTCCCAAGATTCTTACTATATAAGTTAATATGGAGAAGGAGAATATTATGCTTTTAGATAAGATTAAAAATTATAAGAAGGAGATTTGTGCCATGAAGGAGGGTGAGGTGCTTATGATCTAACTGAAGGCTCATGAAGCTTCTCTTGTTGAGAATATCAAAGAAGGGAATGTGGATCGTGATATTTTGCTTGATAATTTTGCTAGCCTAAAGAAGGCGCTTGTTGAGTCTTCGTGGACTCGAAGCTTGCTAGAGGAGGAGAATTGTTGGCTAAAGAAGGATCTTAAGGAATCTAAGAAGGCGTAAGTTGAACTTAAAGAGAGATATACACTACACGAAAATAGGACTATGGTCACGGTTTTGGCCCATGACCAAGGCTTACGGGTCACTGTTTTGGACCTTGACCATATTGAGGGTGAAAAAAAAAATCGGGTCACGGTCCAAAATCTTGACCTAGAATATGGCTCATGGTGCACTCAAGGCCACGATCCAAAATTGTCAGTGTTATGGTGGGTCACAGTCCAGAACCGTGAAAACTAATGTGACCATTCAAAAATGTGTCACTAATGGTCACGGTTTAGAACCGTGATCCCCACTGTGAACTTTTTGAATGGTCACATTAGTTATTACGGTCCAGAACTGTGACCAATAGAGTGACAATTTAAAAAACAAAATATTTAGTCACATTCCAAAATTGTAACTAAATATTTTATTTTTTTAATTTGTCACCCTATTGGTCATGGTTCTGGACCATGACAACCAATGTTAAAAAATATATATTTGGTCACGATTTTGGACCGTGACAAAATTAAAAAACATATAAAATAAATTTTATTTTTCTATATCCTAAAAAAACCTGTACATTTTTTAAACCTGTTTATATTTACAAAACTAAATATTTAGCCAATACGCCATCTATAAATCAAAATATAATAATATGACAGTTAACTAACGCATGCTTTCGTGAATATGTAATAAAATGCAACCCATTCTTGCGTGAATTTTTACAACACAAATAAAATACAACACATGCTTGCGTGAATATGTTCCAAATGGTTGAAATATTCCTTTTTCAATTAGGCCTGCAAACAAGACTTTAAATTATTCCAAATAGTAAGTAAAAAAGGACTTGAATTCTAAAAATAACTTTGGGACGCTTACGTAGCCAAAAATGACATCAAATTCCACTTAGTTTTTAAGATGAATAAAGTTGGGGTCTAACCCATAATTTGAATCTAGGGTGTCTCTTTTGATGTATGAAAATACATGTCAAATGAATTGAAAGTGTAGAAAATTGTCAGCACACTCTAAATTGGGAATTGTGATATAGGCCCCCTTTTTTGGATCTTTTATTTATGAAAATACGCGTGAATGTATATATGATAATAAAAAGTGGGGATTAGTTATATAATCAAGGCAACCACACATATATTGAACATACGATAATAATCACACATGAGCATAAGAAAGTTATTATCTTGTATGATTTATATTTATACTCGATCAAGTTAAGTGTTTAATTACACGGGGTATCACAGACAATGACTAATCAACCTCTGTTATGAATTATTAAATGAGCGAGATGAGGAGATCGCAATACCCCATTTTTTTTAATGATTTTAATTATGGGATTAATTGACTTAAAAATGGGAAATTTATTTAAAATTAATCCAGATTTAATTAAATAATTACTAGCGTGATGAGAGTTAGTATTTATTGATGTGAAATATGTTGAATATTAGTTAGTGAGTAAAGTAATATGTAATTACGAATTTATTTAATTTATGGAATGAATAATACGACAAGTTATGGGAAATTAAGTCGGGACGCGCATGTAAGCTGTATCGGGACTAAAATTTATGGAATAAAAGTAAATTATTTATAAGTCATGCATATGGTCATTTCGATTGTGCCAAAGTTTCCAAAAGGATCGAGATAGTTAGAAAATTCTACCCTGGGGTTTATTTTGGATCCCGGGGTATTTTTATGCCAAACCGGCATCCCAGGAGGGTATTTTAGACATTTTAATTTTTGGAATAATTACACCCATGAATTTCCTAAGGCCCCGGTTGGTTGTCCCAAAATTGTAAATTGGATCATTAATAAATTGTCCCATTTACAAATTAACTCATTAATTGTGTTTGGTTTTATTAATGAAATGATTCATTAATTGCCCCATTTTAGCTCATGTGCAAAATCTGAAATTGGATCATTTCACAAAAAATGTGAAATGAATCCATTTGAAATAAGAGTCACATTAGGTGCAATCCCCTCTCCCTCTCCCTCTCCCTCTCCCCCTTCCTCTTCCCCTCCCCCTCTCCCTCTCTCTTTCCCTCCCCATCTCTCTCTTGATTTGTTTTTATCTTTTTTTCATAGAATCTTAACATCAATTTCAAATTACCAAACATTGTGTAAAATTGGATTTAACTCATTTCAAATTCACTCATTTATAATTCACTAATTCATAATGAACCAATTTACAAAATCAAACAATTTGCGCAACCAAACTGGGCCTAAGGCTATATCAGCTGCTAGGGTTAGGTATTCTAAGGTATCAGACACAAAAGTAATAGAGGCCATTGGAAGGGGAAGGAGAAGAGCCCCCGAGCCAAAAACCACCCATAATTGCACCTCTTTCACAATTAACGCCACCTGAGTGCAGATTGGAAGACGAGGAATGAAACCATACCGTTCATCGTCAAAGTATCAGACCTACTGTTATAAGGCAAGTATTGTTCTTTCTTAAATTGAGTTAGATAAATTATCCATGTTAGTAGAATATGATGAAGAATTAAATTTCATGCGTGTAGAGGACAATTTTGGATTAAATCATATTTTGGGTAGGATTAATGATTAAGATTGGAGCACTGTTATGAAAAAATGAAATTTAATACATTCTGAGAATCGGTATGTAGAGGATTCAGAGTTTTAATCATGTTCTTGAAGAAAAACCATAAATTAGGGTTCTTGAGATTTAAATTAGAATACAATTGAAAAGTTAATGAATTTTGATGTTTAAATGATTCTTGTACGTTAAAATTTTTCTATGTGTATTAATTGAATGTTTAGCACCTTCGTTTTGGAGTTGGGAATGAATCAAGAAGGCTTTAGAGATTTTTATTTGAGGAAACTCGTAGCTTTAATTTGCGGAAAAACCAGGCTAATACCTATTCGATCGATTGATCGACTCAAGAATGTCGATTGATCCACCCATTTCTTCGATCGATCGACTTTCCTGAAATTTGTAACGTATTTTTCCTCTTTAGTTTCGATTCAACCCCAACTTTTAAAAACCCTTAATGTTAATAAATTGAATATAATGGGACTTAAGGAAGGTCATTAGGGTTATAGTTAAGGCTCGAAAGTATCATTATGTATGAGATTGAATGGGGGAGATTTACGAGTGTTTTTCGAACGAATTACGATTGGAAATTTTATGGATTGGGTTTAATTCGGATAAATGATGACTTAAGGTTAATACCAATAGTAGGGGGACACTATAGTATTGAATTAACCTAAGGAATAATTGTGTGACTTCGTAAACCTTTGGGATAGGCAAAGGTACATGAGTTTATACAATATGAGTTATAGCGTTAATTAAATTTATGTATAATATACGGGTTATAAATACAACGTGTGAGACTTGTAATATGGGATGTGCGTATACCAATATTGAATGTATAAATACTTAGGTTGTGTGATTACCTATTGTATGGATTTTTATGTATATGACATACCTACCATACTTGCTATCGCCGGGAGGTCTTGAAGGGGACAGTCTTGTTTTGAGGAGCCCTTCGGGGGGGATTATAAATTGGTACCTCAGAGCATAGGATTTAAGGAGGACTTATCTATGAGTGGATAAGTTTAGGTTATATGGGTGCGTAAGTATGTGCGTGACCCATTACACTGTGGTCCATTTTCGCCTCCAGTTGTGTGTGATTTGTTTTATCACAATTCCTGAGAGATTCATAATCGATAGTCCTTATTATGTACGTGAGGTATCGGGACTTGATAGCAGAGTATGTATGCACCGTTAGTTTTGCTTATGTGGGGTACGGTATTAGTATATAATATAATAGTGAAATTTATATATATATATATACACCGTGTTTATTCTACTGTGTTGTTTAGTAGAACAAAATGATGATGCCAATATATATTAAGTGTGTAAGAACTTAATAGATTAATGAGATATATGGAATCAATTAACAAAATATGAGGAACTATATAACGTATATTTCTATTATACAGGTGGGCATAATAGGTTAGTTGGCATAGATGGAGAACTATTAAAATCTAGTTAGGTGGGGTAACGTAACTAGGAAGGGTAATAATTATGCGTTAGGTGTGTAGAATAGTTGAGAGGTGAGAATATCAAGCGAGAGCATGTGACTAACATGTATATAAGTATATGGTATTTATGTATTTAAATACTTGTTGTTTTAAATATATTTACAGTTCGAGCTCTGAGCCGTTTGCTTTCAAATCTATTTTTTTTGTTAAAATATTTTTAGGTTCCCAGCCATAGGGACGCCAAGCATAGGAGTTCTATTCAGTTGACGTGTTGTAGCTGCTATGGAAGTTACAGGACCTCGGTACTATATGCCTCCATATTTATCCTCGATTTATTCAGAGTTATTTATTCCAGTCATGGAATATTTCCCATCCTTATTTAGAGATTGTGGTTTCAGACATTCATTTATATTTCAGTTTTTGAGATTTATTTCATTTCAGATTATTGTATTTAGGATTTAAACTAAAAGTGTTTACTCCAGACTCAGTTTATTCCATTATGTCGTTTTAATTCCTATGAGACTGTTATTGGATGGTGGATGTTTAGTTAATTATTTAATTACTTGCATGTTATTATTAAAAAGATAAAATTCGACATCTAATTTTTTTAAATACTAGGTGGTTAGTAATTAATCAAAAGTTTTCGACAGTGATGCTAAGACTGATCCAACTGGATATTCTATTTTAAATTTAATAAATGACTGATCACCCGGTACTTAATTAGGCGGGGTGTCACAAAGATTACTCAGTTAAAAAGGCAATTAATCAAATAGTATGAATGGCATGGGTCTAGCTTTCACAACCTTGAACGTCACAGAGGAAGGAGAATCCAATCTCCCAAGCTACCTTGGGTTGGAAATAATGACAAAGTCTCCAAATCCAGAAGTCCACGATCAGCACGCTCTAATAACTCTCAGTTGGATCATACTTCTATTTGTAGAGCTGACAGTATGGCCAGTCATAGTAGCAGTTAAGTCAAATCTAGGACTTTAAGGAAGATTATCGACCATAACGATTTGAGTGAATTTATCAAGAAGGAATTAAAAGGACACCTAAATCCCAACCTATGCTGTACTCCAAAGGACCTTGCAAGAAGATCTTTGGGTCACGAATCATTATCTCCTTTCACTACTAGCATAGAGTCCTTAGATCTCCCAAAGAAGTTTTGCAGTTCTACAATTACCACATATGATGGTAAGATAAATCCAACCCATCATATCAGGCACCACAAACAATCCACATCCATTTGGATCCATCACAACACCCTTATGTGTTGCGCTTTTCCATTCATTTTAGGGGAGATTAGCCTCAGGTGGTTTAATAAGCCAACCCCTTGGTCAAAATCCTTATTTCAAAAATTATCCGACTAGAGTATATCACTCTTCATTAATTACTGTAAAAGTGTGAAGGATATTGACTCCTTAATCACCTTTAGACGAAAGAAAGGAGATTCTCTCAAGAAAACATTTAACTTTTTGTCTACGCAATACTGTTCTTCCTAGATAACAATATTAATACTTATGATATTTTATAGATTTGGGTCAAGGCCTGAGGGCTGAAAGAAATGAGAATGCTCGAATTCTATGGAATGATTCTTATAATAGGCCAACCACATACAAATTCAATTTTACCAAACTTTATCTTTGATTTAATTAAGTACCAAGCATACAAATACTTAAAGAATTAAGTAAAAATCTCCCCAAATGGCAAAACCTTTAATTAAACACTATACAGTAATGGATAGACATCGTCAACTTACAAACTACTTAGAATGACTACGTATAATGCGCAGAGTCTTCAATTCCTTCTACAAAATACAACCCATTCTAGGGTCATCCATGGAAACTTTTCCTCGGATCAACCTTCGTCTTCTTCAGCATAGAACCTCAGTTCTATAATTCAGCAGTAGTTATGGACTCTACAAAGGTTTAAGCAAGGCATATGGAAACTAGGGTTTTATAAACTCACAAATCATATATAAGGATGTATGATTTGGAAAACAAAATCTTATTTTGAAAAACAAATTATGAACACTTTTGGATCAAGTATTGGAAATTCATTTTTGCTAGAAGTCTTGAGAAATTCTGAACAAAACAGGCTTTTATAAAAACAATACGAATTTTGAGGCGGCGGGATCATTGGAAAAAAATAGCATCTCATTTGAAGTTCATTTGAAGCTAGTTCAAATGAGAATCACATCTCATTAGAACAACCTTCAAACGAGCTTGTAATGAGAACCACATCTCGTTAGAATGACCTTCTTATGAGCTTTTAAGGAGAACCATATCTCGATAAAAACAACCTTCTAATGAGCTTTTAATAAGCATGTTATGTCAAGATAGGGAACTCTTGTTTTAAGCTCATCTGAAGCTGGTTCAATTGAAAACACACATCTCATTCGAACGAGATCCAATCTCATTTTAACGAGACTAAAAAACTTTTTTACTTTTTGAAATCTTTATAAAAAGCCTCGATTTTAAAGTTAAACATCCCAAAATATAATTTATATAAGACATGAAAGCCACAAATTTTATACCTCCATAACGAGTCGGTGTGTCTTCGAATGATATTGGAGATATAGTGTTTGGTTTGAGACGTCGATTTTTAGTGGGAAATGCTAAAAACTATAAAATAAGCCTAAGCTATAAGCAATTATAAATTTTTTCTCTTACTAATCTACCCCTTTGACTATTTCGATACAAGACAAACTGAAAATCAAATTACAATAAAACCCTTTAAGACAATAAATCCTAATGTCCTCCCAACCCTATAAACGGAACGATAAATGAAACTTTGTCTTCAACTGAAACTTGTTCTTTCCTTCACTAGCCTTGTCTACATCTTGTGTAGTCCATGAGATTCTCATCAAAGCAGAAGATACCTATACACATAAAATAAGAAATACCATGACACATACGAGTTGTAAAGAAAAAAAATAAAAACTCCCCCTCAATTTGTTCCGCTTTTTGTCCGTAATAGACAAAGGAGTAGAATCTAAACATGAATTATAAGCATAACATGAAGAAGCAAGATATCATCACAGAGATAATCAATAAAGCATGTATAATGATAATCTCAAAAAGCATATGATCTCCACCTAGTATTTTTCAAGTTTTTCAAAATTTCCAAGTAAAAACATAGACATAGATACAAAAACGCATTGTCATCATGGAATAACACTAAAATATCCGAATCATGAAAACAGAATGTAATTGTATGAACATTTTCCATAGGCGAATCCATATAAGCATTCATAATATAATTGCACGGAGTCATGAGATACTTTTAATGAAATAACTTAGTTTCAACCTTAGGTGTAAAGACCTTGAACTCGAATAAAATTGACTCGACTTATGAAATATGATATGAACTTAAATAATTCTCACACCAATAATGCCAAACTATTTAATATTTTTTAAGAAAGTTCATTGTGCAAACTTATTGATCTTCTACTTTATAACTCCCTCAAATTTCTCATATATAATAATTCACTCTCAATTTTTTTGAAGAAATCATAATGCTCATATGCAGCGAAGCATAAATGAATATAAAAAAAATTACCTTTGCATTTCTACTTTCGTGTGTCGTTAATCTTTTTAGTTTTTTTTTTGCAAATGGTGGTTTTTAACATAAATATTATTTTTCTCTTTTCTAGATGCTTTCCGTTGCTTAGCATTTATCGATATTTTACGAGAAACGAAATCCGAGCAATGGTTTTTAAATGCACAACTTATCACTTTTTACATTTGGTTCGCTATTAAGCATAATTGAGATGAGAACATCGTATTTGACACATGACAAGCAAGTACAATGTTCAAAACGTTGGTGCATGTGCACAATAAAGGCGACAAAGAGTCTAACATGTAAAATGTAATCATCAACGACAAACATAATGATATCCACATATCATTAAGCACACTATCGAAAAAAAGTCATGTCTCAAAGCACTATGGAAAAGCCACGTGAATGGATTAAATGCAGAGGTGATCCAAATATCTTAAATGTTCATCCATATACGGTGAAAATAAAAAATACAAAAATATTTTTTTATTTTTCAAAAATTTTATCAAAATAAAGTCTTTTTCACTTTTTCAACCTTTTTCTTAAAAATCAAAAATCTTTTTTGATTTTTATAAAAATTTTCATAAAATAAAACACTTTTTGGAAATTTTCAAATATATCAAAGAAGAAAACATATCAACACAGTGATAATACAATCAAGCAATAGGGATTTAAGATATGAAGATGATAATCACCTTAGTCTAGAAACAAGTCTCAACCTCAATCATTAGGCCTGGAGGAGTTCTCAAAAGAAAAAACCATCCTATGAAATTCCTCCATCAAACATTGTGAAGTATTGACTAAATACTCTACATGCTCTAAAAAACTCTCAAAATATCTATGGTGATGTGCGGGATGTGTAGGAACTTGTGTGGGAGCATATGGGGGAATACCCATATGAGAAACTCTCCTTAGCTTAGAATAAAACTCTCTAAGGTGACCTCCTAGTTTGCAATGGGAACAAATATAATTGGGCTTAGGTCTACCTTGCTCAAAATGTCTAGGATGTGCTTTCCTTTGTGGGTTCGGTCTCCTAGGCGGGTTAGGAAAATGGCCATAAGGATCCATCACATACTCGGGAACGAGATCGGGTGCGACATGGGAATTGGATGAACCGTCATAACCTATTTTTTGTCTCTCAAAATTACCTAACGCAGGACCAAGGAGCATCTTTCTAATCATTTTAGATGTGTCCTCTAAAGTGACCTTAACCTCTCTAGCACGTTCGAGATCACTCTTGAGTTAGGATACACGGGCTTCAAGTTTTTCATGAGTCTTTAATGAAGCTTAAAGATCTCTCGTAAGACTAGCCATGGTGTTGGTAAAATCGTTTTTCTCCCTACCTACAACAATAAACTACTCACACAAAGTAACTTTTACCTTCTCGAGTTGACTCATCGATGCCTCACACTCTCTCAAAATTTTCACCTCCTTCTTGAAATCACACACCTTAAGAGACAAATCTTTATTAAGAATTTCTATTTTTAAAGTCTTGGTGTAAAGATCACTCAACGCTTTTTAGAGTCCACCTTCTCCATCACTCAAATTCTCATCCTCACTCTCACTCTTTCCGGAATGAATCGAAACATCATCGAGGCTCTCACGTTTAGAAATGTTCTCATCAATTTGGGGCAAATTATAAGTACTAAAGTGACTGACCAGGAACACAGTGAAGTTAGGTTCATGTGGTGATTCATCCCGGGAATTCACCGACTCAGCATCATTATCACTAAGAGTGGTCTTATGTGCAACTTTCTTGCCCTGTCTTTTAAGCTTAGTGGCACACTCATGTGTATTATGTCCCTTGAACACACACTCATAGTATCTTATCTCATATTTATCACAAAAATTCTTGCCCTCAATATCCTTTTGATTTTTCTCAGAAATATTTTATTTGGAAGAATTTTCTTTGTTAAATTTGAGATTTTTTTTTTGCAAAAAGAGCTAAATCATCCGTCTTAAAATCAAATTCAGACTCAGAATCACAAAATTTTTCTTTTTGACTGAGCTTTCAAATTCAATCCTTATTTCTTTTTTCTTAATAATTTTGGGAAATATATCGATTTCATAAGTTTGAAGGTTTCCTACGAGTTCTTCTAACCTAAAATTATCTAAAATTCCCAATGAATTTGGGACAGTGGTTTTAAGGATAAAACGGGCTGGCAAGGATCTCAAATTCTTTTTCACAACTCTCGTCTCAAGAATTTTATCACCCATATTAAAATTAGAATTGACAATGTCCGACAAATGTGTATAAAACTCATCAAAAGACTCGGACTCTAGCATGGTAATAGTATCAAACTGTGTGGTGAGGTTTTGAAGCTTAAACGCTTTCACGCTATTGATCCTCTCGTGAGTGATTTGGAGGGTATCCTAAGCTCCCTTAGATGTGGTTCACATCATGATGCGGCAAAACTCATCAGGGACGACGACTCCAGAAATAACACTTCAGCCACGGGAGTTGTAAGTACTCCATTTAAATTCATCCTCCATCCAAGAAGTGATGTATTTAAGACTTTCGACATTGTTGTTAGTCACAGTGGGTGCTTTATACCCTATTTCACATACAATTCAAACCCTTTCATCAATTTATTTTAAACCAAACCTCATACTAGATTTTTAATACGCGTAATTTGACCCATAAAAAATAGAAAGCCTGCTATATAAGTTGTCCATAAAATCCAAAGTTTTAAGATCACCAATTTAAAAAAATTGATATTAATTTTTTTTTTGCAAAAAGGATCACACATTATTATAGTGTAACCTGCTCTAATATCACTTTGAGAATAATGGTATCTTAAAAGAAAATCCATAAAAATCAAGATCACATAATATTTTAATATAATCTGCTCTGATACCAATTTGAGAATGCTCGAATTCTATGGAATGATTCGTTTAATAGTCCAACCACAAAAAAAATCATTTTTACTAAATTTTATCTTTGGGTTAATTAAGTATGCATACAAAGATGTGGTCCAAATTTAAATTCAGCAAACCAAGCATGAAAATACTCAAAAAGGTAAGGAAAAATCCCTTAAAAGGGTAAAATCTTTAATTCAGCACTATAGAGTAATTGACAGACACAATCGATCTATAGATTACTTATAATGACTACGTAAAATGCGCAGAGTCTTAAATTCCTTCTACAGAATATGACTCAGTCCAGCGTAGTCCATAGGAAGCGGTCTTCCCTCGGTATCCGCTGATCAGCCTTCGTCTTCTTCTGTAGTAGAACCTCAATTCTGTAAGTCAGGAATAGAGATGGACTCTACAAGGGTTTATGCAAGGTGTATGGAAACTAGGGTTTCATAAACTCACAAATCATATAGAGGGATGTATGATTTGAAAAATAAAATCTTGTTTTGAAAAACAAAGTATGAACACTTTTAGAATAAGTATTGAAAAATCATTTTTACTAAAAGTCTTGAGAAATTTTAAAATGAAACAGGTTTTTATAATAAAAACATGAATTTCAAGGTGACGGGCTTGTTGGAAAGATACTAGCATCTCATTTGAATGGAAATTGCATTTTTGTTCTAATGATATCTAGTCTCGTTCTAATGAAACCTCATTTTCGTTTGAATAACCTTCTAACGAGCTTCAAACGAGAGTGTTTTGTGAGGCAGGAAAATATCGTTTGAAGTTGGTTCAAATGAGAACCACATCTCATTAGAACAACCTTCTAACAAGATTCTAACGAGAACCACATCTCATTAGAATAGCCTTATAACGAGCTTTTAATGAGAATGTTCTGTCAGTACCGGGAACTCTCATTTGAAGCTAGTTCAAACGAGACTAAAAAACTTTTTCCTTTTTAACATCCTTCTATAAAAAGCCTTGATTTTAAAGTTAAACATGCCATAATATAATTTATATATCAATGAAAACCACAAGTTTTATTCCTCCATAACGAGTCGGTGTGTCTTCGAATGATCTTGGAGATATAGTGTTTGATTTAATATGCCGATTTGTTATAGGATACGCCAAAACTATAAAATAAGCCTAAGCTATGAGCAATTATAAATTCTTGCTCTTATAAAAAAATTGATATTACTTAACGATATTACATTGGACCTATTTACGCCCCATGTCGTCACCCGCCAACACTCATACAATATATATATATATCACTTACCCTATATCATGATATAATCCTAACTAACTGTACCCAATCATACCTCACCATACTAAGGATGTCTATCCACATAAGTAACATATGAATTAAACCAATAGTCTAGTACCTCCATCGCCCCTCAACTCCCAACCTTACTAATATATGTGTGGGACGTTTTGTAAGAAAAATTTAAATTAAGAACCCCCCGATACACTTCTTCCTAGCTTAATGATATTGATGATTATTCTATGTGATTGTTTACTAGTTATGATTTGACATATTCTGATTCTTTTTGGCTAGTTTATCATGTTTATCTAGGTATTCTTCTCATGTTATATTCATGCTAGATATTCATGTATATGCTTATTTTTCTCGCTTGTTGTCTATTTGAGACAAAAAGGAGGAGACATAGATATGTGTGATGTAGAGGGAGATTTTTACTAGTATTTTTATATTGGTATCATATTGATTATATAACATTTTTTCCTCCATACTTCACATGGTATTTTTTTGTTTCGTGTGTATAGTGATTCTTCAACGATTCGAGATTTTGCGACTACATCACATGAAGACAGTTCATTCTCAATGGCCGTCCTACATTTGATAGCTACATTTGATAGTCCATGTCATGTATGTTCCTTTTAGATTTATGGGATGGGATTTTAGGTCATACGGCTTGACGACACGGCTTAGGCATTTTACTTTTTTGGTTTTATCCTCGAATAGTCAAAGGGAGATATTGTAAGGACAAATTTCCAAATAGTGTCAATTTGTATGTATTGGCATTATTCCAAACAAAAATAACTTTGTGTCATATGATAGATTTTACTCGTCATGATTCTCATTTAGTCTATGACGTTGCGTTGAAGACGTAGCGGCTAAGCTTCAAAGATAAATCATGTCATTGTTTTGTTTCACATTTCACATTTTTATTCAGTTTTTCAAAATTATCTTAGGTATAAATGTATATTGGTTTATGGATACTAGGTGAATATTTTCTAAGGATGTTACTTTATTTAAATATGAGTTTAAAAAGAGTTTTTCTGAGATATATCTTGTTTAGAGTCGTATGGAACTTTCCCTTGAGTTTTGATGATTCAAACGACTTTAGCAGTCGTTCAAATGACATATGACTGTCGTTCAAACTACATGAAATTCTCGTTCTAACGAGAACGATTGGCTAATTTCTTTCTAATGACTCGCCACCTCAAAGTTTTTCATTTAAGGAGAATTTTGCTTAAAAAATCATAAGTGCAAAACATACAAAATAACACAGAACCCATACGTTATCTGCATTTGTTTACCAAAGGCTTTCAAAGTTAAAAACATCCTTTGTGTTTACAAGATCTGAGTTTTACATAACCATATGTTGTAGAGATCTTGTGTTTGCACCATTGTTTTTCTTCCATCACAAGAAGAACCTTTTTCGTGCGGTGGACTCCGTACTTGCTGATTGACGGTTGCTAGTTGTTTCGGTGGATACTGAGGTACCCGTGGACTCATGTGTTATGCACATGGCGTAGGTGGATTCCTTAGTTGCATTGTGGAGGAGTGGTTGAAGAGAAGAAGAGGCCTCAAGACTTATGGGGGTCGAGTCGTTGTAGAAGACTGAAATCTTCCTTTGTAAAACCATATCATAGTAATTGTCTGGCCTGGGTCGTCCGAGGTTTTTTCCCGCTGTGGTTTCCTCGTACATCGGTGTGTTTTGTGAACATTCTTTACTTTATCTTGCTTAATAACACTAGATGTATGTTTAGGGTTAAGAAGATAAAACTGGCTTAATTAGTTTGGTTCACATAATTGGTGCTTGATAAAATTGGAAAAAGTTTTTTGAAAAGAGAAAATTTCAATTAATAATAAAAACAAGTTAAACCTAATAAATTACTCATTAATTCACATGAGTAAATTTTAATTATTAATTAAATTATCATTCATTTAGTTCCTAAAAATAAGAGGTATTCTATTCTCCCCACCCAATAATATAATTATGTCCTCAGAATTAGACAAACTCCTATCTCATACCATACATAAGGACAGAGAAATAGTAAGTTGTTAGAGTTAAATCTGAACACTAGATAGAAACTCATACGTTGGATGAATAATCTAAACAAGGAAACCCCCGTATATACTCGTAACCTACCCTTTGAGTACTGAACCCAATATTCTATTGAATCCCCTAAAATAAAATGCCTAAACCAAAGCCAGCATTCTCGACACTCATTATTATTATGAAAAATCTACCATGCTATGGAAATACCCACATGGCGTGGCACTACAACATGCCAATATTAGTCAATAATTAACCCGGCTAGAGAAAACAAACTATTCCCTTATACGCAATAGCTCACTCATGTAGTGGTAGGCCAAACATCACCTAACAGCTCACTCATGCTACGTTATACTATTACACTAAAATATCCAACAAATAACTTATGTTATTCAGACAAACAACTCCTTCATGCTGTGATAGATTAATCTATGTCATCTAACTTAATAGCTCAATCACGGTGCAGTAGACTAACACGCCAAAATAACCAATAAATAACTCATATTGCATATAATCACCATGCCAAACATCTGAGTAGCTACACATATCACATCTAGTATATCTACCTAAAATACATACCATACCCTTATATACACATAGATAAGGGAAAATAAAATTGCACATAAATCAATAATGCGATAGTTCAATAAGGACATATCCTAGTCCATCTGATATGGTACTCTTCTCATAAGGCACCATACTGACTGACATCTTCGCATGTTTTTTGTTGTTGTTTGCTCGGCTCTAGACATTTTGGTTAAGCTAGCTTAACATAATATAGTGTTGGCAATGCCAAAAAATCACCTGAAGTGGTAGAATCCTGTTACCTTGTGCATAAATAAGACTTCGAACACCTCTTGGCTGAATGACCCTCCTTTCCACAATCATATCAATGTCCCCTGAAGACAACATTATGAACCCCTTTATTGTGGGCCCATTTCTTCCCTTTTATGTTTCTTCCACGATTGGTAGTCTCCCGGTCGATCCTTATATTGTGACTGCTTGCCTTCTTGGCAATGAAATCTCTTTACTCAATTGGCGCCACCATTTTTTCTCTTGAGTAGAGTCTAACAAACCATTTTACGAGGTACATGATAAAGCGATATAGGGAAATCTATAAATTATCCATCACTAGACTATATCAACACTTTTATAAGTCTATAAATAACCACGTGAAGGCATCTAGCTTTAGGGACTCTCTCAGTAACCCTGTAAGAGTCCCATACCTAACAGATTTAGACATGCACACACCTAGGAATGGGGGATCATTATGCAATCACACCAACAGCTAGTCCCATAGAAAAACTCTCCCAATGGATCAGGTCATCTGCATCTCACGTCGTGAGGCGATGACCGACTAAACATATGATCAAACATATCACCACGTAAAATATAACCTCATCATTTGTAAATAAAACTCCTGAAGACATATTACTACTGGAATTCCAATTGAAATGAATTAATAACTCCCACACTAAGGATGATAAACTAAATCCTAAAGCACTGCAACTCTGACTTCTCAATGTCACTCTGATTGTTCAGTGAAACTCTGACTACTCAGTCATGTTGTTCATGTATAGCAATAATGATACCTGATGGGACAAAGATTTTATAGATTTGTGTTAGGGCCCAAAAGTTGCAAAAAATACATATATTACTTAACATTATTAATTGCGACCCATTGACTTCCCATGTCGTCACCTCCAGCACTCATACAATAAATATATAACCTCTCCTGATACAGTTCTAACTAACCGTACCTAACCATACCTCACCATACTAAGGTTTTTATCCACATAAGTGACACATGAAATAAAAAAAAGTCTAGTTCCCCCACTGTCTCTCAACTCCTAACCTTACTAATCTCCATGCATGGTACGTCTCACAAGCGAAATCAAAATAAGGACCCCCCGATAAACTTTTGGCTAGCTTAGTTGTTCGTTAAGATTTGTTGGACCAAGAGTCAACATATACAATAAGTAATATCCACATAAATCATTTATCTGTAGCCAATAAGTCTTAAGTCTCCCACACCCAATAGTTTCTATCTTTCGACTGAACTAGACTCCATGCGTGTTACATCTCTCAAATGAAATCCAAATAAGGAACCCCCAATACACTTCTATCTAGCCAATTGTTCATCCGAGACAATGGTAAGAGCGTCACTAACCAAATACTTAAATCCAATTTACATATATACGAATCAATACACATATATTATGTCAGCCCAGAGAAATTAACCATCCCAAACAGACCCAACCAAGATTATTAACCTAACTCATAATGTCAAGCATCAAACCTTTATACTAACACAGTATTCACACAATTTATGACATCTATCATCAAATAGATACACCACACCAAACTCAACCATTTATCATCCACACATACACCAAAACATAATTGCCCGATGGCTGAGCAATAACCCAACTCAAGACCCACATTTAATCCATACAAAAAATGTATAATAAAGTCCATCACTAAGGATATACCATAATAACATATTGTTAACCATTATTTACTCATTATGATTAACCATTCTCAGTGTATTCTAACATATTCACTAGTTGTTTATACCACCATTATATTTTCAAATTAGCCTCATAGCTATACCCGAGTCCCATGTATACCTATATGCATATACAAATAACATACTAACATATCCATAGCCACTGAAGCATAATTTCCAATGCTAAACTACCCACTAACCTCACATATAAGTATTAAACATTATCATAATTACTTTTCTGAATAATTGGACTAAATATACACACACACACACACTCACACACACACATACATACATATATATATATATATATATATATATATATATATATATATATATATATATATATATATAGAGAGAGAGAGAGAGAGAGAGAGAGAGAGAGAGGATCAAGTGAGGTCCCTCAGTTTGAGGATCCTGAATGAGGTCCATTTTTTTAAAATAGTAAAAAAAATATTTTGGAGCTGATTTCTTTTCCTATGATTTTTTAACATTTCAATTGGATCATAAAAAAATAATCAACTCAAAATGAATTTTTTTACTATTTTAAAAAAATCGGTCAAACTTTGTAAAAAACTTAAAAACTGACACGGTTTGACTGATTTTTTGTAAATAGCAAAAAAAAATCATTTTTTGATGATTATTTTTTTATGGTCCTACTGAAATTTTTTAAAATCACCAAAAAAAATCAACTCGAAAATATTTTTTTTTACTATTTTAAAAAAATAGACCTCATTCAGGGTCCTCAAACTGAGACCTCACTTGATCCTTTCCCTATATATATATATATATATACCCCATAGTCTAATAATTATACCTCAATATCTAGGTATACAACATAGTCAAAATGTACGGGACTACACCTCAATATAACTGACCAACACTCGAACTAGCCCATCTCAACCGTGTGGTCCCAATGAGTCCCAAACTCACCATCTATGATACATATTTATACATAACATAATCCACACATAGAATATATCATAACATGATTGTACTTAATGCCGGTCCAAATACTCAAACCGGATTACTTTAATAATTACAGGTCTAATATACTAAAACCCCAACTAAAACCCCACCTATTATGTCCTCTTATATGCATCACAATAAAAACTCTATGAATACACACACACACACACACACACACACACACACACACATACATACATACAAATATATATATATATATATATATATATATATATATATATATATATATATATATCATGCTCTATACATCATCCATTCATCACACTTAGTTGTAGGCCCTAAAAAACCTTTTTTCCAAAATTTTTATTTTTCTCTTGAAATTGACCTTCCAATAGACGCATGTTAAAAAAATTAGGTCACAATACATTTTGTAGCTATTTTAAAAAATTCACAAAAAACTCCTCAAAATACCTTATTTATAAGGGTCTGCGCCAACAATGTTTTGTGAATTTTTTAAAAATAGTTACAATATGTATTTTGACCTAATTTTTTGAATATGTGTTGATTAGAAGGTTAATTTCAAGAGAAAAATAAAAAAAGTTGGAGAAAAGGTTTCTTAGGACCTAGAACTATGTGTGATGTATGATGTGATGTATACATCATGATGTAGGTGAGCCTTCCTCTCTCTCTCTCTCTCTCTCTCTCTCTCTCTATATATATATATATATATATATATATATATATATATATATATATATATATATATATATAAAATAAGGAGTAGAACTTATGTATGTCATAAGAAACATCTTATGAAGTCACAAGATGAATTATTCATGTGTTCCCTCTTTTACTCCTTAAACATTTAAGTTCCACATAAATTCCTCAAGGCTACAAGAGTAATACACCTCATAAACACCTTTAATTTGAAATATTGACTCTCTTTAACACACTCATCCATCGCTAACCCTATCGGTCCCCATCTCATTCTCTAGCTCACTAATCTGTGGCCTCACTCACTCTCTCCATCTCACTTCCCCATCGCAGTCATCCGCCTCCCCTTCTACCTCCACCTCCGACTCAGCCTCTCTATTTTACACTACTACACACGTGCGCGCACACACATGTACACATGCAAATAGACCTCTTCTGACTCTCTCTCTTTCACCTTATTACACACACACACACACACACACACACACACACACACACACACACACACACAAAGTTTGTCTCACACAACCACAAATCTAGAGACTTATGGGTTTGGGGTTTTTTGAAACTTTGATTTTGGGTTTCTTTTAATTACAAAGATAATTGATATTGAGTTTTTTTTTTAAATTTCAACTTAGGTTTTTTTCGATTATAAACATAGTTACTAACAATATTATTTTTTATATGATCTTGAAATAGGTAGAAATGACTTTTCAACATGTATATATATAGTTGGAGCTCAAATGAGGTTGGTTCTTTTTTACGGGTTTGAAGTCTTCATTTTTTTTCTTATTATGTTGTAATTATTTTTTGACTTTGCAGATGGTGGTTGGGATTAAGTATCAGTGGGAGCACTCGAGAATCTTATGCTTGTATTCCCATCAATGGTATCATATGTTAGTAAGTTTAATGGTTTTTCAAAATTATCTTTTCATATTTTCTTGATAGGTGTTTGACAAAATAACTAACATAATGTTTGTTAGTTTTAGGCCAATTTTTTGGTCAAAATGTTAGTTTCTCTCAAATTCATTTTCTTTGAAACTATGTACTGCTGTTTATATGTATCATGATTGAGTGATTTTTTTATTGTTTATGATCATTATGGAGATTTGAGGCCCCTGTTTTGGTGATGTTATATTACTGAGTTTTGGTAGTTTAGGTTTCAATTTTGAGTTTTCAATTTGTTGAGATTTTGTTTTACTCAGCTTTTGGTGTTCCTTCTTTATCATAATATGCAATTGCTAATCAAGAAGGCATATTATGTACCCACTTTTTAAAGAGTTTGTTTCTCACTCTCAACTCTTGGTTACTTTGGAAGTCATTGCTCTTTACTCTGTTTGAGGTGCTAAATGAGTTTTCTCCTATTTTTTGTTATAATGTGTTGGAAATGGAATGGGTCCTTTTCTTAATCTCCTAGAATTCTTAAATTGAGCTTGAATGATATTATTTAATGTTTGGGGGAGTTTGAAAAATAATTATATAAATTTGTATATTCTATTCATTAAAGTTTAATATGTTTCTTTTAAGAACACGGTTTGAATGATTTTAATTTTTTTTAAAATTTCTTAAAATGGATGAATTTACTTGATGTTTGGGAAAGTTTGAAAAATAATTTTGAAACTCAAATGGTAGGAAGAAGACGATAGTGTTAGAGTTGAGTACTGATTTGTGTGAAACTTAAATGGTCACATGCATTCTTTCTTTTGGGGAAAGAACCGTGGAAAATAGTTTGTGGAGTTGACGTTAACATATGATTACTTTTGTTTAATTTGGTAAATATTAATCGCACTTCTCATCTTGATGGATCGAGCAGGTCTGAGAAGGTCTGAGTACGTCTAATCGATAGAGAAAGTCTAATGAGCAGGTCTGATGTATCTGATGGAAAAGGATTTAATTTCTTATTTTGGGTGAGTATGACTAAAAGTGGATTTAAAAGAAAATACGTGTACGATGAATCAGAAAAATAGCAGGAATTAATTTTATATTTCTTTCGTCATATTATGTGTAAAGTATAAAATGAAAACTTATTGGTGGCATTGAAATTTCCCTCCTGTTGTTGTCTCAATTTTGTGATCTTATTTCTTACAACATTTTTTTTGTGTCCTAAGTTTATTATTTTTATTTATCTCATATTTAGTATTTTAAATTTATTTAGATTTTCAAAAATATCTTTCGTAATCTTTTATGAATTTTAAATTTATTTTTATTTTTTCATTTGTATTTTTTGTGTTTAAGTGTTTAAACATTTACTTAAATAAACAAAAATGAATTTTTGTTTATTAAAATATTTAAACATATATTAACGGCTGTGATTTCAAGGGTGGTTTTAGTGGCTGCGATGGTGCCCCTTTGTGTTTGTTGGCTTGTTCTGTGTGATCAACCTAGGGCTAACGGGAGCTACTAGCGTCTTCCACACGAGTTGATCACATGTAGTGCCAGCTGTAGTAGATCGTTCAGCTTTGTGTGTTTACTATCTTACCCTTCATGTTGCTATGGTGATATATGCTTGTGCCCTTGGTTTCTGGTTTGACATTTTTATCCCCAGCTGTCTATGGGGAAAGTCGTTTTTGCCCATATTTGATTGGCTTATTATATTATGAACCATGCCACTTTTGGGGTTGTAGATATAGGTTGAGAATAGGTCATTTACATTTTTTAGGGTTTGGAAGATACATTTCACAGTCAATTTTTCTCTCTCTCTATATATATATATTTGCTTACGAACACAACTTTTCGTGTGAGATTTCCCGTGCTAAAATCGTTCCCTCTATATACACTCTCACTGTTCTGATCGTGAGGCGTGTGTCTGATTTGTGGTCACGAGTTGGTGTGTTATTTTGAGAAGCTTGTTTGGGGGGTTTTGTCTGAAGTTGGCGTTTTGGTGTTTGCTAAGTTTGGGTTTGGTGTGGATTGTACGGGTTGAAAAGCCTTGGTTTGCGGTTTGGTTTTGTGTGCTCTTGCCATCATTTTTTTCTTCTTCATAAGGTTCTGCCAAAGCCATGCATATGGCTTGAGTTGTGAGTTCTCCTCTCCAATATATATATATATATATACACACACACACACATTGTTTTGGTTCAGATCTGCGTGGGTATTTTTTTTTTTTTTTTATTATTATTATTATTATTATTATTATTATTATTATTATTTATTTTCATTTTGTTTTCTCTTCTACTCAGATCTGCGTGTGTGTGTGTGTTTAGTGATTAAACTGTGTGTGTTGATTTCTTATTTTTAAAACTCGATTAACTCAGTATGTGCAGTTGCTGAAATCAGCTGTAAACTCGGTATATACTAACTGAATCAACACTGATTTTAACTCACTGAATCAACTCGGACTTAACTCACTAAATTAACTCGGATTGGACTCACTATTTTTCTTGGACTTAAACTTCGATTAACCTTGGACTTAATCTGGGACGTTTATTGGACTTACTTTAACCCCACTTTAGCCTAGTTTAAATTCAGTATATAACTTGAGTTTAAACTCAGTTTAAACTCATCTTAATCTTGTTGTTTTAACTTAGCGTTTACTCTTTTAGACACACCTGTTTAACTCAACTATTTTATGCATCTCAGTGTGTGCTGATCACGTGTGGGTATTCTGATTTTGCTTAAACTGATTAAAATATATTTAAAAAAACAAAAAAACAGAATAGTTTGAGTGTGTGTTTTGGCTTGTGCAAAAACCATTTTTGAGAATGTGTATTTGAATCTACACTTACCTTTCACTTAGTCAGTGATTGGTACTTTTTATTGTTGATAAAAGAAGACTTAAACTGGTGTATGTTTAGTCTCTTTTTATAAACAAAATAAATTTTATGTTTTGAGAAAAACAAACCTCTAATTATTTTTTGCGTTGTACAACTTCACGGGGTCTCGGGTTTGAGTATGTAGTTGTGCGTGTGTAATTGAGTGAGTGATAGTCACTATTATTTGGGTATTATTGGGTTGACTGATTCTCAGTGAAGTTGGGTTATTTTAGACTAGGTTGGTTATATGGGTGTGTATTTTCTTAATTTAATTCATTATGAACTTGGGGACTGTAATTTGTAACTTGTAATTGGTAATAGTGGACTTGTGTGTGTGTGTTTTCCTGGGACTAGGGATAGGGGGTTTTCCACCACGGTGGTTTCCTCGAGAACAAATACTGTGTCACCATCTACCTCTCCTCATGCCATTCTGATTATCTTTATTTCAGCATCATCGTCATAAATCTGTATTTATTTGTGTGCATGCGTACAACGGTTTCAATCAAGTTTTAAAATTAAATTTAAAAGAGTTGGAGTTTTATTGATTAACTAAAACATGTTAGGGTGTTTAGGTTATTTCAAGTGGTATCAGAGATTCAAGATTCACTTTTTAAAAGTTTTATTCTGCGATGATCCTGAACTCTTTTTTTTCTTAAATATACAACTTTTTTATTATGAGTGACCATAATGGGTCTTCCGTACGTCCTCCCGTGTTTGATGGTGACAACTTCATTTCCTGGAAAGTAAGAATGGTTGCGCACCTCCAACACTTGGAAGATGGGGTATGGAATACTGTTGAAACTGGTTTTTCTGCTCCTACTAGACCTAGTGATGATGATGTTGAAATTCTTGTTCGAAAACCCCTTTCAGAATGGTCCAAAGAGGAAAAGAAATGCTCACAGTTTAATAACAAAGGAAAAATGCTATTTTCCAAGCGATGTGTGCAACTAAATTTAGAAGAATTTCATCCTGCACTACATCTATAGAGGATTGGGACATTTTAATGACTACCCATGAAGGAGACTTTAGAGTCAAAAGGGTCAAGTCCCAAATGCTAGTTAGACTTTATGATTCTCTCTACATGAAAGATAATTAAAAATTTGATGACTTTTATTTAAAACTGCAAGATGTTGTAAATCAATCACATGTTAATGGTGTAATTTTTGCTGACTCTTAAATATGTGATAAAATCCCTAGGTCTCTTCCTAAGAGTTTTGATTTAATTCCCCACACTATAACTGATAATTTGGATAGCTATACACCTCATCTCTTGTGTAGCAAACTTAAAACTTATGAATATCAAAATACTTTAAAAGATGAGCACAGAGGCAAAGCATTTGCACACACCAAAACACAAAAAGTGCTTAATTTTAAAACTAGTGAAAATAGTTTGGATTTCGTATCCTCCTTATCTAATGTGAATGAATCTGAGATTTGTTTAGATTCTTTGGATAATGAAATTTCTATCTTGACTAAACACTATAAGAAATTTGTGGAATTTAGGAACATATTTTCATTAAAACAAGGCCAACCTAGTTATTCCGATAAACCCCATGAAAAATATTTTGAGAAGAAAATCTTTGAAAAATCTGGACCTAAAAAGGATTTGAGCAATATTCAGTGCCACAAGTGCAATGAATATGATCACTATGCTGATAAGTGCTTTTCTAGATCTAAATGGGAACCTTCAAATAAAGCACATTTTTCCAAAACATGGGATGATAGCTCCGATAGTGATAATGAAGAAACTTTTGATAATCTTATGGCATTTACTTCTGCTTGTACTATCATATCGGAGGACATCTTAGATAATTTATCTAGTATATCTAAAATTTCTGATTTGTGTGATGATAATTGTGATTTATACTTTGTAAATTTATCTCACATCTTTCCTGCTCAAAATCACCCCACTGTTACGGCTTCTCCTTTTGACATTGGAAATATTTATGCTGATTTAGATGAATTTGATATTCCTGTGATTACTGCAAATGTTGAAGAGTATGTATGTGATATTTCTGAAAATGACACACTTGATAAAAGCACACACTTAAGTGAGAGTAATTCTAAAGTATTAGCAAAAATTGATGCTTTAAATAGTCAAATCAGACTTATGTCTGAAGAATCTGCTTTTCACATAGAAGAATTGGAAAAAGATGTTGTTTTACTTGAAAAGAGGACTGCTATGCTAACTGATTTGAATCACTCTCTTGAGATTAAAAACATAAAATTTTTGTTTAAATATGATGAATCTCAAATTGAACTTAAGGTTGTTTTGAATAAATATGATGAATGTAAAAAGGAACTAGAGATCATCTCCAAAAAGTTAAATATTTTTTGGAATGCTGGTAATGCATAAAAATATTTTCTATGATCCAACCAATTCTTATTCTAATTTTGTTCCTACACAAGGGCTTGAATTTGAGGGTGAAGAGTTTGATGTAACCAATTTTGTTAATTCAAAAGAATAATTTCTCGAGTCTAATGAAATTAGGTTGTCATACAAACATGTTAAAAATGAGGGTTGTTCTACCTCTTCTAAACCTGTCTTTAAATGCACTTTTTGTCACAAAACTGGACATTTGGAAAAATTCTGTTTTAAGAAATTAGTACAGAATGTACCTAATTTAGGCAAATTTAGGCAAATTGAAAATGGAAAGAAATTCCAAACCACTAAGCCCATTTTTCAATGTGAATTTTACTCTAAATTGGGTCATTTAGAACCGTTTTGTTTTAGAAAGGAGAACATGGTTAACTCTAGACCAACCCACAAACATGTTGTCCCAACCAAACCTATTTATAGGAAATTTTTTTATTGTGATTTTTGTCATAAAAATGGTCACTTGATTGAATTCTGCTATAAAAAACTACAAACTCAAAACAGGCCAGCTACGTTTTACGGTAAAACTGAATTTGTTAAGAAGCCTAATCTTTCCAACAAACAGCCTTATCAAACAAAAACTATTTTTGAGAAAACTAAGGCTGATTGGGTTATAAAATCTGAATCAAATGGCTCATTGAGATGCAATGTGGTTTTATCGGCACTAAATGCTCGTACTAAAAATTCTCAATAGTATTTATATTCTGGTTGCTCTAGGCATGTGACGGGGGGGGGGGGGGGGGGGGGCAAATCTAAATTTACCACCTTAAAATATTTATTGGCGGTGTTGTAACTTTTGGCGATGGAAAGATGTCCCACATCATAGGCAAAGGGTCGATTGAGACGGATGGGCTCCCTAACTTAGAGGAAGTTTTACTTGTTGAAGGTTTAAACATAAATCTATTAAGTATTAGTCAATTTTGTGACACCGATCATCCTGCTAATTTCTCTAAATCTGATTGTAAAATTTTAGACCCAAATGGGAATCTTATTTTGTGTGGTACTAGGACTTTAGACAATTGCTATGTGGTTAAACATGAATATGAAAATTGTTTATCTTCTAGGATGAGTGATTTAGTATTATGGCATGAAAGATTGGGGCATCTAAATTATGATAGGTTGTCTAAATTAACTAGTCAAAATCCTGTTCGTGGTGTCCCCAAAATAACTAAAGTTAAACCCTCTATTTGTGGTCCGTGTCAGATTGGTAAAATTCATAAAGCACCACAGAAGAAAGTGACTGATATTTTTACTTTTCACCCCTTGGAATTGCTACATATGGATTTAATGGGTCCCTATAGGATAATTAGTTTATGGGGTAATTCTTATATTCTTGTTATTGTTGATGACTTCACTAGATTTACTTGGGTTGCTTTTATGAAAGAAAAATTCGACACTTTTTATTATTTTTGAAAATTTTCCTAAAAATCGAAAATGAGAAGGATACTCAAGTCACTCGTATTCATAGTGATAGGGGTGGGGAATTTAAAGACACGGGTGTCATTGACCATTGTATTGGGAATAGGTATCAACATGAATTTAGTGCTCCTAAGACACCTTAGCAAAATGGTATTGTAGAAAGAAAAAATCGAACCATTCAAGAAATGGCTCGTGTTTTGATTCATGCTAAGAATTTACCAAAATATTTTTGGGGTGAAGCTATTCAACCAGCTTGTCACATAACTAATAGGGTTCATTTAAGGAAAAATACTAAACAAACACCCTATGAATTATGGTATGGTAGACAACCAAATTTGAAATATTTCAGAGTATTTGGTAACGAATGCTATGTGCGTAAGGATCGTGAACACTTGTCTAAATTTGATACTAGAGGAGACAAGGCTATTTTTTTAGGATACTCCCAAAATAGTAGGGCTTATAGAGTTTATAATTTGAAAACTAAGTCTATAATGGAATCCATTAATGTTGTGATAAATGATTATGTTACCCCTTTGATAGAAGATATCCCGAAATCATTACCCGTTAAAAACATTGGGTCAAATGATTTATCAAAACAACCAACGGATAGTGACTTGGACTCCCTTCCACCGGAAGACCTTGATGTTCCAAATTGGGTTAGGGAAAATCATCCTAAAAAGAACATTTTGGGTGATGTCAAAGAACCAATTAAAACTAGAGCTCAAACCCTAAATGACTTGATGCCTTCTTTGTTTCTCTAGTAGAACCTAAAAATATAAAAGATGCTCTTGTTGATGAATCTTGGCTCCTTATCATACAACAAGAATTAGGTCAATTTAAGCTCCATGATGTGTGGTATGTAGTTCCTCGTCCTTCCCATACTAATGTCACTGGAACTAAGTGGATATTTAAAAATAAATGTGATGAAACCGGTAATGTTTGGCGTAATAAAGCTAGACTAGTAGCCCAAGGGTACTCCAAAATCGATGGGATTGATGTTGATGAGACATTTGCCCCTGTTGCTAGAATATAGTCTATTAGACTTTTGCTTTCCATTTCGTGTCATTTGAAATTTAAATTATACCAAATGGACGTAAAATCTGCATTTCTAAATGGGTTTTTAAATGAAGAAGTGTATATTAAATAACCTAAAGGTTTTGTTGATCCGTTTCTTCTTAAACATATGTTTAGATTGAAGAAAGATCTTAAAGGGCTCAAACAAGACCCTCGTGCTTGGTATGAGCGTCTAACTTCTTTTTTTTTAACCCACGGCTTTAATCGAGGGGGGTAGACCTAACAATGTTTGTTGAAATAAATACAACTTATTTTATTATTGCTCAAATATATGTTGATGACATTGTTTTTGGGTCTACATCTCCTCAAGAGGATGAAATTTTCGCTAACATCATGAAATCTGAATTTTAAATGTCTATGATGGGTGAGTTGGAAATTTTTTTGGGTGTACAAGTTTCTCAAAAATCGGACTGCATTATTATATTTCAAACTAAATATGCCACTGAATTGGTTAAACTTTTTGGGATAACTAATGCAAAAATTGCTAGGACCCCATGAGTTCCACAACTAAGATATCTAAAGATTTATCGAGTAAAAAGGTTGAAGTCACACTTTATCGGAGTATGATTGGGAGCCTTCTTTATTTAACGGCTAGAAGACCCGATATAATGCATAGTGTATGTGTGTGTGCTAGATATCAATGTGAACCCAAAGAATCTCACATGTTTGCGATTAAGCGCATACTAAAATATGTTAGTGGTACTTTAAATTTTGGTATTATGTACACATTTACACAAATTCCAAAATAATAGGATATACGAATGCCGATTGGGCCGGGTGTGTCGATGATAGTAAAAGCACTTCCGGTGGATGCTTTTACTTAGGACACAACCTAGTCTCTTGGTCGTCTACAAAGCTGAATTGTGTCTTTCTTTCCTCCACCGAAGCCGAGTATATCGCTACCGGTAGTTGTTGTACTCAGCTTTTGTGGATCAAACAAATTCTTAATGACTATGGTATAATTGAACCTACTGCACTCATTTTATGTGATAATCAAAGTGCCATTAGTTTATAAAAGAATCCTGTTGTTCACTCATGTACCAAACATATCAATATACGTGAACACTTTATTCGAGAACTTGTTGAGAAAAAGGAAATCTGCATAGAGTATATAAATACTAACGATCAACTTGTTGACTTATTTACTAAACCATTGGATAATAATAGATTTGAGACTCTATGAATGTCTACTGGTGTGTGTGCATTTCCAACCTAATTTGAATTTTTGTTTCCTCCCGTTGTCCCTTTGAGACGAACAGAGGGAGAATTTGAGACTTTTTAACTCTTTGTGTCTTATTCAGTCTTTTAGGATAAATGATGTTAGTTGAATTATGTATTTGGTTAGGGCTCAAAATGTTGTTAGTTGAGTATTTAATTTGTCTCAAAGTCTTGTTTGCCTCAAAATTAGCCAAAGGGGGAGATTGAAATTGCCCTCCTGTTGTTGTCTCAATTTTGTTATCTTATTTTTTACAGCATTATTTTTAGGTCCTAACTTTATTATTTTTATTTATCTCATATTTAGTTTTTTAAATTTATTAAAAAAAAAATTCATAAATATCTTTCGTAATCTGTTATGAATTTTAAATTTATTTTTTTATTTTTTCATTTGTATTTTTTGTGTTTAAACCTTTACTCAAATAAACAAAACCAACCTAGGGCCAATGGGAGCTGCTAGTATCTTCCACACGAATTGATCACTTATGGTGCCAGCTGCAGTCGGCCGTTCAGCTTTGTGTGTTTACTATCTTACCCTTCCTGTTGCTATGGTGATATACGCTTGTGCCCTTGGCTTCTGGTTTGACGTTTCTATCCCTAGCTGTCTATGGGGAAAGTCATTTTTGCCCATATTTCATTGGCTTATTATATTACGAAACTCCAAGCCTGATTCCTTATTCGAAGGCATACGCGCTGGGGGAAAAGAAACTCCAAGTGTTGAAGTCATACGCGCCGGGGGAAAAGAAACTCCAAGTGTTCGGTGACTCATAACTGGTCTCCATCCAGATAAGTGGTGACTTCAACACTAGGGATGAGAGGATGGCAGCCTAACTAGCCATAGTGACGAGATTAATGGCTAACTTCGAACAGGTCAGCGTCTAACAGTTTCTAAGAGGACAGAATGCTGATGCCCTAACGGCCTTGATCTCAACGATCAATTCTGACTTGAAGAGAACAATTCCGATTGACTTCCTCGCCCAGCCAAGCATCAACCAAATCGACGAACTGCCAAACGTGGGACATATTCTCCAGATTGAGACAGCCCCAATTGGATCGACCCTTTAAGGGATTATTTGAAGGATGGTGTGCTACCGGATGACCAATAAATAACTCATGATCCTATTTGACGCATCACACCGTAAAGGAAAGGAAAATTTAAAGCTCAGTCAATAATTAATTGGTAATGAGAATCAGATTACATCAAGAGATTTTCGAAGAACCACGAACTTTGCAAACTATGGACAAATATTTATATTTGCAAGATATTTGAAATATGATCACAAAGGTGCTCACAATAGCATGATCAATATATGAGATTATTGACTCACTTTACTAAGATTAGATACATACTACCATAGGTAGAATTATGGATATAACCAACCATACACATGAATGCACATCAACATCCGACAACCCTAGAGAACACTGACACCTAATGTAACTACGATGCTAACACGCTAATGAACACAGGCTCCTCCTTCATGACCAAAGGTTAAGCATGTATCAAAAGCCAATCCCACATTTGAAAGCCTCTCACTTGATGATATTTCTAATCTCAAGAAGGTTATTGAGGCTCTACAAAGATACATTTTTCAACCTTAAATCTTTCGACAAACATGGAGACATTCAACGACTCTCGTTGTACCCAAAATCCAATATCCCCTCAAACTTCAAAATTTCGAACATAGAAAACTTAATGGGACTGGGACCACCAATGATACACCTACCCAATTACATATGCTCCATGTAAGTACGCGGGGTAGTCAACAAGGTCATGGCCCAAACAAACCTTATCTAAGGAAGTACTTAAGTGGTTTCTCTCGATTGAGGACACCCACATCCAAACATGTCTTGATAATTATCGAGAGTTTGTCTGCCAATAACAATACAATGATGACTTGGATATCACAAGACGAGATTTAGAGCTCATGAGACAATAGCATACTAAGGCCTAGGGACTTTCCTGATCTGTAGAGGAACAAATCAACACTAAGTACAAACGTTCCTCATAGGATGAACAAGTTAAAATCGTGTAGAGAAATATCTTACCTTTTTATCGAGAGAAGTTTTTGAACCAGTACATCCCGCACTTCAATGACCTCATGTATGTAGGGGATAAAATAAAAGAATACACCTCTATCATGAATACACGATTGGATACCGAGGCAAAGAATTCATATGGCCAATTTATCTCATGCAAGTTGGATAAAGCTTCCATAAGTATTGCATTATTCAATGCGATATCTTCACCAACAAAGGCAGCATGATCAACAATGCCTGCACCATGAACCTCTAACCCAAGACGACATTTCTCCGAGATGCATGCTCTTGTAAGTAAGGTCTTCATGAATATTAAAAGGGAAGGGGTACTTATGACCTCTACCTTTGAGGCCCCCACTTAATCCATTGACACCTCATCATTGTATATACCAACATTATAAGTATCACCAATCTTTGGGCCATATTATCAATCATTAAATCAACCTTGGGGGTGCGATACCGGATCTCATTGGCAAAGGGTTCAACTCTACACCAAAGACTCCAAAGTCCGACATAATCAACAACCTACAACCACAACATGAGCCAAAGATTAAGATGATATATTAGGATGACGATGAGTTTAATCCCTCAAGGATTATCATGAACATATGGCTCGACCTAACCAACATATTCCTTATCGCTCCTAAATGGAACTACACCAATATCACTAACAAACCTAATCAAAAACCTATAATTTCCATAATCGAACTAGAAGGTTGACACCCCTTGACTTCGTGCCACAGGAAAATAAAGGTTAAAAATTAACCCAACACTCTTAGAAATAATGACAAATGGGCATTAACTTGTGCATGCCATCCTCAATATGCAGTGAAACCTGTATCCCAAACATACCCCCTTTCGTAAATCTTGACTGAATGATACGCACAATTATATCCTTAATAACAGAATAATAAGATCCCATAAAATTTACCCTAGAACATATACTGGCACTAATATTCCATAACTTATGTCATGCAATAAGACACGTTTAAAGAGAAACAAAAGCTATGTCAGAGAGACTATTCAGACTGTAAAGGATAGATTGAGGAAAATCATATATAGAAGCCTTACAAATCGCTAACATTATGTACTTTTAAATTGCTAAAGCAGATACCTAACCCTCAGGCTAGGGATCACCTTACGAAGATCATGTTGGGTATATTGGTATATATATTTATTTTGAATGAACTAAATAAGTTGGGGTAAGTGGCCTGGTGGTAAGTTTATGGTGTTTGGTGCTTGAGGTCATGGGTTCAATCCCTAGGAGGGGCACTAAACATTAATAGTCTTTGATTGGGCCTTGGGCCTTTGGGCTTCTCTTGAGTGCCCATAATTTTTTACCCTTTTATTAATCCGTTTTTAATTTTTGACTTAGTCTCCTATTCTAAGTAAACTACCCGTTAGTGGAGATATTAGTGGGTTAGTTGGCTCAAACCTCTACCCACGTTCTTTACCAAATTTTGTATATAACAACCGCTACAGCTTTGAGAAAATAACATAGAAAAAAATCAATCTCTCTCAATAGAAAATAGCAAAAATAATTTTGCTATTTTCTACTTTTCGTTATTTTTTTTTTGGAGTGCTGGAGTATCCTGAGAGTTCAAAGATTTAACACAAAGCTGGTGTGTAAATCTGATCGTTGAATCCTGAAAGGTGTATGTTCACGAGGCTGACAACTACAAATATCAGCGAGCAATTTTACCTTTAGGACTTTGTGTCCAAATCCTTCTAATTTTATCAATTTCGAATTTGAAATTTTTTCATTTATTCTGCATATATTATTTCCAAAAGATCCTATATAGGTCTTTATTCTATTTGTCTTCAAAATCTCAAAAATGGTCTCGAGGCATTCACTATGGAACATGGCTAGTAATCAATCCAATCGACAACATTAAATGATCCCCAATAACCAGCGAATAGGGGCATAACTTTCCCCAAATTTTAGGAACTTACCATAAACCAATGGAATGATCTGGGCTCTGCCAGCGCATACATCCCAGCATCTTTACAATCCTTACATTGGGTTTAGAGTAGGATCTTCACTGCAGCACCAAGGCCTATTTGATATCTTTATTGGCTTATATAATAGGGAGGTTTAATATGGGAAGAACTCATCTTCGTTATTTCAGGACCATCCTTCATAGTATGGTACTCGTACCCCAACATGAAAAATGGTTATACCCGTACTGAAGACATTGTTGTAGTAATAATTGCAGAATAAACGAAATAACCCAAATCTGAAATAGGAAAAATTAGAAGGACTTATCGATCGAGGTTTGTGTTCGACACAAAGTCCTAAAGGTGAAATTGCTCGCTGATATTTGTAGCTGTCAGCCTCGTGAACATACACCTCCCAGGATTCAACGATCAGATTTACACACCAGCTTTGTGATAAATCTTTGAACTCTCAGGATACTCCAGCACTCCCAGAAAATCAACGAAAATTAGAAAGTAGCAAAATTATTTTTGCAGAGAAAGTGATTTGCAGAAAATAGCAAAAGTATTTTTGCAGATAACGTGAGAGAGATTTTTTTTGATACTTTTTTGACTCTGTAGCCTTTTCTTAAATAAGGGAAATGGTAAAAAACGTGGGTAGAGGTTTTAGCCAACTAACCCACTAATATCTCCACTAACAGCTATAGTGGAAGAAATAGTCAAAGACTTAAAACGGTTTAAAAATTAAAACGATTTTGAAAAGATTTAATGCATATTAGAAATCTCCAAGAGCCCAAGGCCCAAGGCCCAATCTTTGACCCTAAATAATTAGTGTGCTCCCTAGGACTTGAACCCAAGACCTCATGCACACACCCCCACTAACTTACCACTTGGCCACTCCCACTAACTTATTTACTTTATTCAAAATAAATATATATACTATACCCAACAATCCCCCACATGAATGAAGTAAATAATTTAAATAAAACGACGCTCTGGAGTATCATAAGGAGTGACGTATAAGGCAAAGGTGTCATTTGACTTGAACCTTTGCTTTGTGATGATCTATTGAGTTTACCGGTTGATAGTGAACTAATGTCTTGAACTATTTCACCGCTGTTGTAAACTTAAGTCAATAGAACACACACGTGACTCCAAAAAATCATCATCGAGTTCCCACAGTTGTGCTCGTTTCGGCCTTGAGCATGCCCAGGTTTCTTGAGTGCTCTAGAGAATCAGCCTTAATTCTCATAGGAAGCGGCCCCACTACCACACTCATATAGGTGCTTCTATCAAGAGTGTACTGTATCTCACACTCTACTGAATAACAGCTATAGAAAGCATTAAGAGATTGAATCTCATCCTCCATCGATACAGAGGTACTACATCATAGGAATGGGTTCTAAGTAAAACTTAAATTTGTACCCCCACAAATCACTCGTATAACTTTGTTATCCCATTGAACCCAGATCTTGGGATCTCCAGTCATATGGGTTGGGTTTCCATTATAGGTGATTTAGATATTAATAGGCTTCAGGCCCATCCCCCTCGATGTTTGATAAACTATCTCTCTAGCTAGCCCTTTAGTCAATGGATCCGCCAGGTTTTCCTTTGACTTGACATAGTCGATTGCTATAACTCCATCTTTCAATAATTGTCTCACTGTGTTGTGTCTCCTCCTGATATGTCTAGACTTTCCATTGTAGGAGTTATTATGTGCTCTTGCGATTGCTGCTTGACTATCACAGTGAATGGACAAGGATGGAACTGGTTTAGGCCACAAATGAATATCTAATATGAAGTTCCTTAACCATTCAGCCTCTTCGCTTGCTTTATCCAACGATATGAACTCTGACTCCATAGTGGATCTAGCTATGCATGTTTGCTTGGTAGATTTCCAAGATATAGCGCCTCCTGCCAAGGCAAAAACATAGCCACTCGTAGACTTACATTCATCATTATCAGAAATCCAATTAGCATCACAAAAGCCTTCAATTACAGCAGGATATCTAATATAATGAATACCATAATTTATTGTGTATTTAAGATATCTCAAAACTCTAATCAAGGCATCCCAATGTTCATTATTAGGATTACAAGTGTATCTGCTAAGTCTACCCACAGCATATGCAATATCAGGTCTAGTGCAGTTCATAAGATACATTAGACTACCAATAACTCTAGAATATTCTAATGATGATACACCAGGACCCGAATGTTTCCTTAAGTGACAACTAGGGTCATAAGGTGTTTTAGCAGGAATACAATTAAATTGTTCAAATTTTTTAAGAACTTTCTCTACATAATGAGATTGGGTTAAAACAATTCCTTCGGAATTTTTAATGATTTTAATTCCAAGTATAACATCAGCAACACCCAAATCTTTCATATCAAATTGCTTATTAAGGAAACGTTTAGTTTTATTAACTACATCCATATCAGTTCCAAAAATAAGCATATCATCCACATATAAGCAAATAATCACACCAGAATTATCCTTGAATTTGCTATAAATACATTTATCCGCTTCATTAATGTTAAAACCATTAGAGATCATTACTTGATCAAATTTTTCATGCCATTGTTTAGGAGCTTGTTTTAGTCCATATAAAGATTTTTTAAGTCTACACACTTTTTTATCTAGGCCTTGGACTACAAACCCCTCGGGTTGATCCATATAAATTTCTTCTTCAAGATCTCCATTCAAAAAAGCCGTTTTAACATCCATTTGATGAATTATCAGATTATGTAATGAAGCAATAGCAATTAATAGCCTAATAGATGTAATTCTAGTAACAGGAGAGTAAGTATCAAAGAAATCAATTCCTTCCTTTTGCCTATAGCCTTTAGCTACCAATCTTGCCTTAAATTTATCAGTAGAACCATCAGCTTTTAATTTCTTTTTAAAAATCCATTTGCATCCAATAGTTTTACATCCTTTAGGCAAGTCAACTAACTCCCACGTGTTGTTAGAAATAATAGAATCATATTCACTATTAATAGCTTCTTTCCAAAAAATAGAATCGGGTGAGGACATTGCCTCACTAAAAGTGACGGGGTCATTTTCCATTAAGTACGTTAAAAATTCAGGACCAAAAGAATTAGCTATCCTAGGTCTTTTACTTCTCCTAATTTCAATATCTTCTGAATTTGGAGATTCATTTCTAACACTAGGACCCATTGGAACAGAACTACTAGTTCCCTCAATTCTCATTTTAAAAGGAAATTTGTTCTCATAAAATTCAGCATCTCTTGACTCAAAAATAGTGTTTTTATCCATATATTGATTTTTAGAATCAATTACAAGAAACCTATAAGCATTATTGTTTTTAGCATACCCTATAAAAACACAATCAACAGTCTTTGGGCCTAGTTTAGTTCTCTTAGGTAATGGTATTGAAACCTTAGCAAGACACCCCCACACTTTAAGGTGTTTATAAGAAGGTTTTCTATTTTTCCACATTTCATAAGGAGTTTTATCATTATTCTTAAAAGGTATTTTATTAAGAATATAACAAGCAGTAAGAAGTGCCTCACCCCACATATTATAAGGTAATCCCGAAGTGCTTAACATAGAATTTACCATATCCTTAAGAGTTCTATTTTTTCTTTCAGCTACACCATTAGATTGGGGTGAATAAGGAGGAGTAACTTGATGAATTATTCCATTTTCTTTACAATATTTATCAAGATCACCGGTGTTTTCTCCTCCCCTATCGGATCTTAATGTTTTAATGGATTTCTCCAATTGTTTTTCAACTTCTAATTTATAAGAAATAAATTTTGAGAAACACTCATCTTTACTCGTAAGGAGATAAATATAACAATAACGAGAGTAATCATCAATAAAAGTAACAAAGTATTTATTTCCACCACGTGTCACATAACCTTTTAAATCACAAAGATCAGAATGTATTAAACTTAAAACAGTTGAACTTCTTTCGACACTTGGAAAAGGTTTTTTAGCATATTTTGATTCAACACATATTTCACATTTAGAGTTGGTAGAAATATCAGATTTTGGTATGTTTTCCAAAAACATTAATTTTTTAATGGATGCCTTATTTACATGACCAAGTCTAAAATGCCACATATCACAAGAGTCAATCAAATAAGCAGAAGAAGTAGATATTTTATTATTATCATCCACGGTTACATTTAGTTTGAAAAGACCCTCATGAACATAACCTTTCCCCACAAAAGCACCTCCCTTAGTCACAACTACCTTATCACTCTCTAGAACAATTTTAAAACCTTTCTTAACTAAGACAAAACCGGACACCAGATTCTTCCTAACCTCAGGGACATACAAAACATCTTTCAATGTGAGAACATTTCCCGAAGTAAACTTTAAAACTACGGTTCCCTTGCCCTCAACCTTAGACGAAGAGGAGTTTCCCATGTACAGACGTTCATCCCCACTAACAGCAGTGAAGGTAGTGAAGGCACCTCTCGTGCCGCAAATATGTTTGGTGGCGCCAGAATCAAGCCACCAGTCTGTCATGTTACTCACAATGTTTGCCTCTGTCACAACAGCAGAAAAGTTACCCTCCTCGGTTACATTTGCTTGAGGCTTGACATCTTGACTCTTCCTAAACTTGCAATCTTTAGCGTAATGACCTGGTTTTCCGCATACATAGCATTGACCTGCAGGTTTAGATTTAAACTGAGGTTTAGAATATTTATTCTTATCCTTAGGTTTGAATTTATGGTTGGGCCTCGAATTCTGGTTTGGTTTATGGTGCCCATGTTTCTGGTTTGAATGGTTAGGCTTGGACTGGTTCTGTTTTTGGTTTCCATTTGATTTTCCCTCTACCAAATTAGCCTTAGAACCGAATTCAGAATTTTTCTCCCTAAGTTCTGCATTCCTATTATCCTCCTCAATTCTCAAACGAACTATCAAATCTTCTAGTGACATTTCTTTTTTCTTATGTTTCAGACCGTTTTTGTAATCTTTCCAAGACGGTGGCAGTTTTTCAATTATAGCTGAAACTTGAAATCCCTCACATATACTATAACCCTCGGCCAAAATTTCATGAATAATAATTTGTAGTTCTTCCAGTTGTGACACAACAGATTTATTATCTTCCATTTTAAAATCCAAAAATTTTCCAACCACAAATTTTTTAGACCCAGCATCTTCAGTTGCATATTTTTTGTCCAGTAAGTTCCATAATTCTTTAGCAGTAGGACATGACCAGTAAACATCATACAGTTCAAGGCAGAGACAATTCAGAATATAATTCCTACACATATAATCTCTTTGTTTCCAAACAACTAGTTCTTCAGGTACAGAAGGTCTATCAGATGCAATAACGTCAACGACTTTAAGAGTTGTTAGGTAAAATTGCAGTTTCATTTGTCATCTCTTAAAATTCTTTCCATCAAACAATTCAGGTTTTTCAGAGTATTTTGCATTAGGATTTTCCATAGCAGTTTGTAGAATAACAATCAATTTCACCTTTAGATTGTTGTAGTAATAATTGCAGAATAAACGAAATAACCCAAATCTGAAATAGGAAAAATTAGAAGGACTTATCGATCGAGGTTTGTGTTCGACACAAAGTCCTAAAGGTGAAATTGCTCGCTGATATTTGTAGCTGTCAGCCTCGTGAACATACACCTCCCAGGATTCAACGATCAGATTTACACACCAGCTTTGTGATAAATCTTTGAACTCTCAAGATACTCCAGCACTCCCAGAAAATCAACGAAAATTAGAAAGTAGCAAAATTATTTTTGCAGAGAAAGTGATTTGCAGAAAATAGCAAAAGTATTTTTGCAGATAACGTGAGAGAGATTTTTTTTGATACTTTTTTGACTCTGTAGCCTTTTCTTAAATAAGGGAAATGGTAAAAAACGTGGGTAGAGGTTTTAGCCAACTAACCCACTAATATCTCCACTAACAGCTATAGTGGAAGAAATAGTCAAAGACTTAAAACGGTTTAAAAATTAAAACGATTTTGAAAAGATTTAATGCATATTAGAAATCCCCAAGAGCCCAAGGCCCAAGGCCCAATCTTTGACCCTAAATAATTAGTGTGCTCCCTAGGACTTGAACCCAAGACCTCATGCACACACCCCCACTAACTTACCACTTGGCCACTCCCACTAACTTATTTACTTTATTCAAAATAAATATATATACTATACCCAACAGACATTAATATAGTTGACTAAATGTCCACAATCGAACCCTTATAAGAATCACTCCCAAAAATATCTCCACCACCACGATCTATAGAAGTATTAATGCTAGATCCATGGACTCTCCGGGCGATTGTAGTAAAATACTGGGACTACTTGCTCCATAAACCTTCTAATGATGAACCCTTTGGGACAATAGATGATAGGGACACTATCTACATCATAAACTAAGACTCTAGATTCTCTGATCCTACCCTCCTCATAACCAATGTGTCAAGCAATAATCTTACTACCTTGTCAGACCTTTCGAGTTAACAACCCACCAAATACATTGATGCTATCGCATGGGTCCACACACCCTTTAAAATATAAAGTTTATGCCAACACATAAAAAGCATGTCCCGACTCTGGTACTGTGACAAACCTATCAGCACTACTCAACTAATACAACACCAACACTACATGTGTCCCACCTAAGCATGTCAAGATAAAATTATAAATCATTTGCCTATACAACACGAAAGAATTTTGGTCAGAGGCGGATCCAAGGGGGGGGGGGGGGGGGGGGCGAGGGGGGGCCTTGGCCCCCCCAAACTTCTAAGAAATTGAAATTTTAACCCTATAGTTTTAACATTTTGTGAATATTTTTTTCATATATTTATAGTTTTGGCCCCCACAAAAATTGATATATATTTTTTGGTCCCCTCTAACTCACATTTCTGGATCCGCCACTGATTTTGGTACCAAAAGGATGTGCAGTTCGAATATCCAAAGGAATATAGATTCTTAGAGTAACTTAAAAATAAGCATACCAACATATCATTATGTGGACTGATCATGGCACTATACCCGCACCGCACAACCTTGCTCAAAATGCTCAATCGAATCCAAAGTTCTTAATTACTCACACCAAATTAACATCGAATGATTGGTACTATAAAAGGCACTTGTATTCACATATGAGGACCTTATATGATATCGGAAATAGCATAATCTAGCCCTATACATCTTGGTACATGCATACAGAAAGCGCCTACAATAGATCTTTGTTGATATAACTTTACACTTAATGTGCCCCATAAGGACCGCCAAGATACTGGGACTAGGGACTTTAAACATTTATGACAACACTTGATAAGCACTTAAAAGTGTACATTTTATACCCTGAATAGACATATTTTAGTTGTTAATTCTATGCAAATTAGGTCTTATATGCATAAATATTAATGTGCAGGCTTGATCCCAGTTTGTAAAAGTTCGACGCTTATTTCAAGGCAAATGTGCGATTTGTGGAGCGAATTCCAATGTCCCGTACCTATCCCCTTACCTTAAGCCTAGACCCTCTCTATCATGTCCCAAAACCATCACCCGAGCCTCGTGTGTGTTTGGTTTGTCCCCTTTTATTTATTTTATTTTATTTTATTATTCTAGATTTTTATTTTTGTCGTTTGTATTTATTTTTTATGTTATATTGTGCTTTGAGTCATGTATATAATTTTACGATTTATATTTATATTTTATTTTTGTGTGTCACGTGTGTTTTTATTATTTTTATAGGTGTGCATTTTAGTTTATTTAATTTTTATTTGAATTTAAGCTTTTAGTATTAGTTTAGTTTTGTTATTTCCTATTAAGTTAGGTTTATTAGTATTATTTTATTTTGAGTCTTTTAGTTATAGACTAGGAACTTAATTTTTGATTTTATATTTCTATACTTTTATTTTTATTTTTTTAGGTTAGCATTTTAATTAGATTTTTATTTTTATGCTTTCAAGTTGTGTCTTAATTTTATTTTTATTTTTAGGTTCACAAATTAAACACACACACTCCACTCACTTATACCTAAACTAAACACTCACCATCACCCTTTATCATACACCTCTCCACGCCATAACCCAAACACAAACTAACTCCTCACCCACAGACCAATACCATACACCCTCACACACCCTATCTACCCCATCACTCATCATCTTCTTCACCACACCTTCTCTCTCCTCTCCTTCCATTAACAACTTTCCACCCTTATACCTCCACACCAAATCAAACACCACACCACCACCTAACAACCTTCCAACCCCCATAGAATCCAAACTCAATACCAGCCACCTGCCCCGGCGACGCCCAAACCCGAGATCACCTCCCCTGTACCCGAACCCGTCGCCCCCAACTCCGTCCATCTCCGGACCTCAACACCCCTGACCCGTCACCCATAACCCCCTGCAATACCTGGACTTAAATCCCATAAGAACCCGTCCAACCTCAACCAACCCGCTCCCAACACCGGGTGCCTGAACCAAACCCACGAAAACCCCGATCCAACCAGCAACCTTATCCACCAACTGCCGACGAAACCCGAAACCACCTGACCCTCCAAACCCGATCGCACAACGTCCCTTAGTGACCCCTACTGACCCAAACCTGAGACCAACGACCAAACCCCAGCAAAGCCGACTGACCCGGACCCACTGATCGCGATTCCCTACTCCAAACCCACTTTCCAAAACAACCAAACTCATTTCAAAGCAACAATTTTTCACTTGCCAAATTCCAAACCAAAGAAGCCATATAAAATAAATACCCACATGTTTTAAAAGACTTTTAACCCCCTTTTTCCCAATATACCCCCAACACCTTATTAGACCCCTTATTCCTTAATTACCATCACACAAAATAAATTTTTATTCCCTCACTCGTTACCTCACCCAAACCACATGCACACCTTTGTCCTCCCATTTACGCCCCTATCTCCATGTGCCACACTATAAATGAAGACCCAAAAGCTCATTGGGAATCATCTAGAAGAGACTTGGAGAAAAAGAGAGATAGTTTAGAGTTGAAAATAAATTAGGGAGAAAAATATTTGTAAATAGTTTTATTTTTATTATTTCTATTTTTTTTAGAGAATTGGTAAGATTTAATTGTGAGTGATTGAATTGTATTGAAGAAGATAGAGTTGTTGAAGATTTGTTCTCTTTCTCTACTCTTTTATTTTATGTGCCTCTGATTATTTGTTCATCATGTTTAATATAATGTTAGGCTAAATCCCCTTTCGAGGGGTTGGATGATCCCATTATTTAATTTTAATCCATTTTAATTAGTTTATTTACATTAAAATTCCCTTTGATAATTAAATTTACACTCTTACTTTCTATTTATGCCTCAAGAGAGGGTAAATCATTTTCGAGAGAAAATCAAAATTCTAGTTATAATACTCATTTTAGATTCGAACTAGAGATATGAGTTTCTCAAGTGAGGTATTATTCATTTAATTTCAACTCTAGGCTTACTTTTATGATTTAAACTAGTTTAATCGATCGATTCTAGCGGGTGATTTGTTAGATGATCTTTGGATCTACATTTAAAGAGTTGTAGGAGTGTTAAATTTAATTTTCTAAAATGTTATTGTCAAAATTACAGTTGCAACGAGAGTTGATTTGTGGTTTTGATACTAACTTGGTATAATTAATTTTAATGAATTGATTAATTTTAATTAACTAGAATATATGGTGTCATTCTATCCCTTATTAGTCCTCAATTTTATTTCCTCATCGTTCTCATATTTTAGATTTTTATATATAGTTAGATTTATTTAGTATTTTCACTTACTTTTATTTACTTCTTTGATTTAGTTTAAATTCACATCCCCTCAAAATTGTTTTAATATTGAAAAAACTAAAAAAATAGGAAAACTGAAAAATCAAAAAAGAGAATAAATAAACAAATGAAGTGCATGCCTTTCTTGTATGTTTCACCCTTAGATTTGGATTGATTCCCTTACTTACTGATACACTCTAGTATTGCTATATTTTTGTAGGTATGAAAGGTTTTGATTAGAGGACTTTCAAGCAACGACAAATGACGAAACATACGCAAAAAGTTTTCTCTATCAAATGGCGCCATTGCCATTCTTTGGCACTTGAAGCACTTAAGAGGATTTCCCCATTTTGTGATTCATTTGTATTTTTCTTTTTCGTACCATTTTCGATTTTTTAGAAGGTTTGTATTATGATTTTTATTCTTGGTTTGTATTGCGATGCTTAGAGACACCATTTATTTTTTATTTAAATTTGTAATAAAAGAAAGAAAAGCGTGATAGGGAAATCGAACAAGGTAGAGAGGGGCGTCCAAAGGCGATGATTCAGAAGACTCTCTACCTTGGGTCTGTAGGACTCCCGGGGCCGACTGAGATAGGCGTAATCTCCCCCTGGCCGACACAAATTTTTCAGCACTCCACGGTGTAAAAATCGTATGAGGTATATTTCTAAACCCTCGCGCATATACTATCAGCGAGTCAATTTTTATGTGTGATTACATGCTCTTGTGTGATTTTATTATCGCATTTAATTTCGAATGGTGTGATGAATTAAATTACTAAGACCTACACCTGGTCGTTGACGAGAAGGGATTTCATCACCCGACTCACTTTGTTACCCATTGTGTACTACCCTAGCCATCATTAAATTTAAAATCAATCAACTAGGTAGCCCACTAGGAGAATATTTTTGCAAAGGCGATCACTCAGATAATTCCGTGATTTTTATCGACCGCGGACTTAATTATAAATTGACTACCCTTTCATTAAATTTAAAGATAAAAATTGGCTATGTGCTAGTAGGATTTATCCTTGACTTGTGTGTGTCCAATTCAATTTTTTGGTAATCGATTTTAGTGAGTTCGTTCAAAATTTAAGAAACCAAATATTTTTCCCACTCCCTTCTTCCAAAAAAAATTCAAAAATATTTTCTTCCTTTATTTTTATAAAAAATTCAAAAATATTTTCTTCCTTAATTTTTTTGTAAAAATCCACAAATATTTTCTTCCTTTATTTTTCAAAAAAATCCAAAAACATTTTCTTCCTTTATTTTTTAGAAAATCCAAAAATATTTTCTTTCTTTCATTTTCCGAAAAATCCAAATATATTTTCTTTCCTTTTGAAAAAAATTAAAAAATCCAAAAAAAATACTTCTCTCCACATGGCCAAAGAACGTCCCTTACGAGACTACTTTGGTCATTTTCTATTGTCACGCAACACGTGTGAGAGTGATACCGAGCCATCTCTTTATGATATGCTTAGTGGTCTCAGCTCTCTTACGAGAATCATTGATATTCTTGACCCATCTATGCACACATCTCCTATTCCATCACCCTTAGTGTCAAGTGTCAAGTGTCGCATACTTTATTGTGCACCCATTGTTCATATGCCGATCACTTGTCCCATGAGTGCCCGTACTTTCCATATCCCTATGAGCCCATCATGGAACATGTGTATCCATATGACATTGTTCCGGAACCCACCTCGGCCTATTATCACGATATATCCAATCCCGAGTTGTGTGAGTACACTAGCTATTCGTGGAGGCCTGATCAACCTTTCACGTAATATGAATCCCAACCCGATATTGTGGATCCTCACACGTTCCAAAAATCATCATGGCAACCTTGTGCACCCTATCCCGATCAGTTCCCTTCCTATGCACCCAATGAGTATCAACCTTTTGTCTCTCATGGAGATGCTTCTCCCTTGTATGACACACTTGACCCCGTTCCACACACTTCCTTTGAGTATTCTCCGTATAGCCCTGTTAATAGAGAGTTTTGTCCACCTCAACCACCACCACCCGTCACTCCACCACCACCATCCACATCCGCTCTCAAAAGCCTCTTGCAAAAGTTCAATCTCGAGCAAGAGCAAGTCACTCAAATTCAAAATGAATCCCTTCAATGGCTTGAATAAATATTAAATGAAATTGAGTGTGAGCGAGAGTCGGACTTCACCCTAAGTCAACCCATTGTTTCCCCCACATGGAGTGATGATGAGTTTCCTTATGCCACTGACTTTGAGTGTGACCAACCCTATCCCTCTCGAGAATCTCATCGATGAACACATTGCCTCGAGTTGACATTTTTGTTGACTTATCCGAAGATAGTGAGACTGATCAAATCCCGCTCTGTTCAAATGAACCCACCATTGTGGTTCACATTCCCACTCCTGTTGAATCCAAAACAATGCCCGAGTCTACACCTATTGAGCCCACTACGAGTGTTATTGAGGAAACACTTCATCCTAGGTTAGCTTCAGCTACGAGTTCTCACTAATGTCCTAGGATAGTATCAGAGATGGTTCCCACCTCTCTTTATATGGATTATACCTCGTCATATTTGTCTCCCCTTGAGCCGAATATTTATGTAGATTCATATACCTTGGATCTTAGTGCCTCCTTTGACCCTTTCACTACATCGGATGGTGATACATTGATGGATAAGTTGATCTCGCCATCACTTGATACCACACTCCCTCTTCAGGAGGATATTGAGGATAACTTTGTCCCTCCAAATGAGTGTGTGTTCCCTACTCTACAGATAGATCATCTTCCTCCACCGTTTATCCCACCCGATCTATCATTTATCCCACCCAATACACCCTTTATCCCACCCTTTCCTCCACCATTTATCCCATTCGACCCACTATTTATCCCACCTGACCCACCCATTATCCCTTATACCCCACCACCTGGTTTGGATCTTGATTTTACCCATTTAATGTTTCCATCTACATTTTTAGATCCTCACCTGAAACCATCATCCACCATCTATGAGCATATATATGGTGCTAATCTCCACTTTTGTGACACCGAGATTGTTACTCTATGCCCTCCACTTTCTTGTGGTGTTGGTTTTTCCCCTCAACAACTCCCTGGTGTGTCACGGCGTGACCATTATCATCATCCATTTATAGAACGTTCATGTCATTTCTATGAGGACCATCCCATTCCACTTGCCAAACCATTTTGCCTCCCCATTCAACTAGAGCACCATGCTTATGGGGCCCTTGTTTCCCTCACTTTTTAGCTCAACAAGGCCCGAGACCGATGCCTTTACACCCTCACCCTTACCCTAATACCCATCCACCCATGGTCCACCTATGCTTTGCATCGTGTGATGCACTTCTCCATACAAGTGCATCGACTCTTTTGGCTTTCATCCAACAAGGCTGACGTTTCAGTCTTGTTTGGGGATGACTTCCATCACTCAATTTTTCTGCCGCTCTGCATTTTCCTAGTTCTTATCCTTAGGGTGAGATCCCTTCGGTCTGGCTGAAGATGTTAAACTTATCGCTACCGAGTGCCACCGCGATTTCTTGTATGAGTCTCATCCTATTTGGGGGTGGTATTTCACATCACCTCATGCTTTGAATGTTTATAGACGTGTACATATTTTTTCTCTTATCCTTTATTCAGGTTCATTTTGGCTACGTATGTCCACTTCATTAGAGGTTGATTCTGGTAATATCTTTCCTACCTTCTGCTCTTAATTTTAAAAATCTTTTTACCTAACATCGAGGATGATGTTCCTTTTTATTTGGGGGTGGGGAATTTTATCAAAATCGTACCTCTTTTGAATTTTTTTTATTTTTGAGCCTAATTTTTAAAATTTCGTGCAGTTTCTTTCATCTCACTCATTGATGTGAATTCTCTATCATCCATATTTTAAGTCTAGGAATCAAGCTAGAGAATTTATTTTTCTAAATAGCTTATGTAATACGTAACAAGGCCTGTTGCACCATGAATTTCTAGACTCAACAAAATTTGCGTACTTATCACGTCACTATGATTTAGAGTTGAAGAGTACTATAATTCTCAAGAGAACCTTAAGAATCACTAGTAGAGACTTTAGCTTGTGAGATTTATGCCTTTCACCCTTTCAGAGTGTTTTACGCAATCTCCGAGTCAAAAGTTGATTCAACTTTCTTTGGGTCCGCCTTTAAATCGTTGTATGATCTCATTATTATTTTTTTATAAAATTTTTGGCTTGATCACTGAGAATGACATCTTTTTCAATTTCTAAGAAACGCGTGTCTTGACGTTTGTCCCGATTACTAGATTTTCACCCATTCACTTCACCCATTACACTCCCATATTCTTCCTTATTCCCATATATCTCCCCACACCATCACATATCATCCATCATTTTGAGAAAAAGAGTGCTTTCCCAAACGTAAAATGTCTTCCATGTTGAGAGTATAAAAGAAAAAAAATCGAGAAAAAAAAAAGAGAGAAAAGAAAAGAAAAAATAAAGTTTGTAGTTAGTTTTTGTGTAATAAAGACATTTATGCCTAAAGTGTAGAACACTCTTCTATCGCATCCATCTTTCATCCATCACCTATCACATCCATCATCCATCCTACCTATCATATCCTTCTCATTCCGTTTCATTTCCCCTCACCCATAATCATTCTTGTTCCCCTAGGTGTTCGGGAAAATGAAAGTCAACGTGGTGAATAACTCGACGTTCTCACTATAGTGATTAGCATTCTTTCAAGAGATCATTTTTCTTTCTAAATGTTCGTTCTTTCTTATATGTGTGTGAGACATTTGAACTTACTTACATTTACTCATCTCCTTACATACAAGAGTGATACACTTACCCTAATCTCGAGAGTTCGATTGAGAGAGAGATATCCGTGAGATTTTGAAGTTGAAGCGTTGATTCTGAAAAGGCGATTTAGGAATTACTCTTATGATGCTCAACCCGTTTTGACAGATTCACACTACACTCGTTGAGTTCTAGGAAGGATGTGCCTTGTGTATTCATATAACTAAATTTTTGTACACTCCGAACTTGTATTTCTCAAAATATTCTTTTACTCACGATGGATTGTGCGATTATTCTATGTCTAATAGGAGATTGACTATCATTGAAAATAAAGAATTTTGTGGGTATATTTCCTGCAAACCCTCATGAGACACAACTCGTCCTGTAGGGCAACCTATAGGTTTAAAGGCTTGTTGCACATGCTAAGTGTAATCGCAAGTGCCCGCGAAAGTGGTACACTTTTAGTTTTTTATCTTTCTTTATCTCTATATTTTTCTTGAGGACTAGAAATGTTCTGTTTAGGGGTGGTGTGATAAGCACCTAAAAGTGTACATTTTATACCTTGAATAGACGTATTTTAGTTGTTAATTCTAGGCAAATTAGGTCTTATATGCGTAAATGTTAATGTGCAGGCTTGATCGCCATTTGCAGAAGTTTTGACGCTTATTTTAAGGCAAATGTGCGATTTATGGAGCGAATTCCAATGTCTCGTACCTATCCCCATACCTTAAGACTAGACCCTCTCTATCCGATCTCAAAATCATCACCCGAGCCCCGTGTGTGTTTGGTTTGTACCCTTTTATTTATTTTCTTTTCTTTTCTTTTATTTTATTTTTCTAGATTTTTATTTGTGTCGTTTGTATTTATTTTTTTTTACGTTATATTGTGTTTTGAGTTATGTATATATTTTTAGGATTTATTTTTTTATTTTATTTTTGTGTGTCACATGTGTTTTTATTATTTTATATTTTTATAGGTGTGCGTTTTAGTTTATTTAATTTTTAGTTTTTAGCATTAGTATAGTTTTGTTATTTCTTATTAAGTTAGGTTTATTAGTATTATTTTATTTTTAGTCTTTTATTTTTAGACTAGGAATTTAATTTTTGATTTTATATTTCTTTAGTTTTATTTTTATTTTTTTTAGGTTAGCATTTTAATTCGATTATAAGGATACATGTCTCCGATTGAGTCTTAATGTTGTGTTGGCTCAATTCCGGACAAAAACATTTGAGTCATAAGATTGTGTTCAAGTGTAATCATCCAAGCCTATGACGTGTTAGTTGAAGACGTAGCGGCCAAGATTATCAAGCTTCATCATATGCCGAGTTTATTATGCCTTGTTTCTACGTCAACAACATTAGTTCCAATTACTCCTAAGGCATGAATGCATTCCATATATATAGGAGCTTGGAACAAGTTTTATTAGGTGTAATTTTATTTTAAACTGATGTTTATTTTCAGAAGGTTTATTTAAAACTTTAAAATAAAGTTTCTGGGCTAAAAATCAAACTTCAACCATTCTGGAACTTCGTTCGATATTGTCGTTCGAACGAGTTTACCAACGAATTTTTTCCCATTTTCCCCTGGAACTTCGTTAGAAGTGTCGTTCGAACGAAATTCTCGTTCGAATGAGATTTCTGGCGGGAAATTTTTTGGCAGTTTTAGTCAGTTTTTCCCCATGTCCCCACTTACTTTTACCCACTAACTCTTGGAATAAGTTATATGTGCGGGAACCAAGTTTGAAACCCCAACTTTTGACATTTTATAAACACATTTTTGAGAAAAAGTTTCAGAGAGAGATTTCTTAGTTCAAAAGTTCATATTTTAAGTGTTTGTATTTTCAAGAACATTATTCAAAAACACTTTTGTTTACACCCATAGTTTATTTATTCCAAGTTACCATATATATATCTTGCTTGGAGTGTGTGTGGCACCGGGTTTTACTATACCAAATTGAAGAGTTCGTTTGGGTTTACTTTTATATCCCATAAAGAAGAAGTTCATTGTTTTACTGCGGCATTCTCACATGGTGAAAGGCATCATGTGTGGTTGACGGTGGTTCCTAAAGTTCGATCGGTGGATTTTGAGACTGTGGTGGATCTCCGTGGTTATTAGCTAGGCAGAGGTGTGAACAAGAAGAAGCGTCGGGGCTTGGACGTAGTCAAGTCGAGTGTTGTAAGTCTTTTTGTCTTATACTTGTAGAATCATACTTAGTGGATGGCTAGGGTCATTCGAGGTTTTTTTCCGTTGTCGGTTTTTTCCTCGTACATCATGACGTGGTGGTTGTTTACTTATTTTATCTTTTGCATATCACATTAGATGCATGCTCAGGGTAAAAAGATAAAATTGGTATATTTAAGTTGGTTCTATTTAATATGGGTAAAAATTAATTTAATACAAGTCATTAATTTTATTGGATAAAATTTGGTTTGGCCTAAAATGCAAAATTGAATTAATTACTTGTTAGGGAAATTTTAGGACTTGGGTTGAATTAGTTTGTTTAAGTGATAAATTAATTTGTTAATTAATTTAATTTCACTTTGTGTTATGTTTTATTTTAATTTGAAAGAAATTAAAATTTGGTTTATGGAATTGTTTAGTTGAATCATCTTTATTCTGCACTTTTGAAGCAAATTATTTTTTGTAAAATTTAAAAATTGGGGGTCTACATTTTCAACAAGTGGTATCAGAGCGGGATCGCTAAATTATTGCATTTAAGATCTTTTTTAAATGTTTTTTTATTAAAATGTACTTTTTTCCATTTTCAAAATTTCCTATTTTCGATGGTTCTAATTACACGTATTGAAAAGCGCGCATGAAATCGGCACTTAGGTCTATCTATGAGAGGGTCTGGTTGTCAGTCGTTAATGGGTGGTCCCCACCTACTTATTTAGTTGAAAATGAACGTGTTCCCAAACCCACCAAAAGATGGAGTGAGAATGAATTTAAACTTGCAAACTTTAATTCCCGAGGTTTAAATGCCTTGTTTAGCACGGTCACACCGGATGAATTCCGACGCATTATGACGTGTGAAACCGCTAAAGAAGCTTGGGATATTTTACAACTCACTCATGAAGGAACTAGTGTCGTAAAAGCTTATAAACTCCAAAACCTCACCACTCAATTTGAAACCATAAAAATGATTGAAAAAGAAACCTTTGATGAATTCTATGCTAGACTTTTCGATATTGTTAATTCATCTTTTAATTTGGGAGAGAAAATACTCGACAACCGCGTAGTAAAGAAAATTTTAAGGTCCCAATTCTTTACCCACTTTAGCCTCTACGAAATTAGAAGAGCTCGTAGGTGATTTAAAAACCTATGAACTAGACATGTTTCCCTCTAAAACTGAAAAGAAAATAGATAAGGGCGTTGCTTTGAAAGCCCGAAAGGAGGAAAAACAAGTTGTCGAGAGTGAAAGTGAGAGTGAATCGGAAGATATGGCTATATTTGCTAAGAAGTTTTAAAATTTTCTTAAATTTAACAAAGATAAATTTAAAAATGATTTTAAGAAATTTGAAAATTCTAAGCATGACAAAGCCGAGAAGATCCCTAAAACTTTTAATGAAAATTTAAATAGGGACGAGTCAAATAGGTGTTACGATTGTGAGGGCTATGGCCATAGGCCAAAAGAGTGCCCCACTAAACTAAGAAGAGAGGCTAAGCAACCAATTTCCTACAATGCAACCCTTAGTGATAATGATAAGGAAGAGGGACCCGATTCCCCCACTAAGCCCAACTTTGTGGCTTTTATGGAAAGCCATGTGAGTGAAAGTGAGCACTCCTTTAGTGATGAAATTTTAACACATGACACCTCCAAGGTCATAATTTGTGAATCCCAAAGAGATGATGGTTGTGAGAGTGGAGAAGAAAGAGAGAGTGAAAGTGAAAATGAGGTTGATGTGAGTGAACTTCAAATTGCATTTCAAGAATTATATGAAGAATCTATTAAATTAAAAAGAACAAATTTGAAGTTAAAAGCTAGTTTAAGAGAGCGTGTCAAGGTTATTGATGAGAGTGCATTAGTGGAAGACATTAGGACACGTGAGAGAGATCTTCGTGAGAAGATTAAATATGTAGAAGGCGAGAGAGATAGCCTTAAAGGTTTAATGGAATCCTTGAAAAAGGAGCTTCTCGCGTTTGAAGAGCGCAATGTTTTATTAGAGTCTAACATTTTAGAATTAGAAAATAAATTAAAAGACTCTAGTAAATTCAAATTTGATTTGGAGTGTCATTCGGAGAAATTAAATAAAATCTTAGGAACGGTCCAAATTAAATGACACTTGCGGTTTAGGCTTCAATTCTTGCAACGATTCCACCATTAAAGACAAAACCAATGTTTTAGGAGAATCCACTAGGAACAATGTTATAGATCATTCCTTAGGTAAGTCTTTTCGTCAAGTCTTTAGGTTCTCACATTGTGGTCGAAAAGGTCATCTTAGAAAATTTTATTTTGATCTTAAACGAGGTCCTAGAAGATCCCTACGTAAGGCAACCAAGGTAGCCAACATTTCTAAATCCGGAGATCGCCATTCATCATTAGTTTGGGTTAGGAGATCTGACTTGGTAGCTTTACAAGAAAGGATTTTTTATTCTCATTTACTTTAACACGATACCTCCCTTGCTAAATCTAAAGGTTGAATGTGATAGTTTTTTTTTGCATACTTTAGCTTATGTGCTTCATGCTATATTATCGTGCTAATTGTTTGCTTCTTAATCATTGTTCTAGTCTAATCTTCATGCTTTTTTCACATGCTAGAATTATGATTGCTATTTATCTTTTGTATTATAGTTCTTTCATTTTAGTTTGCATTAAATGAATAATACCAAAAGATTTTGTTTATCATTTGTATTTCATTTTTTTTTTGTAATTTAGGCTTAATGAAAAATACAAATGATTTTTGTTTGTCTTTTTGAGTAAATATTTTTATTTGTATGGTTTAAAAAATTTTAAAAACTCAAAAAGATTTTTTTATGTGTAATTTAGTTTAACACACTCTATGTGGCATATACTTGTGTTTGAATCCCTTCTTTTTTGCTCCCATGTGGTTAGAACTTTTAGTTAAGATTGTTAATCCTTAAAATGTTCTTTACCATGCTTACATGGAGTAGTTGGATTTTTTGTTGCTTTAATGGATTCTATTTTTATATGCCTCAATTCATACGTGCACGAGCTCACTTGATATTATAACTTCATATGTATATTTGAGCCTTGTGAGGTGTTCTCCTACCAATCTTGTCATCTACATGTTATGTGACCTAGGATGACTAGTGCATGTTAAAATCCATTGCACGTGAGATTTGTGTGAGAGATAAAAATGATGTATATATATGTGCACGGGTAAGGGCTCCAAAAGAAAAAAATCATCATTTGCGAGTAAGCCACTGTATGCTTGCACCTAAAAGAAATACGTGGTCCAAAGGCCTAAAAGAATAATGGCATTAAAAGAAAATATTTGCCAAGGCCTATTTGTTTAGTTGATTTATTCATTCAAAATATTAAAATAATATGCTTATATTGAGGGAGTTTGGATGGTATTCAACGGTTTGCACAATTTTCATTTATCCTAGTTGTACTTTCAATGTCATGACTCTATTGGTTTGTAGAATCATCAAAATTCTAGGCTTGTATGCATTGTGTATGTTTGTTCATTGAGTTCAATTTCTATTGTCACATGAGGTTATTTTCAAATGTGATAAAGTTTGCAATCAAATGAGAAATTCGTGAACATGTTTTAAGTGATTGGGTCTAAATTTAATTGTTACTAGTTCACACCCTAACACTTCCGTTTCCATATGACACATTTTTTCCATACGAGTATGAAAAGCTTATTGTATTTTGTGTCATGTTTGGTGTCTATACCTATATATATGTGAGTGTGCGTTAGTGATATTCATTATGTCTACATATATATGGTATTTTTTTCTTTGCCTCACTTCCTAGTCCATTTATGCTTCTAATTCATAATTGATATCTATCGTGTTGCATATTGTTGTTGATATCACATGCTTAGTATCTCATGTATCACATTGATATCATTTTTTCTTCTCTTATTTTTTTTTTTTTTTTTTGAGAAAATTTAGAATTTATTGATTGGAGAGAAACAGCTTCTCTTAGAGCTTATACATAAATGAAAATAAACTATCTATTACATGAAGAATCTTTACTCACTATTCTCAAGTAAGGGACATTATGTTTATCTAAATAAAGAGACCCCTTAATTTCCCTCGGCAATTCATATGCTGTGTTGAACATTTTGGATTCTTGAGCTTCCATTCCAAGCTTTGATAGCAAATCAGCAGTGAAGTTTGATTCCCTATAGCAATGAGAAACTTTAATGTTTTGGCCTTTGATGAGATCTTGAATTTGTAGAACTTCTTCTTTTATTTTCCAAGGAATTTTGAGTTGGTCATTTATGCAACTGACAATTAGAGCAGAATCTGATTCAACTATAATATTGTTCCATCCTTTTAGTATGCAATGTGCTAAGCTGTGTTTGATAGCCATAGCCTCCGCCAAGTTATTAGTCCCATCACAAATGCCCTTATAAAATGCCCAGATTAGATCGCCTTTTGAATCTCTCAAGACTGCTCCCAGACCCATTCTTCTATTAGTATCACAAGCACCATCTGTGTTTAGCTTCAAAAAGTTTTTTGGAGGTTTTGACCAGGCAATGAGAGAGAAGGAAGGGGTTTTTGGAGTTGAACAAGGAATGTTGAGGTTTTTCAAAGAATGTAAACATATTTTCGATGAAGATTGAGGACAGCCAAAACTGAAAAATGATTCTTGAATTCTTTTTTTAACTGACTCAATGATTAGAAGAGGATTCATGGAGCTATTGTGGAATCTTGAATTATTTCTACTCAGCCAAATTTCCCACAATATAAAGCAATAGATAAGCTGACACAACCTTTTAAAAGTTGGATCCGAGCTAGAATTCAACCACCAAAAAATGATTTTCTGTGAAGAAGAGGAAAAATTAGAGTTGAAACCTAGTCTTTCTTCAAAGTAATCCCATACCTGAGAAGCTATAAGACCTGAGAAGAAGAGGTGAGACAGACTTTCTTCTGATAAAGAGAAACAATTACATCTGGATGCCATTTTTATTCCCATATCTCTGACTGCTGAGTCAATTGGCACTGCTTTGAGAAGCACTTTCCACGCGAATGCTGATACTTTCGGAGGTATATATTTATCCCATATGAATTTAAATGATGCTGATTGCAGTTTGATTTCTCTAGTTAATTGAACTACAGATGAGAAAGAAAATACACCTGATGTTGAAGCGGTCCAGTGCCATTCCTCTTTGATCTTGGTTGAAGTTTCTTCCATCATTGACCACGCTTTGCTAATCCTGTGAGCTGCCATAGATCCGTGTGAGATTGGCATTTTTGGGTATTTCTGGTTCATGAATTCTGCCCATATTGATGTTCCTTGTTTGTACTCCCATGCTATCTTTAGGTTGGATGCCTCTTTAATCGTTTGTAATGATCGGATTCCCAGTCCTCCTTCTGCCTTTGGGAAACAAATATCCTTCCATTTGACCCACTGGTGTTTTTTCCCATATTCTTTGTTTGTTCCCCATAAGAAAGAGCTACACAACTTATCAATGAGGTTTAGAGTCTTCTTTGGGGGATGTATAGCAAATAAAAGGTATATGGGCATTGATCTTAGAACTGATTGTAAGAGGGAGATTTTTCCTCCAAAAGATAGGAATTTATTTTGCCAAGAGGAAATTTTATTTGCTATACCTTGAATCATAGGGTCGAACATTTCAGCTCTTTTCCTTCCTTTAAAGAGAGGAACTCCCAGATATTTGATGTGTCCTACTCCTTGCTTAAATTTCGTCACTTCTTCAATTACTTTTTTGGTTCTTGGAGGGCATTTGGAACTAGTATAGAATTGGCTTTTTTCCACACTAATTACTTGATCAGACTGTTCTTCATAAGTTGCTATGAACTTCATCAGGGTTTTGAGGATTTTCTTAGATCCATTTGTGAAAATTATCAAGTCATCTGTAAAGCTAAGATGGCTGATGGTGCTACACCCCCTTGGATGTGAGAATGGCTTGATGGAACCTTGTGTGTTCATTAACTGCAGACCTCTACTTAGCGACTCAGCAGCTAAGACGAAAAGAGAGGGAGACAAAGGATCTCCTTGTCTAATCCCTCTTGAGGGAGCAAAAAAACCATTGATTCTACCATTTACAAGGATTGAGAACCATGAGGAAGATATACATATCCAAATCATATCAATGAAGTGCTCGCCGAAACCAAACATTCTCAGAGTTTGAATAAGGAAGTTCCAGGAGAGTCTGTCATAAGCTTTCTGCATATCCAGTTTCAGAATGACATTGCTTCCTTTCGATTTTCTATCTATTAGATGCATTATCTCTTGGGCCATGAGGATATTGTGGAGAATTCCTCTTCCTTTGATAAATCCTGTTTGGTTTGGAGAAATGAGGTTTGGGAGAATTAGACTCAATATAGAATTAATGAGTTTTGAAATGATTTTGTAAGAGAAATTGCAGAGACTTATAGGCCTGTAGTCTTTGCACTTGGAAGAGTTGGGAGATTTGGGAATAAGGCAGATTAGAGTGGAGTTCCAGGATTTTGGAATTTCTTCTCCCAAAAAGAAAGATTGTATAGCTAGAATAAGATCTTGTTTAATTATTTCCCAGCAGGATCTAAAAAAACATCCATTGAAACCATCAGGACCTGCTCCACTGTTTGCATTTAGCTCTGAGATTGCATTCCATATCTCCTCTTCTTCTGGAATTTTTGACAAGCTTTGGTTCATTTCATCGTTGACTAGCTTGGGGATAATTTTTGTCATTGTAGAGCTTCTTTGAGGACCTGCAGAAAAAAGATCAACAAAACAAGAGACAAAATGGTTAGAGATGTCCTCTTGGGTTTCAAGGATAGTTCCATCCTCTTTCTTGATCTTGTGGATCCACTGCCTGCGTCTGTGTTGATTAACTTGAGAGTGGTAAAACTTTGTATTTCGGTCACCTTCAGCTATCCACTTGCATTTGGACTTTTGAAACCAGAAAAGTTCTTCATTTGCCAGAGCTAAGTTAAGGTCAGCCTTGACTTTTGAAAGGTTGTTTCTTGCTTCTGGAGTTGGCGAGTCTTCAAGTTTCTTCTCTGCATCAGTAATTTTATCTTCAATGTCTTTAATCTCCTGGAATACATCTTTTACCTCCGATTTACTCCATATTCTTAGGGTTGCTCTCAGTCTTTTTATCTTGTATGCGAACACTACCATTGGTCTACCATAGGCAGGCTGGATCCATGAAGAATGAATTGAATCTTTAAAAGAGGCATAAGAAATCCAGAAGTTAAGGAATTTAAACGGTTTATGGGAAAGGTCAGAGGGACTAGGGATAGTAATAAAAAGGGGAGAGTGGTCTGAGCATGTTTTATTAAGATGTTTAAGGGTTGAGTGAGGGAAAGAATCAATCCAGCTTTGGTTTATGAGACCCCTGTCTAGTCTTTCAAATAACATTTTGCCGTTGGAAGATTTAGACCATGTAAATTTAGATACACTGAATCCCATATCTTTAAGATGACTATTCTGTATACATATTTGAAAATCATTTGCAGCTCCCATATCAATTACATTACCCCCTGCCTTTTCGTCTGCTGAACGGACTACATTAAAGTCCCCTCCAAAAATTGTTGGCATGTTAGCATAATCACCTGCTTGATCTTCAATGAATTCCCATAACTGTTGTCTGTCAGCCCTATTACATTTGGCATACACCACTCCTATCCCCAATTTTAGTTTAATCATGGGATGCTCCATAACAAAAAATAAGGCTTGGCCTCCATCAGAAATTGATTCACAGTTTGCTCCATGTCTCCAAAAACACCAGATTTTATTAGAGCTACTGGCATAGCAATCTTCAAAGTTCAGTAAATGCCTTAGGAAGTTTATTTTTTCTACAGGTATCATAGGTTCTAATATATCTAAGAAGGAAGGGTTATGGACCTTACACAGCTTTTTTAATCTTCTCCTTGATGGCTTATTACCTATCCCTCTTATGTTCCAAATAAGTGAGCTAATCATTAAAACTAAGAGATTTGGCTACCTGAGAAAGTCTTGCTGATCTTCTAAAAGAGGAAGAATTACCTGATGTGGGGAAATTTTTGGTTGGAGAGTTTAGTTTTCCTTGCTGAATCATTTGGATTTTTTTCTGAGCTTGCAAAATTTCTTCTTTCTTCCTGTGGTATCTCTTTAGTTTCCTCTCCACCAATTTAGAGAAGATTTTATATTATGAAATAGGAGACAGTAGTTGGTTTGAAATGGGAGATATCAGTTGGTTTGGTTCTTCGGAGTCTGAGTAGGAGCATCTGAGAGTCTTTATTTTTTGGTTACACTGTTCTAAGTCTTCCATCTCGAAAGCTTTTTTGCAACAATTTTCATGTGCAAACAGTGTGTTCATCTCCCTTGTTTCGGCTAAATCTCCTATCTGCTTGCTTTTTAATTGGTTGATTTCTGCATTTGGTTCTTCTTTTCCTTTTGTCTTCTAATGGGGACTTCTTTCAACTCCTGCTTCTGTCTCTACTGGTTCAGTTATTGCTGTGTTTGTTATTTCTCCTTCTTCAATTTCACTATTGTGGGAAGCCAATAGATCCATCTCTTGATTATCCTTTGAAACACCAGTGTTCTTAACTTGATACATCAATTTCTTCTTTGGTACTCCTGACTTCTCTGGCACACTGACCTTGGTAGGGGTGATTATTTTACCTCCAAATTTATAATCCTCTTCTTTATGGCCCAGTTTAAGACAGCTTTCGCAGTAATCCGGTGTGGGATCATATTCGATGGCCTGCCAGAAACCATAGTCCTCACATCCTATCCATACCCTTTTTGGTTTTTTCTTCAGGAGGTTCATTTCAACGCAAACACGAGCAACACTAGGTCTTGAACAATTCAGAGTTGGATTGTCTAATTTTAAAGGTTTACCCACAGATTGAGCAATGGCGAATAAGGCCTCTTTCGCAAAGAGGTGGACTGGTAGACCTGGGAAGTTTATCCATGCTGGGATTATTGGGATTTCATGATCAACCCTAAATGAGGGAGACCATTTAAACGTACGCATAGGACTCCTCCCTACAAACCATAGATCCTTCATCCACAATCTAATAAAGTCCTCTTCACAATGAACTTTAATCAGAATGTGTTTATGATCCAACAATCCGATCTCGTATGCTGATTTCAAACCAAACGAAGCAAAGTTTTTGCGTATGAAATCCAAAGAAGGCTTACCATGAGAGAATTTTCCCACGACTGCATGTTTGAAAGGAGCGGCTAGAGTTTCCATTTGGTCTTTTGAGAATATTATTGCAGGCTCTCCTTTGTATTGTTGCAATGGTTGGATATTAATTGCATGGTTATTGGTGGTTCCTTTTATTACTTCCACGAAGGATTTTTTCCAAGGGTTAGAATGATTTTGAGGGTTAGGAAGATCAGGAGGTTTGGGTATAGGAGCATTAGGGTTAGGATGAAGGAAGTCGGCCATGAGAGCATTAGGGTTTCCTTAGTGTTTATTACTTGTTTCTATTAAGCCCTTCCATTACAGAAAATCGTTAAAGTTAACGAATTTTTATCATTTTTTCTTCTTCTTCGTTGGTATCTGTTATTATTTGTATGGATAAGTTTTGATTTTGTTGCCCATATGCTTTCATGTTATTATCACCGTGTTTAAATTAGTTTTATCCTTTGTCTATTCCTGAACACAAAGGGGGAGAAATGGTATCTAATCCTATTGTAATTGTATCTTAGTTTGGGAGATTTATCTTAGGGGGAGACGTCTTTCTAAGTAGGTCATTTATTTGACAAAGGGGAGAATTAATTTAGGGGGAGTATTTATTTTATATGCATTTAATATTCTTATTCCCTATGCGTTTGATAGTTTGCTTAAGTGTGCATGAATTCTTTTAAATGGAAACTTTCATCGTCGGCAAAGATATTGATCCTTGGGTTTTGAGTCAAGCTATGTAGTTTTTATTTTGGGTGGAATATTTTTTAGGTTTAGTAGAGCTTGACGACCCTTTAGGATTTTTGTTTTGTTTTTCTCCCGGAATAGCCAAAGGGGGAGATTTGTAAGGACACAAGTCTCCGACTGAGTCTTAATGTTGTGTTGGCTCAATTCCGGACAAAAACATTTGAGTCATAGGATTGTGTTCAAGTGTATTAATCCAAGCCTATGACGTGTTAGTTGAAGACGTATCGGCCAAGATTATCAGGCTTCATCATAAGTCGAGTTTATTGTGCCTTATTTCTACGTCAACAACATTAGTTCCAATTCATTCTAAGGTATGAATGAATTACATATATATGTAGGAGATTGGAACAAGTTTTATTAGGTGTAATTTTATTTTAAACTGATATTTATTTTCAGAAGATTTCTTTAAAACTTTAAAATAAAGTTTCTGGGCTAAAAATCAAATTTCAACCATTCTGGAGCTTCATTCGATATTGTCGTTTGAACGAGAATGTCGTTCGAACGAGAATGTCGTTCGAACGAGTTTTCCAATGAATTTTTTTTCCATCTGCCTCTGGAACTTCGTTAGAAGTGTCGTTCGAACGAAAATCTCGTTTGAATGAGATTTCTGGCGAGAAACTATTTGGCAGTTTTAATCAGTTTTTCCTCATGTTCCCACTTACTTTTACCCACTAACTCTTGACAGAAGTTATATGTGTGGGAACCAAGATTGAAAAATCAACTTTTGACATTTCTTAAACACCTTTTCGAGAAAAAAATTTAGAGAGAGATTTCTTAGTTCAAAAGTTCATTTTTTAAGTGTTTGTATTTTCAAGAACATTATTCAAAAACACTTTTGTTTACACCCATAGTTTATTTATTCCAAGTTACCATATATATATCTTTCTTGGAGAGTGTGTGCCATCGGGTTTTACTCTACCAAATTGAAGAGTTCATTTGGGTTTACTTCAACATCCCATAAAGAAGAAGTTCGTTGTTTTGTTGCGACATTCTCACATGGTGAAAGGCATCATGTGTGGTTGACGGTGGTTCCTAAAGTCCGATCGGTGGATTCCGAGACCGCGGTGGATCTCCGTCGTTATTCGTTAGGCAGAGGTGTGTACAAGAAGAATCGTCGGGGCTTGAACGGAGTCAAGTCGAGTGTTGTAAGTCTTTTTTGTCTTGTACTTGTAAAACCATGCTTAGTGGATTTGAGGCTAGTGCCGTCCGAGGTTTTTTCCCGTTGTGGGTTTTTTCCTCGTACATCGCGGCGTAATGGTTGTTTACTTATTTTATCTTTTGCATATCACATTAGATACATGCTTAGGTTAAAAAGATAAAATTGGTATATTTAAGTTGGTGCTATTTAATTTGGGTACAAATTAATTTAATACAAGTCATTAATTTTATTGGATAAAATTTGGCTTGGCCTAAACTGTAAAATTGAATTAATTATTTGTTAGGGAAATTTTAGGACTTGGGTTGAATTAATTTGTTAATTAATTTAATTTCACTTTGTGTTATGTTTTATTTTAATTTGAAAGAATTTAAAATTTGGTTTATGGAATTGTTTAGTTGAACCATCTTTATTCCACACTTTTGAAGCAAATTACTTTTTGTAAAATTTAAAAATTGGGGGTTTACATTTCCAACATAGATTTTTATTTTTATACTTTCAAGTTGTGTCTTAATTTTATTTTTATTTTTAGGGTTACAAATTAAACACACACACTCCACACTATCCTACACTCACTCACGCCTAAACTAAACTCTAACCCTCATCCCTTATCATACATCTCTCCACACCATAACCAAAATAGAAACTAACTCCTCACCCACACACCAATACCATACACCCTCACACACCCTATCTACGCCCTCCCTCATCATCTTCTTCACCACACCTTCTCTATCCTCTTCCTCCATTAACACCCTTCCACCCTTATACCTCCACACCAAATCAAACACCACACCACCAACCAACAACCTCCCAACCCCCATCAAATATAAACCCATTAGCCGCCACCTACCCCGGCGATGCCCAAACCTGAGATCACCTCCCATGTACCCTAACCCGTTGCCCCCAACTACGTTCAGCTCCGAACCTCAACACCCCTGACCTGCGGCCCATAATCCCCTGCAATACCAGACTTAAATCCCATAAGAACCCGTCCAACCTTATCCATCCCGCTCCCAACACCGGGCGCCTAAACCAAACCTACGAAAACCCCGATCCAATCCCCAACCTTCTCCACCAACCACTGACAAAATTTGGAACCACCTGACCCTCCAAACCCGATCGCGCAACAGCCCTTACCGACCCAAACCCGAGACCAAAAACCAAACCCCAACAAAGCCGATCGACCCGAACCCACTGAACTCAATTTCCTACTCCAAACCCACCTTCCAAAACAGCCAAATCCATTTCAAAGCCACGATTTTTCACCTACCAAATTCCAAACCAAAAAAGCCAAATAAAATAAATGCCCACATGTTTTAAAAGCCTTTTACCCCCCCCCCCCCTTTTCCCAATATACCCCCAACACCTTAGTAGACCCCTTATTCCTTAATTACCCTTGTTGATACCAAATTTAGTCTGCTGACATGGCCCAATCAACTGATGACCCGTGGCAAACTATATAGCAACAATAATCACTTCCGAGGAACTCTTACTCTCCGAGGAACAAGAGCTCTCCGAGGAACTCATACGCTCCAAGGAACAAGAGCTCTCTGAGGAACTATTGAGGAACGAGAAGCTTAGGCGGTCCGAGCAACTCAGGCGGTCCAAGCTGCATCTCGAACGAAGCATTAATAGCTAGATAACCAACAGTTCAATTGATTCATTAAATGCTCATCATTCAGACGCACACGCAAAAGGGGCATTGAATGTATTACCCTTTCATATGTATATCATTTAATGTACTACCCTTTCACATGACAGCCTCGAGGCTATAAATACATTGTACAATCCTCAGTTGAAGAGGACCGAATCCAGAGGGGAATTTCTTGAGAAATCTTGTAATCGAGAATTCCTAAGCACTCAGCAATAACAAAACAGTGGACGTAGGCCATTCTTATAAGGCTGGACCACTTTAAAAATTCTTTGTCTCATTTATATTTATCTGTGATTGAATAATTAGAGTGATCTAATTTTTTACATCAACAGACTGGCGCCGTCTGTGGGAAACGACTAGTAATATCGTTTTTCATCAAAAACAATTCATCACAAATGGCTGATATGCCGGAATCCAGCAATCAAAACACTGGAACCCCTCCAAATCCATCTGCTCCGCCAATTATTTCAGATCTGACTGGAATAATGGCAAATCTGGCTCAGGGCCACACCGTCATGCAAGAAACGATGCGACAACTCATCCAAACTCTCCATGGCGGTGCATCAGCCCATTCAGGGCCACGAAGCATTCAAAGAAATACCCGTGCGCCTTCTTCATATACTAGGCGTACCAATTCATATCGCAATGAAGAGTCTGAAGATTTCTCTTATCAACCTGGGCGAACTTCGTCTGTGCGAGCCACAGATGCTGACCAACGTGTCACACTCTCCCCAGAAAGGACCAACACATTGGAAAGATTAAGTAGAGTTTCTCGTTTCGACCGATTAGGTCCTAGGAGGAACAAAATTCCTCTTAATGCAGCGTCGAGGAGCTTTCGACGACCATCAGATTTAAGGGAAGGATCTGCCCAGTCACGACCAGCTGCTCGTCAAGATAGATCTTATGACCGACTTCAACGCGATCAGTTGCTCGAACCAATAGGCCCGAGGAAGGGAATGATGCATGGAAAGGATCTATTCAAAGGCTGGAGGATAGATTAGAAGAAATGGATAGGGCTAAGAACCCTCTACAATGAACCTTTGTTCGAGGAACACCTTTTGTCCAAGACGTTGTGGATTTTCCAACACCATCGAAGTTCAAGGCACCTGTGGTGACTCCGAAAGATGATGGAAAGACTGACCCCATAATTCATATAGAACAATATCAAGCTGCTGCCGACATCTATGCTGTCCCAGACGAGATGAGATGCAGGGCATTCTCAGGAACTCTTACCGGATCTGCTCAAATATGGTATAATAATCTTCCTCGGGGTAAGATTTCAACTTTTCTTTAACTGGCCGAGTTATTCATTGGGAATTTCTGCTTTGGAGCAAAGCCAGTTAAACGAGTAGCACATTTATTAAGTGTTAGACAAAAAGTTGGTGAGAGTACCAGAGATTATATAACTCATTTTAATAACGAGAAACTCGAAGTCATTGATTATGAGGAGAAGACAAAGATTACTTCTTTGATGAGTGGACTACTACCAAACAAGTTGTATTACACTTTAGCCAAAGATCCACCTCGAACCATGTCGGACCTGATGGGAAAAGCGTCCAAGATTATGAATACCGAGGAGGCTATGTCTGCGAAAAAGAATATGGACGCTAAAGAAACCAAGGTGGAAGGTGATAAAGCTAAGAAGAAAGAACATAAGAACAATGTCGGTGACAAACAATCCAAAAATAGGTCGTCATGGGAGGTCTTGAGGAAATTTGATAATTACACTCCTTTGAAGGCAAACATCAACCACGTCCTGGAAGAAATTAAGAACAACGAGGAGTTAAACTGGCCAAAGAAAATAAAGGCAGACCCTGACACGAGGAATAGGGAAAAATATTACGAGCTTCACAAAGATCATGGCCATATGACCAAAAATTGCATAGCTCTTCAGAATGAGATTGAAACACTCATCCGACGAGGAAAGCTAGCAAAGTATGTTGATCGGGGAGGCGAAAGAAGGAACAACGACTGAACTAGAGAGAGGTCTAGATCTCCTCGTCGAGCAGAGGAGAACAAGAAGAGAACCCATGAAGTTGATCCAGAAGATGACCCCCGATCTTCCCAAGAAACCAAGGCAGCCAGAACGAGAGGTATTTTCAATACGCTTTGGGTCATTTGATTGTAATGTTATTACAAGAGGAGATGCAGGAGGAGGAGACCTTACTGCAGAAAGGAAAGCTTACCTCGGTGAAGCTCAAGCTTGCTCGTACATTCAGCGAATAAATCTAGCTGAAGGAGATCGCCCGAGAAAGGTGAACAAGGAGAAATTGGTCATCGATTTTTCAAAAAATGACCTTGCAGGTGTGTTATATCCTCACGATGATCCACTGGTGATCAAGATGAGAATGAAGGAAGTAATGATTTCAAGAGTGCTGGTCGACAATGGTAGCTCGGCAGACATCATGCTTTACTCATGCTTCGATAGTTTAAATCTAAAGCTATCTCAACTGGAGCCTTACCACAGACCCCTCATCGGTTTTGCTGGCGAGAAAGTATTTCCACTTGGGACGATCAAGTTGGATATATTCATTAGTACGTGGCCTGCTTGTCGAACAGAAAGAATAAGTTTCTTTGTGATGGATAAGAATGTCCAATCATCGTACAATATCATCATGGGAAGAGTAGGATTGAAGAAGTTCGAGGTTGTACCATCTACAGTGCATCAGTGCCTAAAATTTCCAACAAACTTTGGAGTAGGAGTTGTGAAAGGTGATCAAAAAGTAGCTCGGGAATGCTATTATTCATCCGCCGAGCAAGAGCAATTGGAAGAATCAAAGAAAAAGACTACTACTTATCAAGTGGATGAAGGTGTAGAAATTGAAACATTGGATCCTCGAGATGAGTCGCAACTCGTGAAGGGTCAAGTGGTGGAAGCTACTGAAAATATCATTCTGGACGACGAGCACCCTGAGCAAACTACACAAATAGGTTCATCGTTGGAAGCCTCATTAAAATAGGAATTGATAACTTTCCTGAGAAGCAGAAAATAAACTTTTGCATGGAGTCATGAAGATATGCCTGGGATATACCCAAACTTCTTATGTCACGAGCTCAATGTGAATAAAGAGATTAAACCTGTGAAGCAGAGAAGAAGAGTATCCAGTCCCGAGAAGAATCAAGCTATACAGGAGGAAGTCGAGAAGCTCCAGAAAGCTTATTTCATTGAAGATGTTAAATATCCAGATTGGTTAGCTAATGTGGTGATGGTAAAGAAGAAGAACAACAAGTGGAGGATGTGTGTAGACTTCACCGACCTCAACAAAGCATGCCCAAAAGATCACTTTCCATTGCCCCGAATTGATCAACTGGTGGATACTACCTCGGGACACGAGTTGCTGAGCTTCATGGATGCTTATTCTGGTTACAATCAGATCAAAATGAAACCTGAAGACAGGGAGAGTACTTCTTTCATTACCCCTAGGGGAACTTATTGTTATAATGTTATGCCTTTTGGTTTGAAAAATGCAGGTGCGATATATCAGAGGCTGATGAACAAGGTCTTTGCTGAACAAATCAGTGACAATATGGAAGTCTATGTTGACGATATGCTGACGAAAAGCAAGAAAGCTACCGATCATCTAGTTGACTTAAGTCAAACTTTTGATCAACTAGATAAATATCAAATGAAGCTGAACCCGATGAAGTGCATATTTGGAGTGCGAGATGGCATGTTCCTCGGGTACATTGTCAATCAACGAGGCATTGAAGCAAATCCTGAAAAGATCAAAGCTCTATTAGGGCTGCGATCTCTAACAACGAAGAAGGAAGTACAGAGTCTCACTGGACGAGTAGCGGCACTTAACAGATTTGTGTCACGAGCAACTGATAGATGTCTCCCATTCTTCAAGACACTCAGAAAGACTTTTGAGTGGAATGATAAATGTGAGAAGGCTTTTCAAGACTTGAAGAAATACTTGGGAGCACCCCCACTGATGTCCAGGGCGGTGATGAGAGAAAAATTGTATTTGTACCTTGCAGTGTCCGAGAATGCAGTTAGCTCGGCATTGATCAGAGTGGAGAATGGAGTACAAAAGCCAATTTACTACACAAGTAAGGCCTTCCGAGGAGCAGAGATCAGATATCCAAGGCTGAAAAAATTGGCACTGGCGCTGATTGAGGCGAGTAGGAGAATGAATATTTCCAGGCTCATACCATAGTAGTATATACCGATATGCCATTGAGACAAGCCCTTCATAAGCCAGAAAAATCAGGGAGATTGATGTACTGGGAAATAGAGCTCGGTGAATATGACATAGTTTATGAACCTAGATCATCATTAAAAGGGCAGGCTGTAGCAGATTTTATAGCGGAGTTCACCTATCCTGATACCCCCGAGGAGCAAAAGTTGCTCGTTGATCAACCTGTGGATGTTATAGGATCAACAAACACTGGCTCAGACCAACTCCGATTGATAAAAGGGCAAGAAAAGATGATCGACGAAGAGCGAGAAAAATTGGGGGAGGATGAAGAGAAGCAGCAAATATTTTGCCGAGGAACTCTGACTGATCAGAAATTTGAAGACGAGTTACCGATATGGAGGCTATATGTAGATGGCTCATTTTGCACTGCAGGATGTGGCGCGGGGATAGTTTTGAGCACTCCGGACGAGGTCGACATGGAATACGCCTTGCGTTTCCAATTCAAAGCCTCCAACAATGAGGCTGAATATGAGGCCATGATTGCAGGGCTTAATTTGGCAAAAATTATGGAGGCGCAACAGGTCATTATTTTCAGTGATTCTCAATTGATCGTAAATCAAATGTTGGGAGTGTATGCAATTAGAGGAGAATTAATGATCAGATATCATGCAAAGGAAAAGGAGCTGGTGTCAGAATTTGTCGCTATTCAGCTGGTCAGAATACCAAGAATGGAGAATGCGAGGGCAGACGCCCTAGCTCGACTAGCATCAGCTACTCGCACCGAGCTACGACAAACAATCCCAATTGAAGTGTTAGCTGGTCAAAGCATAGATGAAGATCTAACAATGAACTTTATTACCCTTGATTTAGGACCATCTTGGATGGATCCCATCAGGGTATATATCGAGGAGGGAGAATTACCAATTGACAAACTCGCAGCCAAGAAATTGAAGTTTAAAGCTGCTCGGTATGTATTAACTAATGGTGTTTTATATAGACGGGGAATTATGGCAGGTTTGCAGAGATGTGTACACCCCTCCGAGGTGAAAGAATTAATTGAAGAGATCCATGAAGGGTCCTGTGGAGCGCATATAGCAGGTCGGACACTTTTGCAAAGGGTGATGGCGCAGGGATACTACTGGCCGACGATGAGGGCTGATTGTATAGCCTATGCCAAGAAGTGTGACAAGTGCCAGCTCTTCTCCTCCATCGGAAGAACTCCACAAGCGTTGTTGACACCCATAACTTCCCCTTGGCCATTTGCCATATGGGGAATTGATTTGGTTGGACCACTGCCAACGACCCGAGGAAGGTTCAAGTACCTCGTCGTCGTAGTAAATTATTTTACTAAGTGGATAGAAGCCACTCATTGACATGACGTACGAGAAGGTGTACCAATTTGTTTGGAAGAACATCATTTGCCAATATGGTCTCCCTCATGCTTTCATCACAGACCATGGAACACAATTTGATAATGAGGAGTTTGCCGCCTATTGTCATCAGTCAAACATTTTGAAGGCTCATTCAGCACCAGGCCATCCTCAAAGCAATGGACAAACTGAAGTGACAAACAGAACACTCCTAAATGGCTTGAAGAACAGATTGGATGATGCAAAAGAGAACTGGATCAACGAGCTAGAATCAGTACTTTGGGCATATCGAACTACTCCCCGAGTAGCAACTGGTGAATCACCATACATGCTGGCATTTGGAAGTGAAGCTGTCATACCTGCCGAGTTGGGCCTCCCAACATACAGGGTACTGAATTTCAATTCCCCTATCAGTGATTTAATAAGAAGAATGGATTTAAACATGCTCGAGCAAGTCAGAGAGGAAGCAGCCATTAGAAATGCTGCTTACCAGCAGCGAACAGCTTTATTCTATAACAAAAGGGTGAAGAAGTGTGACCTGAAAGGAGACTATGTGCTGAAGAAAGTAATTCAAAAACACAATAAGCTGGAAGCAAACTGGCATGGACCATACCGAGTTACAAAATTTGTTCGACCAGGAACTTATTGAATAGCAACTTTAGAAGGCGAGGAGTTTAAGAATGCATGGAATGCAGAGCATCTACGCAAGTATTATCAGTGATGTATATGTAACGCAGTTCCATCAGTATGAATAAAACGAAGATATTCTGCCAAAGTCTCTCCCTTTTATTGAGAATTTTTCGGGGAATACTAGTACTACGCACTACTCGGCAAAGCTCAGACTACTCAGCAAAAATATTCCTAAAAATACCAACTTCGGTTGGTTAGGAAACAAAATATTCCTAAAAATTCCAACTTCGGTTGGTTAGGAAACAAAATATTCCTAAAAATGCCAACTTCGGTTGGTTAGGAAACGAAATATTCCTAAAAATGCCAACCTGTTTGGCTAGGAAACGAAATATTCCTAAAAATGCCAACTTCGGTTGGTTAGGAAACAAAATATTCCTAAAAATGCCAACTTCGGTTGATTAGGAAACAAAATATTCCTAAAAATGCCAACCTGTTTGGCTAGGAAATGAAATATTCCTAAAAATGCCAACCTGTTTGGCTAGGAAATGATATATTCCTAAAAATGCCAACCCGTTTGGCTAGGAAACAAAATACGCTCGCAAATGCCAACTTATGTTGGTCGGAAGGTACGTACATTCTCAAAAATGCCAACTTATGTTGGTCGGGAGGTAAGATTATTCCAGAAAGTGCAAAAGTTGCTAACTATTGCTGGTCGGGGATAAAAAGCCACTAAGTGTAGTTGGTCGACAAAAAGAATTTATCGACCTTGGTTGGTCGAACACATTTTATGATGCTAACTATTGTTGGTCGGGGATAAAAACACACCAACTGTAGTTGGTCGACAAGAAGAATTTATCGACCTTGGTTGGTCGGACACATTTTATGAAAAAGATAAAAATCTACCAAGTATGGCTGGTCGGGGATAAAAACCCACTAACTATAGTTGGTCGACAAGCATAATTTAACGACCCTGGTTGGTTGGAAAAATTTTAAACATTTTTATACTCATGACTTTATTATTAAGCGATCGAGCAATATTATTGAAACTTGAAATTTTTTAACTGTTACTGAGTTGGTCGACGAACATCACAATATTGTTATTTTTAACAGATATGCATAAATGTAAAATGTTTAATATTTACAAGACAATAGAAATTAAGATTTGCAAACAAAAATGAAAGTCTTTCATTAAATTCGAAATAAATTACATTGATAATAAAATAAAAATTACATTGATATGTATACTAACTGTTACATCAAAAAAATTCCTATTCTACTAGTCTTTTTCCCTCAGCTTTTGACACAGGTTCCTCGCCAGCAGGCGGGTCATTTAAAGACTGAGGAGAATTGATGAAGTTAAAATCCTTCAGCATCCTGACATTCATCACTGAAGGCCGATCTAAAAGATGCTCGGGACGAGATATCTCAATTTGAGAATGTAAATTGTAGTCACCGAGATACTTTGAAATTAAGCTCCGAGGAATGGCCCGAGCAGGAATCCACTCCATGTCCAAATTTTATGGTGGCACAGGCAAGTCGAGCAACCCGGGATCATGGTATTCCCACAGATAATGGCCTTGTTCGAGCTTCAGCACACCTAAGGCATTCAGCCAGCCTTGTTTGTAGTCCTCATTGTTGGCATTCTAGATACGATCGTCCAAGTGGAATAGAGCTTCGTTGTATCCAGCCATCCAAATTCCCTGGACTGTTTGTGGAATTGATATGTTAGCCTTTCTAGCTGCTCGTGGAGATTCTTGATGAAAAGCTCCTTATTCTCCAATATTGACTTCTGCGCGGAGAGCTGTTTTTCCAGGTCCCTAATCTTCTTGGACATGTCAGATAACGCCTGGTTCTTCGCCATTAGTTGGAAGGCCTGGTTCTCCAAGGAAGACTGAGTCCTCTGTTCTTCGATAAGAACCCGAGCTGCTCTTCCTCGTCCCCGAGGAGCTCTTGCTCGTCCCCGAGAAGGTGTAGAGGTGCCAGAACTCCTCAAAGTCTCCAATTCGTCCCTCAACTTGGCGTTCTCAACCTCTAAGAATGAAAATCCCTCGTCAGTCACTGGGATTAGGGATGTTGAAGAAGAAGCTGCACACTTCAACTGAGCTAGCTCTTTCTGCAAATTGTTGTTCTCTTGCTCCAGCAGCTCACCAATCTGTCTGCATTCCTCAACCTCGCCCCTCAGGGTTCGCTCCCTGATATCATACCCATCAAAGAGATTCTCGTAGCTCTTCTCGGAAATAAGCTGCTGGTACTTCTTCTCATACCCCTCATGCAACAAAGTAGTGGATTCCTTGTATTGAAGCTGAAGGTCTTCGAGGGTGCTTTGAAGATCCTCGATCATTTCATAATAGGCAACGTTATTAGCTACAGCCCGATCAAGCAGAAACTTCAGGTAATGATATGCCTCCACTGCCTGTTCTGAAGCATCCTGGCCAAGGATGTCAACAACTTCTGCTGCACTCAAGTCTGTGTGACCATCTTTGAAGTACTCATTACATTGTCGCAGCAACTTTGTATCGTGGGAAGATAACAGTTCCATCCTAGCCAAAAACTAGCAGAGAAAGAGAAGCAGTAATCAATAAGAAGAACAAGAAGAGTATGAATATAAGATGAACAACAGTATGGAAAAAAGTTCAAGTTTTATTAGATCATAATTCAAGAGTTACATCTTCTGAGTTACATTTTATAAAGAAAACACAAAATAAAGAGAAAACCGAACAACACTAAACCTTTTCTTTTTCCCCCAAAACCTTCTCGGGAGGCTGGGATGAAGAGGTAGGTTGCTCGGAGGGAAGAGATAGTTGCTTGGGTAGAGTAGGCAGTTGCTCGAAGGAGGAAACGATGTACTGATCTTCCTCGACAGCATGCAGAATGGTTAGGGCACGATCTCCCATCACTATTGAAGACTCCTCAGAGGTAGCTTCGTCCTCTTCTAATTCTTCTAGAGTTGGAGGGGGACCAGGGATATGTCTCTGAAAGAGCTCGGAGGACTCATCGACCTTTATTTCCCGAAGGGAAGCGACCCATCCATCCCTAAAGTACTTTAGACTGCCATAGTCCACTTGAGATACCATGGCAGCCAACCCCTTATTCCACCTCTTGTCCTAGCCAGAGCTGAAGGACTTCTTCACCGCGGCTTTCCTCTTCAGTTTCTCCGAGGAGAGCTTCTCGGACAGCAGGTTCTCAGCAGCCTTCAATTTATTTTCTACCTCCTCCTTCTACCGACCTACTTCCTGAAGTCTAGCCAACTCCTCCTCGGCAGTTTTGAGTTTATTTTCCAGCTCTTCGGCAGCTCTAAGCTTCTCTTCAATCCCTTTATTTGCCTTCTCCAAGGCATTTATTCTCCTCTCCAACTCCTTGGAGGCTTCAATAGCTCGATCTTTCTCCTGCTCGTTGGAGGCAAGTTTTTTCTCCCAGATAGCCTTATCATTGGCATATTTTTGGCGAGAATCTGCCAGAGACTTGGTAGCTTCTTCCAAAGCTCCCTCCACACTGGACGAGGTTCAAGAAGCCTTAATCGCTTCATCCTTCTTCAGGATTATATTGAAGCAGCTCGTCAACTGTGAACAGAAAAAGAAAGCAAGTTAGAAACAAGAAATGACAAAGGAAAATATGAAAAGTTCAAAGTAAAGAGACTTACTGAAGCAAGGTGACGAGAAGCTAAAGAAGTAACCATGTCCCGAGTAAGGTTATCTTCATTACCTTGGACCTCGAGAATGGTCCAGGACTTCACCGAGCTCATGGCAGAGCTTGGGGGAACAAAAGTGGGAACTCCAGTCCCAGCAGCTGGGGGCTGAGTGGTGGTGTCAGCCAAAATAACCGATGAGCTCTTCTTCAGCCTCCTCAGGGGAACATGTACAGATTCAACCAAGGAAGAATCCTTGGTCGGTGATATCACAATCACCTCTCCAGGAGCAGCAGAGCTGCTCGGAGGCACTGCGGGCTTCTCGGCAATCTTTGCAGGAGCAGCTGGAGGAGCTGCATCAGTTTTCTTTGTCCCCTCCCTTGGGACATCAATCCTACTCCTTTTTGCCTCCCCAGAACCAGAGGCAGTTTTCTCAAATAGGGTAGGAGGTCTTCTCTTCTTCACCCTTTCGCTCAGAGGTATATGGGATTCTGAAGAAGAACTTGTAGAGGCTGGTACTGGCTCTGACTCACTTATCACTGGACGAGCAGTGAAAGAAGTGCTGTAGCTCTTGTACTGGAGCAAATACGAAGCTGATCTAATGTGCTCGTCGGCAACACTTTGATGCAGACTCCAGATAAGTTTCAAATGCCTTATATTGACATCTGTTTCTTTTGGGCACTTTCTCTTATTCTCAATTGCAAATAAACAAACATTGTTATCAGTGGCGCATTTTATCAAACAAAAAAGAAACATGATTTCAAAATAAATAAAATGAAATAAAAATAACCTATCCCATTGCCATAAGGAGGGCATCTGGGACCCTGGTAGACCTCATCTCCAGCTAATGGAGGGTGTTGCTAATTTTTTATGACAACCCCATGTTCAAAATAATCCCTATTGGCATCAGGGAGATTGACTACTAAATCTCTATTTAAAAATCTAGTTTTTAAATAAAAAATATTATCATTAACTGCCCATCTATAGCAGTACATGATTTCCGGAATTCCTATACGAGTTCCATGCACTTGATTTAATCTATGCACCCCATTAACTATTCTCCATGTGTTGGGGGCTATTCGTGCAGGAACAACATCAAAATACTAACAAAATTCCAGACACAAGCGATTTGGTGGAAAAGAAAATCCACACTCAGCAAAAAAGAGACTGGGGAACTAATGTCCCTCAGCCAAACTGAAATAATTAGAAGGCTCAGAAAGCTCTTCCAAGACAACCAAGGAGGGAATGGAAAAATCAGAACGAAACTTTTCAAGAGACTCAACAAGATAAACCATGATGGTGAATAAAGAAATGAAGAAGAAGGAAGAAGATCTTACAGGAAAAGAATGGATCTGCTGACAACGAACGACGAAAAAGATGAACGCACAAGCACAAGAGAGTAGAAAGAGACGATGAAAAACTCAAAGATGCAAATTTGAAAAGTAGAAGACGATGAAAGTATTTGTGAAGTTTAAATACCTTGCCTTGGGAAATGGTGAAGTAATGATTACCTTACCGGCGGCTAAAAAGATGAAAAGTGGCGCGGGAATCGAAGCGGGCAACAGCGGCTAAAAATACAAAAAGTGACGCGGGAATCGAAGCACGCAGAAAAGTCCAAAAAAGCACGATTCTATGAATTAAGAAGGAGAAATAAATACAAGGGAAACGCTCCTAAATATCAGGAGGGTTATTTAAAGCTACCATACTCCGAGAAAGAATGTTCCATATTCCTCAAATTTCGAACTATAAAACATTGGGGGCTTCTGTTGATACCAAATTTAGTCTGCTGACATGGCCCAATCAACTGATGACACGTGGCAATCTATATGGCAACAATAATCACTTCTGAGGAACTCTTACTCTCCGAGGAACAAGATCTCTCCGAGGAACTCATACGCTCCAAGGAACAAGAGCTCTCCGAGGAACTCTTGCGCACCGAGAAGCTTAGGCGGTCCGAGCAACTCAGGCGGTCCGAGCTGCATCTCGAACGAAGCATTAATAGCTAGATAACCAACAGTTCAATTGATTCATTAAATGCTCATCATTCAGACGAACACGCAAAAGCGGCATTGAATGTATTACCCTTTCATATGTATATCATTTAATGTACTACCCTTTCACATGACAGCCTCGAGGTTATAAATACATTGTACAATCCTCATTTGAAGAGGACTGAATCCAGAGGGGAATTTCTTGAGAAATCTTGTAATCGAGAATTCCTAAGCACTCAGCAATAACAAAACAGTGAACGTAGTTCATTCTTATAAGGCTGAACCACTTTAAAAATTCTTTGTCTCATTTATATTTATCTGTGATTGAATAATTAGAGTGATCTAATTTTTTACATCAACAACCCTCACCCAAAATAATTTTTTATTCTCTCACTCCTTACCTCACCCAAACCACATGCACACCTTTTTCCTCCTATTTATGACCCTAGCTCCATGTGCCACACTATAAATGAAGACCCAAAAGCTCATTTGGGGATCATCTAGAAGAGACTTGGAGAATAAGAGAGAGAGTTTAGAGTATAAAATAAATTAGGGAGAAAATTATTTATTAATAGTTTTATTTTTAGTTTTTTAAAGAATTGGTGAGATTTAATTGTGAGTGATTGAATTGTATTGAAGAAGATAGAGTTCAAATTTGCCAAATTCAATGAAACTTGTTGAATATTTGTTCTCTTTCTCTACTCTTTTATTTTATATGCCTTTGATTATTTGTTCATCATGTTTAATATAATGTTAGGCCAAATCCCCTTTCAAGGGGTGGGATGATCCCATTATTTGATGTTAATCCATTTTAATTAGTTTATTTACATTAAAAATGCCTTTGATAATTAACTTTACACTCTTACTTTCTATTTACGCCTCGAGAGAGGGTAAATGATTTTCGAGAGAAAATTGAAATTCTAGTTATAATACCCATTTTAGATTCGAACGAGAGATAGGGGTTTCTGAAGAGATGTATGATTCCTTTAATTTCAACTCCAGACTTACTTTTATGACTTAAACTAGTTTAATCGATCAATCCTAGCAGGTGATTTGTTTAGATGATGTTTGGATCTACATTTCAAGAGTTGTAGGAGTGTTAAATTTAATTTTCTAAAATGTTATTGTCAAAATTACATTTGCAACGAGAGTTGATTTGTGATTTTGATACTAATTTGGGATAATTAATTTTATTTAATTAACTAGAATATATGGTGTCATCATATCCCTTGTTAGTCCTCACTTTTATTTCCCCACCATTGTCATATTTTATATTTTTATTTAATTAGATTTAATTAGTATCTCCACTTAATTTTATTTACATCTTTGATTTAGTTTAAATTCACATCCTCTCAAAATTGTTTTAATATTAAAAAAGCTAAAAAAAAAGTGAAAAAAGTGAAAAATCTAAAAAGAGAATAAATAAACAAATGAAGTGCATGCCTCACTTGTATGTTTCACCCTTAGATTTGGATTGATTCCCTTACTTACCGATACACTCTAGTATTGTTATATTTTTGTAGGTATGAAAGGTTTTGATTAGAGGACTTTCAAGCAACGACAAACATATGCAAAGATACTGGGACTAGGGACTTTAAACTTACTATCCAGCATAACATCCATGAGCATCTATGACAACACTAAATAGTTACAGATTTCCAATTCATTAACATCATGACCAGTTTGAATGTAATTCCCAAACGCCCGTGGATACATATCATGGATACCATCACCTTAATGTTGCATCAGAAAGTTAGGTTCGTCTTTAGAGGTAGGGTTATAATCATCTAAGGATACATTGGTGGTAAAATGGTTGTCAATACTAATGCTTCAATATCTGACTTCCCCCCATAGGGATATGGGCACAAAATTTAGTGGATTTTAAGAAGACACTTCCATACAACATGCCAATATCGACTGCGCACGAGCAACTTCATCTGAGAAAACATTTTTGAATGTATCTCTTACACCAAACAACTATTTAAACACTTTTAGACTCATATTTTAATTAATGAAGCCAAACTTTTCTAAAATCCTATTTTTTTTAAAATTCCTTCTATTTATGGGAGCCTATCAACTCCATGCAACTAAAGTAGACTTTAGTTTTACTAATCCTCTTAGATATTTTTAATTGAATAGGATATCACAAAGTACACTATTTTGGGTTGGTCATTCAACAATCGATATCCGTGGATACATAGGCCTTAAAGGTTGTGCAACTTTTTCCTGGACTGGAGTGACTATCACTAGTGTGGCTAGAGGCATATGAGAATAACACAAGGGAACAACATCATGTCGTGTATTATTTTTATGTGTAAGTCATTTATGAGTCCTTATTAAGTCTTGTAAAAATAATTTATCATCAGTAGTGGACTTTATGTGGGTTGAGTGTGATAGTGGTTTTTCTCGTGAAGGTTTCAACTCTAAAATCTGAGTGTGTTATTTGTGATTATTTTTATATTACTTCCTCTATTAATCACAAACTACATGCAATTTGGATTAAATAATTTTATTAGGCAAAACTAAAATTTATTTTAAATATAAAAAGGATTTTAATTTGATTAGTGTGTTGATTAATTAAAAAATTAATTAATTCAACTTGGACCCTTAGGCACATACTTTTTTTTTTCAGTGTCTTCCCTCACAAAGAAGGGAGTTCCATATATATGGAGTGTTTTTTTCGTTATCAAAATAATCTTCAAGTTGAATATTTTTTTCACACCCTTCAAGATCATAATTTTAATAGAGTTATTCAAAACGTTCAAGTGGAATTTGAAAGAGAGTCAGTTTTTTAGTTAAAAACTCTGGAGAGGAAAATTCTTATTGTTTTTATTCTTCACACTCCTCTCTCTGAACTTTTGAGATGTTTATTTTCAAACTTCGATTAAAATTCTTGCTGCAATTTCAACACTTCAACTTTTTTTATTTTTGAACTAATACTTATATCTTTTTTCTTGAAAGAATTTACGAGATATTTAAAAAATACATTGTGAGTTTTGATCAACCCCAAAATGATTTAAATAGTTTCAAAACCTTTAGAAAAACTCACCACCTAAAAAGTGGTACCCAAACATTTATGTATTCTTATTTGTTTTCTTGGAACAAGAAGGTTTCTTCTACTTTAAATAAGATTTTGAGAGAAAAAATATTTAAAGATATTGGTCAATGCCAAAATAGGTTGTAGATTTGTCTGCACATTCTACAAAAGATATGTTGTGAAAAAATAGATAGTGAGTTAGTGCTTTGTGTGATTGTAAATTTTTTTCTAATATTTGTAAATCTGTAACATAGGATATTTGTCATTCATTTTGGCCCGAGTTTTTTTTTTTCATTGTGGGATTTTCCTCATACATTCAGTGTCCTATGATTATTTTATCTCTTTGCATTTTAGGAATCACTTGTATTAATTAAGAAGATAAAATTGACTGATTCTAAACATGAGAAAACTTTTGTCATATAAAGTGTTGATATTTTTAGCACTATTAAAATTTAAAAATAATTTAATTGGATTATCTGTATTGTTCATCTTCAAAAAAACGCACTCTCAATATTAAACCTTAGATTTATGGATAAATTGATAATTTAATCCATTATTATTGACATAGGATTCTTTATGAGTAATATGTAATTTGGTTATAAGATTATAATTTTATTCATTATATTTAGTGTTTTGGGTTAATTTATGTTAGAATTATTTGTCCTTAATTTTAGTTAGATAAATTAAGGATGAAGTAGAGAGTTTTGATTGAGTTTGAGATCTTGTGGGTTTTATAAATCACCATTTTTTAAAGTTGAGGTTCGTTGTTATAGGACCCAGATTTCTTTAGATCAAGATCGAATTGATTTGGTTTTGACAATTTCGACAATTTGAATATATAATGGTAATTTTTTTTATCTAGTTTAGTGTGGGCCACGGACCTAAAACCTATACCAACATATTCACATAGATTATGATAATTTAGGTTTGTTTGGTTGGTTTGTAAATGTTAAATCTAACAAGGATATGAGAAAGCTAGTGTACCCTAGGGTTTGTAGAGCAAAGCCCCACCAAATTTTATTTTCACAATTTTAAAATAACTTGCACTAATTTTAAAACCACAAGAGTTGTGTGAAACTATTTATCAATTTGAGTATTGACCTAAGCATGCATCTAAATGAGTATAAGAAAGAATAAAATAATTAAATCTTAACACGACGATGTACGATAAAAATTAACAATGGAAGAAACCTCGGACGATCCAGCCACACAAGTCCACTACGATATAGGCAATTTTATAAGATCAGTTTAGACTTACTCAAAGACTTAACACCTTCAAGGCCTGATGCACTTCCTTGATCCTTGTAACCATATTTGCAGTCACTGTTAGATGTCTTTCAACAATTACACAACATCTAGAAATCCCACTGATCTTACTTATTGCATGACTAGTTCATCCGATGCTAACCACAAAGACGATGTCCACTGCAGGAAACACTCAAAATATATAGAGAAAACCACTTTGATGCAAGATCGTAGATCCCAATACGACATATGTATGCATTATTTCCTAGATCGCAAACATGGGTATAAACTAGAGTTTTGGTGTTGAAGACTTTCTCTCAAAACAAACACATAAAAATAGGGAGCTTTTTAAACAAGTTTGGGAACTTAAAAGGCTCGAAAGTCTCTCTAAAATCTTATGCTCCGCACTCCTATAGTTAATTAATTTAGTGAATTGAGATTTAATTAATTCAGGTTATTTTTAAATTTCACATGTGTCGTATTTTGCGGTCGAAATTAGAGAATTTTACAGATCAACTCGAATAATGATTCTGAGCGTACAGTTGATTCCAGATAGGTATAGATGGTCGAAGAAAAGTACCCAAGGGTAGTAAATGGGTCTCGGGATATTTTTAGGCATAACGGGGCCCACAGGGGGTGTTTGGGCCATTTTAACTTGGCCCATAAGCTTAATTTCGGGATTAACAATATAAAACCTAAATTATGAAGTTGGTGGTAGACACAACTCAAATAGAAAACCATAGATTTGCAGAGGGGAGAAGAGGGAGAAATCGGAGAAGCTTTTGGGAGCCAAATCAAAAGGGGCTAAGTATGTTCTTCATCCAATCATCGTCTACCCCAAAAAAAATTAGACACTACTATTCAGTACAAGCAAGTGGTTAACTTGCTTTCATTTAAATTGTTGTCTTTCAATTCATATCATGGTGGGTGCAATTGAAATTAATTTTGAAGTGAATTAACGTATAAAAATGGGTTTCAAGGAATTTAGTATGTTGTGTATATTAATCGTTAAATTTATGGAATAATACAATCCATGGTTATAGGAATCTAAAGTATGTAAGAGACCTAGTATTCAATTTCATTTCATTCGAGTTAGAGAATCGAAATCTAGCAAACAATCGTATGAAACCCATGAAGAATAGAAAGGTATTGAGGGTTACTGATAATTGGTTGAAATTTGGAGAGAAAACCATAAAGCTCCAACGGGTAAAAATGGCGAAAAAGGAGTCGCGAGGAAGAAGAGGGGCTCACACCGGACGATCGATCGATCGATCAGTGTTGCGGAATTTTTGGCAGTTGGGTCTGGGGGTTTTAATTTTCCTTATATATATTTATGGACTTAAAGGGAGGTGTATATGAAATTGGATTTAAGTTTAAGGATCGTGTCAACCCTCGTGAATCAAATTCGTAAGTATATTAATAGTGGTAGAAATTGTTAATGGTTATTGTTGAATGATTTATGGATGATTAGGAATAGGTGGAATCATGTAGGTTGAGGATTTGGTGGGAGTTTAGGAGCTTGGGAAATTAACAATGGCAGAAGAATAAGCCATGGGGAAGACGAAGTGGGCTAGTAATTAGACGGTCGTTCGAACGATGTGGAGAAAGGTTTTGACAGTTCGTTCTTTTTTCGGGGGGGAGGGGGGGCTGAGATTTTCCTTTTTGTTTATTTGTGTATTAAAGGGATTTAATTATGAAAAAAATTAATGGAGGTGAATATCTTGGATGTTGGGAGATTGGTATTAAGAAATAATAAAATTAATAAGTATGTCAAACTTATTAAAGGGACTTTGTGTAATAAGTTCTAAAAGGTTAGAATACGGGCCAAGTGAGTGAGTCCGGGCATTTTTTTTAATGACACTACTCTAATAAAATTAATTAAATTGGGAGTCGGATATATAGACTCGGCTATTTTTAGGCTAGTGCTACGGGAGTTTGGCACCGGTTAGTTGGTTTAAGTTATTATATGTATACAAGGATAGTGTGATAGTTTATGTGTGTGCATGTGTGTGTGTGTGTGTGTGTGTGTGTGTGCGTGCCTGCGTGTGCTCTTTTAAATGTCGGTGTAAGATATTTTTATAAATACATACCCCTCTAGTGCTATCATAGGAGGTTGCGCGATGTGAGTGAATCCCCTAGCTAGTGAATGCTGGGAGAGTATAGTCCCCAGGTCAAATCGTCCATTGTTTTTATTGTGTGATTTATTTTCGGGTTGAGATATTTTGGGTATGATTCGGTCTCATTCTCTGGGAAATATGACCGCCTCCACTACGTTTGCGATATTTTTACCAAAGATCAGTGTGAACTAGTCCAACATGTGGTAATCGGGTTAGAGTGACTATATCTGGGATATGATAGCATTGTAGAGAAAGCATCCGGTGAGTTATTACTCGGTATGATGGATATAAAGACAACATGTGTATGAATGTTGTGGTATTATTGTACATATATAATAGTGTAGACATTTATTTACGGGTAAAATACATGAAGTGTAATTGTATTAATTGTACGTATATAATAAAGTATATATTTATATATATGAGAAATACATGAAGTGAAATTGTATTATTTATATATGTATATAATAGAGTAAATAATTATATACGGGTGAATTACATGAAGTACAAAATGGTATTACTTGTATATAACTAGTGAAACTGTTATATAGTTTTATTTAAAAATGATTAATTAAGTTAATGCGATAAATAACTTATGAATCTACAGTAAATATTGCTTGAGCTAGAGTAGTGTGTCGGGAAGTATTTATAATAAGGTTAGTTAGACGGGGTAGTACAATTAGGAGGGTTAGGAAGAAAGCATTAGGTGTGCACTTTAGATGAGGGGTGAGTATTATCTCAAGGGAGTGCGACAGTAGCTTAAATATGAAGAGCATTCATGCATTTTAATTACTGCAAACTTAATCACTCGCTAAATATTTTCAAAATATTTTGACTTCTAACCCTTACTGCAAATATTTTCAAAACCTTTTAGGTGTCCAGCCACAAGGACGCCAGACTTGATTATCTATTCAAGGGACATGCAGCAGCAGTACACGTGGATGCATGCAGGAGTTGGATTAGACGCATCATTTCTTTATTCCTAGATTAGGAATCTTATCTCAGTTGCCATTTCATTTAGGGCGTGTTGTCCATTTACTTTCAGATTCAGTATTTGGATTTTTACTCATATGTTGGATTATTATTTTGGATATGTGATTTATAGCCAATGGTTTATTCGGCAAGTCTGTTATTTATTTATTCAGTATTCTTTTAAACTCAGTAATTATGTGTATGGATTAGTTTATTTTTTTGCATGTATTTATCTGTTTAATGAAAGATAAATTTGGCATCGACTTAATTAACTATTAGGTGATTAGTAATTAATATGGTTTTTGATAGTGATGCTGAGAATGAACCAAATGGACATCCTGTCTTTAATTTAATAAATGACTGAACAATCGGTATTTAATTGGGCGGGGTGTTACATGATTGTCATGCATATTATTATGTGTTTAATTCCTTACATGATATGATTGTATATAATGCATCATTCTTATTTCAAAAATTCTAAAAATATTTGAATTTTATTTCTTTTTATGATTATATTATTAAGTTATTTGGTTCATTGATTTGATGAGTGAATTTCACTTGATTGATGATTAAATCATTTATTTCCAACTTTTTAATGCAAATGTTGATTATATCAATGATAGGTTAGAATTCACTTAGTGAATCATAAAAGTCAAATTTGTTGAAATCATTGGTTTTGATTCTACTTTACATGTGCACTTGCATATCATTTGTTTTGTATGATTATTGTTATGTGCTTTGCATTTACTGCTTGGATTAATCATGATTAAATATTGAGATATCATATGGTTTTTGAAACATTTCTATGGGCCCCTTGAGAGTATGTGTGATATACACTTTGCTTGATGGAGTTGATTGATGAGAGGTTTTCATAAACATAAAGGGCTACCATTATTGAGATAATGGTTACTTGAATTTAATCACCATTAATAAGTGTGTACCAAATCATGTGTGAAAGACACCATAGAAAAAGACAATATATGGAAACATTCAAAGCCAAGTGATAGCAATTTAAAGTAAAAAAAACAAGATAGTGTTTTTTATTTTTTCTTGTAGTGCATAATTTTGTATCAACTTTAGGGATTAAGCATCATTATAAGTGATATTTGGATAGAGACTACCATTTATGGGATCTTAAAAGGATTTTAATTGGATGATAAACTTAAGCATAACTTGTAATTTTTATGACTTGATTGTATGCATTCATTTGAAGAATTTTAGCCACGTTCGCATGGCTTATCGTTTACACGGAAGAATTTTAACCGTCTGCACGGATTTTGTACCAGTTTAGCCATTTGAAATGAAATTAATGCTCATTTTGTTCTCATTTTAACCCTCGAACTTCTAGGGCATACCCCTAGGTGATTTTTAGAGAAATTTAGGATCTTTCAATTGCATATGTGATATTTGAGCTACTTTGGACGTATTTGGAGGATTTTGAAGTGCAAACCCAAGTTTTTAGTTTGTTAGATTTCTTTAAGTTCAAGCTCCAGTAAGTCATTACTTTTGATATCTTTGTTGATTTACTTTTATTCTAGACTTTATCTAGGTTGATTCCTTTTTTCTAGGTGTTGAATTACGGATAATGTTTTAAAAAGCGCATGATTGTGCATGACATAGCGTGATATTGCACTTTGTTAGGCAAAATGCGATATAGCCCACTCCGGCTTGCAAAAGTCATAAATAGCTTGCACAATTGATGATGTGGAATGCAATTTGGACATTATTCATGCTATTTAATGCGATTCGGTCGTTATTTGACTTCCAGGTACTAATATACAAAATGAAAAACTACATTTTTTTTAGTTTTTTTTATGTCTGTTTCTTTTGTTTTAATAAACATTTAAAAGCCCTGGGATTAAACAAAACCCATGACTGATATGTTCGTGACTTCCTCAAAAGACAAAATAAGAGGAGACCATAGACCCTTCTAAAAACATATCACATAATTATCAGAACCTCTCATTCCCTTATATCCAACTCATTAATCATTCTACTCTAACCAACGTTTAATCGTGCTTTGATCCAGCCCCTCTTATGTTCGTCAGAACATTAAGGTCGACCTATATTCTCTCTTTTTTTTCTCTTCTATTGTCATTTGGTTGGACCTTCTGAGTGTGATTTTTTTAACTATTTGAAAACTTTTTCCCTGCCCTTATCAAAGGTGAAATAAATTAGTCATTTTTTCCTATTTACTATAGCTAAGTTGTTGTGCTTGTGGTATAGCTTTCTTTTTCAGTTGACAAAAAAATGTCTAAAAAGGATTTCGTTAGAAATATGGTTATGAAAAAAAAGGGTGAAAGGGGCATTTTTGAGAAATGCAGATGATGTATTTTCTGTGGAATAATTGATTTATCCTATTTATTTATTTGTCTTATTAATTATAAAAATAAAATTCACAGACGTGCACTTGAGACCAAAATGTGAGACCTTGTGCGACCGTGATTTAAATATTTTTTAACGATTTTGAGGTTGATTTTTGGGTACTTTTGGTTTCTATATCATTTTCATCCCATTCAATCTTTGGGATTCATCCTATTTCTATTTATGCATATTTTTCCACCCTATCTCTGCTATTATGGGACGTGAAAAATCTATCGCACGTAAGAGAGCGATTCCTACACCCTTGAGTGGTACCGGTGAGACGTCCCATTCTAAAGTGTCACCGCCATCACATCCATGCACTTCTCATGCACATACTCAAACCCTGAGTGCCTCTATCCCTATCCCCGAGATGACAATAGATTCCTCCTTCATATGGTTCATTAAGGATCGTACCCTTATTCATCTTGAGTTTTAGCCTACAGCCTTTAGGACTCATCGAGTTGTTGATTTGGAGCATCTCACACATACTGAGGACGGGTGTTTTGTCAATCCTTTATTCATAGCCTCTGGACTTCATGATTGTTTCATCCACAGCACTGGCTAATGCTGCCCTTTTTCGCGAGTTCTATGTGAGCTTGATCATGATTACCACTAAGCCTTTGATTCTTACATCATTTGTATGTGGTTATGATATTTTTCTTGCATCGGATGTTCTTATATCACATCTGAGTCTACCATGAGTGGATAGTCCTCGTTATACCACATTTCACTAAGCACCTATATACTTATGATTGTATAGTTACATTTCCAATCGATCGGGAGATGTCATGGGTAGGTAGTTTGTTTTTTCAGTTTACTTTGAGGAAAAAGTATTCCATATTTCATTTTGTAGTTATTTATAACCTTATGCTTCGCCTACGATCTTAGTGTTTTCCTATGACATTGATAAGTTGATGTATGATATGGTTCATGGTTATTCCATTGACTATCTTTCCCTAATTCTAAAGGTCATGCGATGTGATTGTTCTGATTCTACTCAGGATATATTATCTTATGATCGTATAATCACATGATACCTTTATTCTTTAGGTGTTCCTAGACTCTACACATATCATTTTTCTTCCCTTTTAAGATTGATTACTAGTGCCAACACTACTCATTATACTAAACACACTTCGAGGTGACCTACTTCACATCCTATATATCTAGAGGGAGCGTATCAAGTTAGAGGACCAGCGCCATCACCAGACCCTGCTCCATGTGCTCATTAGCTATCTTGAGAGTACGTCGACACTAAGTTTACTTTTATGAGAGATGTCATTGATATGATGGATGCTCAAATGATGTATTTGTATAATTATTTTGAATATAGTCTCAATCATATTCATCGGGGTACATCTCATTCGTTGACCAGGTGATTGATATTAATTATTATTTGAGAGGCTTTGCACCAGTATTTATTCTTGCTCCTACTCCTTCTCCTGCACCTGATGATGATGATGATGATAATGATGATGAGATAGTGGATGATTATATTGATGAGGATTAGAGATTTTCCGATTACCTCTATGTTATTTTGTTGAGAGTTTTATATACTTTTTATTTTGGTACAATTGGATATTTTGGATATTGGTTTGTATTAATCCTATCATGTTTTGGAGTAGTTTATTATGTGGATGCTTTATGATATATTTAGTATTTGTTTGGATTTCCTGATTATCCATATCTTTTAGAGCTTTTATCTTGTTATATATCTATTGCTTTTATGATCTCTTTTAGTTAGATACATTTACATCACTTATCACTTATCCTTCACGTCATATACATCACTTGATATTGTATTCACATGTTTGGATGATGTTATAAATTCATTGATTATGTATGTTGTTCTTACTCATAATGATTTCCCTTGCATACCTTCATTATACCATTAGTTAGATAACATATTTTCTAGCTTTTGCTTCACTATTTTTGCTTATACATTGCGATTGTGATCATCTTTACCATGTTATACTCGTTGTCTATGTATTTTTATTTCTCTTTGACTTTTTGTGTTAAAAGGTGGGAGAAAGGTCTAATATAGGGGTAGTTATCCTTTTGGTCCTTTATTAGGAGATTCACATGTTTAGGGGGAGAAACATTCATTTTGGGAGTAATGTTTAATGAATAGAGAACATAATTTTATTCTGATTAATGATACTAGATGATTTTATCTCACTCCAAATGATTTCATGCTTTTTACCATCTTTATGTCTCGTGTTTATTTATCGAATGATTCCCCAAGTAGGGGGAATTTCTCTTTGTGCATGTTTTACCCGCATGATATTGTGTCTTTGATTCATATATTTCAAGCGTAGTCATGTAGTTACGGCTCAATCCCAAGTTTCAGACTTAATTTTTTCTTTGTCATTAGTTTATGGATTTTATGTGCATTGCAACTTACTACTCTCATTATATGGATAATGCAGAGTGAGTTTGGTAGTTGTAATAAAGAGATTTTTTAGGTTTTGAGGTTTTATCACGGAATAGTGAAAAGGTGTTATTGATAACATAAACTTTTGTATAAATATATTAGTTGGACTTATTATGTGTCAAAGAATTTGAGTCTTGTATTATTCAAGTCAAAAATCGCGAATTCCTATAGACGGTTGGTAGAGAGAGGGATTCTTGCCCCTTAGACATTATGAACATTGAACTTTAAATATCGACATGGATTCTCTACAACAAAGACTTCCATTGTTGAACTCATTGAAGATATATCCTTTTAACTTCGAATTATGATTGGACGTCTATGGCTATGCACACACACCCCTTTTTCATTATGTTTTTGATAAAATGGTGTTTAAACTGAAAGAGTGATTTTATAGTTTCAGAAGTGTTGTGTATAACCTTGGAAAAGACATATGTTTTTCAAAATGCAATTTGATTAAGGTGGAAAAAAATCTACTTTGATCCATTCGCGCTGCCCCAACTTGGAATCATGTGCACAACCCTACACATTTTAGGCATAAAGTTTTCCCTGCATAAAAGCATGCGCACGGCTACAAATTGGCCTCGTGCACACGGCTTCACATTTTAGGCAAATGATTATTTCTTGCCTAAAATCATGCGCACGGTGCCAATTTACCCTCGTGCAGATGACGGACCGAATTTTAAAATTTTCTTGTAAATAAGATTTTTCCCTCCATTTTAAAATATCTTAGTTCCTCTTCACTTATCTACTTCTGAGAGGGTATTTTTAAGGTTGAGAGCATGCCAATTGCTTCTTTTTATTCGAAACCACTTGTTCCTTCCAAAATTGAGAAAAAACCTAAATCTACACTTGATCTAAAATTTTAGGAATTTAGAGTGTTTTGAAATCAAATCCACTAAGACTAGAATCAATCTAAACATTCTACATCATAATTAAAGATCAACACTCCAAGATTTAAAGAGGAGGTGTTTGAGTTATTGGATAGTTTATGCAACTCTAAGGAGGAGAATGCGACTTCCTTGTTCGTCATATGGAGTTGTGGATGGGTCGTTCATCATCAATGGGGAAAAGTTCAAGATGAATGAGGAGGTTTTCTTATATTATATAAAATCTTTTCAAGATTAATGAGGTTTTATTAAGGTATTTACCCCTGAGTAGGGGATCTTTCCTCATAAATTTGTCTTGTGGATTATTTGTGTGTTGTTTATATTGTTTGTTTCATCTTTATCACACACATTACTTAGATCTTGTTTTATTCATCAATTTGACCTTAGGTTTTACATCTAGTGTTAGTTTAGCACACGACCTAAATTTCCTAGTTGATGCTACAAATTGTTGATCCACTTGTCTTTTATCAAATCACCAAGTTGATCATTGTTCTAGGATTGCTTAATTTGATGAGACAATTAAACTTGGTTAAACATTGGATAAAGTTTGTAATTATACTAATTCACCCTCAGATTTATTTAAGTATAATACTTAATATAGAATACATCAAATCCTCATATTTCATCCCACTAAAGTGAACTTATTGTATTTTACTTTTTATTATTCGGTAAGGGTATCCTTGGACCAACTTTCGCACATTAAGACTAAATCCCTCCCCAGTCCACTTAAAGACACTCCATCCACACTGGGATTAGAGGATTTATCCCACTCATGGCATATCCTCGAGGAGTTGACAAGTTTTAAATCTAGAATGTCTGAGCTTATAGCTCATCATAATAACCACTTGGACAACCCCATGGATAAGAGTGTGCATTGTTCTATCAGTTCAGTTTGAGGGTGTATTTTTCGAACTAACCGACATTGTTGGTTTTAAAAAATTGAAGAGAGAAGCGAAATCGAAGGTAAGATAAATCATTCATTTTGGTTGTCGTCGATTTCGATCAGTTTCAGGTTGGTTATGGTTTTGGGCCATAAATAATGTAAATCATATACCAGAGGAGAAGAAAACACAACATTAATCAAAATCAAGCATAATGTACATATATTAACATACTTGAAATTTTGACATTTTAGGGCTTTTCTTTTAAATCTTTAAGTGGAGCTTCATATGGTTTCCTCATTTTTTTCTCAAAGATAAATACAATTCCAATTGGAAGCCATGGGAGTTGGGTAAAGTTATTAACTTCTCTAATAAAGTTTCACATTCACAATTACATCTTGTTGGTAGCATTAGTACGCATATATGGCTAAAAATATTCATTCAAGTCTTTTTTAAAACTTAAAATACAGTGTATGGCTTCTATCATACATGATTTCGCGAGTGGTGAGTGGTGAGTGGTGAGAGGATGAGAAAGAAGAGAGAAAATAGAAATCTGTGAGTGGAGAGACGAGATACAATAGATGCATGGGAGAGTTAAGTGGAAATTGAGAATTTTTTTATATGCACATAAATTTGGTTCGACTCGTTTGGTTTTGATTTTCTTATTACGTAAAGACTTGGTCGAACTGGCATTGTCAGTATTCTATCTACTATAGACTGAATCGGGCAAAAAATAACATCAGTTTGGGAGGGATTTGGGTGGTTTTTTGGAACACCCTTACCGGTGGGATTAAGTGAACTTATTTTGAGCTCCTCTAGAGTTCAGGAATAATCCTAGATAACAAAGTTCTATGAATAACATCGACATATAAATGGTTATGATTTTTTTTTTTTGGTACGGAGGGTAATCTCCGGGCCAGCTGATTATGATTAAACTATATCAACTAACTGTTTTAAAAAATCATCAACACTTGAAATTTATTTTTGTATTTTCTGATTTATTATTTACTATTCATTTGCAAATAAATAAGTAGGATGATCATTATAACTCTAGATGAGCCGGATCTACTAAGTTAAATAACTATAGAAAGCGAAGTGAGGAAAACAACCCTTTTTTAGCAAATATAACACGATCAATAAAATTCCAAACCTCAATTACATAGTGTAATTCCCAGCTATATACAAGTCATAATAACAATACAATATATATAATATAACTAAGTTGGTGTTGGAGATTTTATAAAATAAGTGAATAAGAGTTTTGGGTGTAAAAGCTTAAAAAACTTGTCCCATATTGGAAGTGTGTGGAAGAGGTGGGAAGCTAACCCAAATATAAAAGGGGATAGTGTCCCACATTGGAAAATGTACTAAGCTAAGTGTCACCACTAAGCTATAAAAGGGGTGAGCAACCTTTGAGTCCCACATTGAAAAAATATTAAGAATTTGTGCACTTAATACGTACAAATGGAAGATGAAGAGTTAATTCATCTAGCATTTAAGAGGCTATTCAAGCGACCTCAATACGGTGTGAAGCACCGTACGCACACGCACACGCGCGCGTGTGCGCGCGTGCGGGTGCGGGGCAGTGGGCTGTAGAGGCGCTAGTGACGCACTTTGCACTTTGCACGTCGCGTTTCCGCAGCGGTAGTGGGTTGTCGGGATTCGTCCGGGTCGGATCGCGGTAGCTCGAGGGCGATCACTTTTTGGTTGACCCGTGCAAAACCGATTCGGTATTAATTGTACCTGTTCGAAAATGACTTAAGACTATTGGTAATTAACAGTCATACCATTTCGGAATTGATTAAGACTGTTAATCCAACAGTCGTGACTCTTGAAGACAAAGTCTTTCATTATCTATAAATAAAGGCTGTCTAAAACGAAATTACATTGATAACAAAAAACCAGTTTCAGATTTCAAAACCCTGCTATTACTCTCTTACAATTTTCAGGAGATACAAATTCTCTTATTCTGTTTTGTGCACATAAACAGAATAAGAACTTGATTTACTGTTCTTCGCTGTTGCATCCAAGGGTTGTCTTTAAATATACAAGTTGCAGACAGTGCAAGTTACTTTATTCATAAGGTTACATTGTTGTATTAAAATTGACATTATTATGATACAATAAAAAGTTATACTTCTTCCTTTGCTACATAATTTCCACCAGTTGGATCTAAAGCAAAAATAGTAATACTTACATATTACCCGCAAAAAACAAGCCGAACCCCATGATTACAAGTAGTTACATATTACCTATACCAAAGCAGGCGTCAAAAAATGGTAGAGTGGTAGTGTACCATAACAAGTATGAGCAAGATCAAGAGTGCCACCACCCATGGCGAGCTTCCCTCCGAGGGGCGGTGGTGGGTCCTCCGGCGTGACGTCCCAAAGAGTAGCCTTTCCGGATTTTCTATAGTAGATAACCAACGCACAGCAAACAGAATCACTAGTGGTGTGGCCATCAGTACCCAACCCAAATTTTCTTCAGTGCTCTCTACCATTGACTCGTATAAAGAAAACCATTGGAAAGCAAGAAAGATGAAGATCACTGCTAGGATTAGCAGAACTGGGTATGGCAGAGGATCTAATGAAAATACCCTTAAGATAGAAGAGCCTCTATTTTTTCTGTGCGACATCAATGGCTTTTTTTCCTTACAATTCTTTTTTTGTTTTGTGGGAGAAGGCTTTAACACTAATATTAGAGGTCGTTGAGAATGGAAGACTCCAAATTTATTGCAAAATGATATGTCTGTTTCGATGTGTTCAATATGTCATTTATTTATCTATTTATTGTTTTGTTTATGTGTGTGTTTAGACCGTGGATGATTTTATTTCTTGCTTTTGGTGTGTGAAAAGATAGAGCCCGTGTTCAGATGGGTAAAAAAGTCAAATTGATCCTTGAGTTTAGGGTTGAATTTTTTTAATAAGCGAGTACAATTCTAATTCTTTTGTTTAATACATTAAAACGTCTATTAATTTTGAATTTATTTATAATTTTATTGGGTTCAATTCCATAATCTCAATCTCATTTTTTTTTTTGTAGAGATTTTAAAAATCAATCTAATAACACACACAAATTCCTCATTTCTCACTACTCCCTCTCTCCGGCTGCCACTCGTCGGCAGCAGTCATCCATCTCTCCGGCAACAGTCATCCTTATCTCCCACTGAAATGCTCTCTTTTCCGACAGGTACGAACTGAAATGATAATATCTTCAATAGTTTTTATTTTCTCCGGTCAATTTACAGATATATATCCGGTCATTTTTATATATCCGGTTATTTTTATATATCTCCGATCGATTTACACTACCAAGTCGAATTTTTTAATGATTTTTTTATAGATGACCTCCAGACTATGTAGATAATGTATACCAAATTTGGTTGAAAAATACATTTTTTTACAATTTTTTAAAAATGAGTATGTTCATAGGTATGTTGGTAAGAAGTATATTGAATTGCGTAATTGTGTGTTATCATTTTTTTTAAATAGCAAACAAAATGAATTTTTTGATAAAACTTCATTGATATGACCTCCACGGTGAGGAGATCGTCTCCAAAAAATTTCATCAAAAAATTCAATAAAAACCGTTGAGATGAGGTGATATATCAAAAAATGGAATAAATATGCATTTTCGACCATTAAAATGATGGTGATCATCTCACCCACTTTTTGATTGAATTTTTTTATGAAACTTCATGGATATGATCTCGGGAGTGAGAAGATTATATCCATAAAGTTTCATAAAAAAAATTCAATCAATAAAGTGGCTGGCGTCGACCCAACATTTCAACGGTTGAAAATAAATATTTATACTATTTTTCTACATATCACCTCATCTTAACGATTTTTTATTGATTTTTTTATAAAAAAAATGGAGATGATATTATAACCGTGGACATCATATACAAGAAGTTTCATCAAAAAATTTATTTTTTTACTATTTTAAAAAATGATATGTACCGGGGTCTGCATCATAAGCAATCCTTACAGGAGACTTTCTGTATATATATATATATATATATATATATATATATATACAGAGAGAGAGAGAGAGAGAGAGAGAGAGAGAGAGAGAGATCTGAAATGATTCATTACAGATCTAACAATTTTTAATCATATACACATATACACACACACAGGGACGTAGCCAGGATTTCTCGATAGTGGGGACTATGTAAGGACATTTTTGTCCATTAACAATTTATTATGTCGCACGCCGTTACACCGTTGAAGAAATTCAAGATTCATACATTCATCAACGGATCCGAATATCAAAAGAAGAAGAGGAATCAAAGTCTGGCTAACCGGACCGGTCCGGCTGCAATAAAAGAACTGATCCGGCTAACCGGACCGGTCCGCCTAAGACCCGGACCGATCCGCTTGCTTCAGATCCAGTATACCCCGGACCGCAAGCGAACCGATGAAGCTCAGAATAAAAGAACCGATCCGGTTAATCGGACCGATCCGCCTCAGAACCGGACCAATCCGCCTGGGATAAAATTAAACAGATCGTGTCCAGATCGTGTTCATATTTTTATGGCTCCAGACTTGTTATTTAATCCCACTACGGGAAGTGGTTTTCTAAGACTCATACACACGATTTTCAGAGTACAGAATACTCTAAGTCTTCACCTATTGAGCCTTAGACTCTAGGTTTTTGATTCACACAAATTTTCAATCCTTTGTGAATCACTTTGCAACCCAGGAACGAAGCTTTGCTTTTTGTTCAACCTTTGTGGAGAAGCCGTTTCTCTTCTCCATTGCAGCCCTCCTGGGAAGGGATATTTCCTGCCACCGACTACAGAATCCGACACCTGAGGGTAATTCTTAGTCACTTGTATTTTCATTGTAATCCGAAATTGTATAGCTACAATATTATAATGAAAATAAATGGTTTTTGCCCCGTTGGGGGATTTTTCCTCAATTGCATGTGTTTGAATGTTCTTGTTTTGTTCATTATCGTCTTCAATCACATATTGTTGCATGTTTAGGGTTTGTTTGGATTAAAAGGTGATTAATATATAAGTTTATCATTTGAACGCGAGCACATACGTTCTCAGACTAATTTAATGATAATTCCGAATTTTTGAGATTATTTTTTAGTATTTACCAAATAATTAATAAAATATTTATTTAATCTAATGAAAAGAGAAAAAAAATGATTAAATAACAATTTTAAACCCTAAAAATAGAATAACAAATAAAAAAATTCATTCGGTTCTACATTGCTCTCAATATGTGGTGTGGATGTCGACTCAAATTTTCTTTTAACAAACTTCTGCATAAGTTAACCGATTTAACAACAAAAGAATTAAGTTTATTAGTATCCCGATATTATTAACATCAATATCCCCAAAAAATTAAGTTCATTAGTATCCCCAAAAATAAAGTTCATCAAATCCCTAAAATTAATAGCATAACATGATGAAATTATTAACATCAATTTATCCCAATTTTAACTCTAACATTAACTCTAATACCCCTAAAATTAGAAATCCTAACTAAATTCAAATTTAAAAACCCTTGATAAATACATAATTAGAATCTCAATAGCCAAACAAACAAATACAACCAATCAAACAAATTTAACATATACAAACAAGTAGCCAAACAAACAAATAAACATGTGTTTTTACCTGTTGTTATGATTGAGAAGCCGTTGGCAACGAGGAGAAGAATTTGGCACCGGTCCGTCGGAGCCTGAGGTAGTGGTTTGGCGGTAGCAGAGGACCGTCGGCGGTGAGGAGTGGAGAAGGAGTTTCTGATTTTGTTGAGTGGAGAAGTAGCATTGGGGGTTGGGTGCCTCTCTGTTTTGTTGCTTGGTTATTCAAAGAGTTAGGTTTTAAAGAATACGTGATTTTAGTTTCGTCCCTGCACACACACACACACAAACATATATATATATATATATATATATATATATATATATATATATATATATATATATATATATATATATATATATATATATTAAACTGAGATGCATACAATTGTGTGAATAATTTTAACGATGATTTTTAATTTTTTATAATATGTTCAACTACACATACATATGGATTCTACCTTAATTTTGTTGTGTTTATTTTTCATTTTTCTCGATGTGGGTAAGCAATACAATATATTTCTAGAATCAATTTGGGTGAGTTTTGTATTTTGATAGTGGTTTTCCTGCGAAAAATTTATTGATTTTTTAATGCATGTACGTATCATAAAAAATATTGCATAATTTTTATCTGTGTAAGTATTATAAAAATTTGTTAATTTTTCTACGTATGAATATATCATAGAAAATGTTGTATAAATTTATATATGTATGTATCATAAAAATTTGTTAATTTTGTATGTATGTATTGTACAATTTTTTTATTACCTACGTTGAATGACCCATTTCAAAGTCTAGCCCACTAGTTAATACATGCATTGGTATATTAATTTTATATGTCTACATTGTTAAGTAATAAAAATATAGTTTGCGTATAATGCTTATTAGGTGGTATCATGAACAATTGCTTAGTGGGCAACATGAATAAATATGTAAAAGGGGGAAACTTTAGTCATTGCCTTTAATAAAGGGTTATTTGAATTTTGTGTGAAATAAAAACATAATTTTTAAACTATCTATTATTCTTACAAATATAAAATGAATCATTATTTGTTGCAATACCATATTTATGGTAATAGTATATTAAGAAAAATGAAAATAATGTTTTTAAGTGTATTGTAATATAATTTCTTGACATGTGTAATTTCATAAAAATATACCATTATTTGTTTGGGATTCACGACTTCGTTAAAAATTAAAATGACGATAGAGAAAAAAAAATCATAATTATAAGATATCATATAGTTATTTCGGTAGCAATTGTGGTGTGGTGGCAAAAACACATTTATTGAATGAGACATCCGAAGATTTGAGAAACGCAAGAGAGCTATATTTGAGAAGACTTTATTATGGAACTGATATAACTTGTAGAGAGCAATTATTTTTTTTTTTTTTTTGAAATAAATTATATTATTCAGAAGGAGAAAAAAAGCCTTTCTCCAGTGGCAGAAACAAGATTAACAACATTGAATTTTAAGCTCCCTAACAAGCTCAAGATCCATACAAGATTTACAATCTGTGAATGGGAAAGCAAAAAAGGACTCTCTAATGCCATTTCGAATATTAGAAATTAAATTTTCAGTCTTCATTGCCTGATCCTCAAAAACCGCTCTATTACGACCTTTCCATATTTCCCAAGAAATAAGAATAGGAATAATGATGAGGATAGTAGAGAGAATAGAATTTCCTTTGACTTTTATCCACCATGACATAAGTTCTCCTCTGATAGATGCGTTTAATAGTCTATGTAATAAATTGTGTGACAAAAAATTGTTACGTAAAATGGATCACGTTCGAATAAAAGAAGTCTTGACTATATTTTTATATATGCTTGGACATAACCTAAAGAATTTGGTTATCAAGTTTCAATTCATCCATTCAGGATAGACAATTACCCCAAATTTTGATGCGATTTTGCGCTCTATAATTAAACTAGGGAGTAAATAAGTATTAACCCAACCCAAAACACAAATTGAAGGTTACGAAGATGAAAATTGGGAATGGTTTGAGAATTTTCTTGGAGCTTTGGATGGGGCATACGTTACCGTAACATGTCCTTTTCAATATGGAGTGAGATGTCGAAATAAGAAGAGTTTTAATTCGACCAATGTGTTAGCAGTTTGTTCTCGCGATTTTAAGTTCACGTATGTTTTACCTGGTGGGAAGGCTCAACTGCGAATGGTATAGTTTTACGAGATGCGTTGGCAACATAAAATTCATTAATTATTTCAAACAATGCGCATCATATTCTATTTTAAAATGATTAGTAATATTTTTTCTTCTTTATTCCATTTCTTCAATGGTTAAAAAATAAATTTATCTTCTAATGTAGGTAAATACTACCTTATTGATGTTGGATACACAAACGGACCCCATTTTTTTGGCACATTATAGACGTACGCCTTACCATCTAAATGAATGGTAAGAAATGGGAAATAATTCGCAAACATACAAGGAGCTATTCAACCTTCTCCATTCAACTGCCCAAAATGTAATCGAAAGAGCCTTTGGACTTCTTAAGAAACGATGGGCTATCCTTATAGTTGCTTCTTTCTTCGAGGTGGAAACTCATGTAAGAATTATAAGTGATTGTGCCATCCTCCACAATCTTATATAAATGGAGCACCCAAATAATTTGTTATTGGATATGGTAGATGAGGATTTACATATAAAGTGACAGAAGAAAGTGATGCATATTGCATAGATTAGGAGGATGTGATGACTAACCATGGTGAAACCAATACAAATCGTCTTAAACATGTGCAAACGTCTAGGGAGTGGATGCAAGAAAATAGATGCATTAGCTTCTTGACGATCGAATTAGATAACGTCGGGGATAAATATCTTATTTGGCTTAGTTTTCTCATATACTTGGTGATTTTGAATATTTATTACATGCTTAAATTTGATGATATTAATGTCTATGGCTTTGATCAGTTGATTAGTTTGTATGATTTTAGATTACTTATAGTTTTAGATTACTTTATTAATTTGTATGGTTTTGGATTACTTGATTAATGTGTATGGTTTTAAGTGAACTTTGGAACTAATCTGTTTTTTTATTTTAAATTTGATTGTTGTAAAGGAATGGATTTTGACTCTCAAGTTGGAGAAGGAAGTAAGAAAGGGAAAGGATATTTCTCTTGGACCACGGTAATGGATAAAATATTATAAACTTGCTTTATAGATCAAATAAATTAAGAGAAAAAATTGGATTGAAACCTATGGCATGGACTAGTGCCACAAATACTTTGAGAGGTGAACATTAGAATTCTATGACAAAGCAAAATATCCAATCACACCTCAAGACTTGGGAGAAGCACTATCATGTTGTAAGTTAAATGCTATCAACATCGGGATTCTCTTGGAACTGTGATAGGGGTAGAGTTGATGTTGAAGAAAAAGTGTGGAAGGCATATGTTCAAGTAAGAATTTCTTATTTTAACAAACTCATATATGTTGAGGTTCTTTAATGAATTTTTATTCAATTTTAATATTTGAAGTTGAATTTATATGCAGGCTCATCCTTAATTTCCCAATATCGAAGGAAAATTACAATAGACAATTGGGATAGTTCATGGGTTATTTTTGCTCAAGATCGTGCCAATCGGGGTGGTGATTGAATGCCATTAGAATATGTCGTACACGAAAAATCGAGAATGATCACGGGTCTTAGCCATTACGAGGCCCTCGGGTCACGGCTGAGGTTCGTGACCATTATCGTCGTAACTAAAAAATGCGGTCAAGAACTTCATTTGTGACCTAATATGAGGGTCATGGCCTCCTCCGTGGGACAATATATGTCTTTGTGGTCACAGACCTCGATCGTGACCATGGGTGGACTGATGTTTAAAGTTGGTTTAGTCATCATCACGGGTGGGCCGATGTTTAAAGTTAGTCACGGACCTGGACCGTCACCATATGTGGAACAGGGTTGAAAACGGATCACGGCCCAAATCCTTGACCCCCAATTTTAAAAATCAATAAAACATAGTCATGATTTTGGACCCTGACTATGTTTTATTTATTTTTTTAAATTGGGGGTCACGAATTTGGGTCGTGGCCATATCCATTTAATAAATAAAATACAATTTATTTAAGGCAGCCCCGAAGAAAAAACATGTATTCAGCAACCAAATCATACTAAATATTTCAAATTTGAGTCATATTCTCAAATTGGGCATCCTGTGACGACGCGATCAGTTCCTACGAGTTACATTGGCACTGTGCGAGGTGTTTGTGCCTCTTACAGAGCCGTTTGGGGTTATTTGGGCTCCTCCCCTCTAGTGACATGTTTTTAAGCCTAAGTTTAGTTATTTTTAAGTTTTAGTCATTCTTAAATTGGCATCCCGTGACAACGCGATTAGTTCCTATGAGTTACATTTGAGCCTGTGTGAAGTGTTCACACCCCTTACGGTGCCGTTTGGGGGATATTTTGGATTTTCCCCCTCTAACAACATATTTTTAAGCCTAAGTCTAGTTATTTGTAAATTTTAGTCATATTCTCAAACTGTGCATCCCATGACTATGCGGTCAGTTCCTACGAGCTACATTAGTCCCGTACAAGGTGTCCGTGCCTCTTGCCAGGCCATTTAGGGGCAGTTTGGGGTTTTTCCCTCTAGTGGGATGTTTTTAAGCCTAAGTCTAATGATTTTTAAATTTTAGTCATATTCTCAAACCGGGCGTCTCGTGACTACGTGGTCAGTTCTTATGAGTTATATTGGCCCCGTGCGAAGTATTTGTGCCCCTTACGGGACCGTTTGGTGGTTGATTTGGGTTTTTTCCTCTAGAATCATGTTATTAAGCCTAAGTCTATTTATTTACATATTTTATTCCTATTCTCAAACTGGGCATCCCGTGACTACACAGTCAATTTCTATGAATTACATGGGTTCCGTGTGAGGTCTCACTGCCCCTTATCAGGCCATTTGGGAGTTGTTTTGGTTTTTCCCCTCTAGTGGCATATTTTTAAGCCTAAGTCTAGTTATTTTAAAATATTAGTCCTATTCTCAAAATGAACATCCCGTGATTATGCGTTTAGTTCCTACGAGTCATAAATTGGTCATGTGCAGACCAATCATTGCATATAATATCCAGTGATCTTCATCACAATCTTTATACAATGGTATAGACACGTTAGCTTTCAACCGTATGTATTCTCGATCTTCTAGTAATTCAGCATCAATTTGTTCATTAACTTGGTCATAATACAGATTATTTATATCCAAAGGTTTGTTTTAATGGTGGTGAACTTCGTAAGAATCATCAATTAGTTCAGTTAAAGGATTATGTGTAAGGACATAATTTCCATAATCCTATTTTTACATTAATTATGTTGTATACCGCTATAACCGGTGAAGGAAGTTCATGATCATTTGTTATAGACGACGATCCGAATATCAAGGTTCTTCAACAACGGACATCAACGAGATTGATTTTGATAAGGATTGTGTTTAAGTTTTGAATTTGGTTTCCTATAGTATTGGGATATTTTTCAAAAGGATTTTTTAACAAAATGAAGCATTTTTGTAAGTCAAAATAATTTTTGGAAGACCTGTAGGCGAGGTTTTTAAAATATTAATTTTTCTCTTCTTTCGTTCAAACGACAAAGAAATGTCATTCAGATGACATTGATATGTCGTTCAAATGACACACTCGAACGACACATGTCGTTAGATAGGTCGCGAGATAGGTCGTTCCTTTTGTGCTTCAAACGACCACGTACTATTTTTATTTTTTTAAGATCGTTTTTAGAGTACTTCAAACAACATCTAATGTCGTTTAAACGACATGGCAATGTCATTCAAACAACAGGCAATGTCATTTGAACGAACTGCGATGCCTCAAAAATTTTATTATGCTATAAATACCTGTTTTGGAAGACTTTTCATTAACACTTTTGCCAAACAAAAATTGCAAATCTGCAGAATTTAAGCCTTCACTTTTAGGGAACAAAACTTTATTTTTAATTCACACAAAAATTCCCATTTACGTTTGTGAATCATTTGGAACCCAAAACACTTATTGTCGAAGTTTCACTTATAGAGAAAATTTCTCTACTGCTAGATTGATAGTTCTTGCGGAAGCTATATGCTGATGACTGCAGTCATTGGGGATACCCATGGGTATTCACTGCTAAGGAGGAGTTGCGATTCTTGAGATTCTCGAGGGAATCTTTAGTGGTTATAGGCTCTTTGGGAAATTCATTGCAGATTTCTCTATGTAATTTGTAAGTTGTGATTTATATTATATAGTGAAATAAAAGATTTTACCCGAAAGGGTTTTTTTCTTGAAATTTGTATGTCCCTTAATTTATGGCTGTATGTTTGATTTATCCACATAGATGCATGATTAGGGTTTAATTAATTTGCATTGAATATTGGCTCTAATTAAAAAAGTTAAAAATTTACGAATCCCATAAACAATTGATATCACGCCAATAGGTATCAGAGCAGGTTACGCCAATTTATTGCGTGATCCCTTTTCCGCAAATTTTTTGTGATATCAGTCATTTTGAAAATTTTGTTTTCTCATTCCTCTTGTGCTTGTGTTTATTTTTGTCTCTCAATGGATTCTCCTTTGAATTTGAAGTTTGCCAAAAGAATTAAATTTCTTGAAAATCATTTTTAAAATGTTTTGAAACTTTTGCAAACTATTCAAAATCAAAGAGATATTGTTCGTGAGAAGTTTGGTGTTTTACATGATTACTTTAAATCTTTAAAAGTGAACAAAAATGAGAGTGATGATAGAGTCATTGTTTTAGAAAAATAATTAGAGGATTTGAAAATTTTTAGGGTTTGTGTTTGTGCCAAAGAGGATAAAAGTATTTTGATTAATGACTATAAGGCACGTGAGAAGACTCTTAGGGATAAGATTACTTTTATTGAGGTAGAGCGAGGTAACCTTCTAGGCTTTTTTTTTATTCACACAAAAGATCCCATATACATTTGTGAATCGTTTGGAACTCAAAACATTTCTTGTCGAAGTTTCTCTTGTATAGAAGATTTCTCTACTGCTGGATTGATAGTTCTTACAGAAACTATTTGCTGATGACTGCGGTCATTAGGGTTGCCCGTGGGTATTCACTGCTTAAGGAGGAGTTGTGGTTATTCAGTGCAGATTTCTCTATGTAATTTGTAATTTGCGATTTATGTTATATAGTGAAATAAAAGGTTTTAACCAAAAGGGTTTTTTTCCTAAAATTTGTTTGCCCCTTAGTTTGTGACTACATGTTTGATTTATCCACATAGATTCATGATTAGGGTTTAATTAATTTGGATTGAAGGTTGAATCTAATTAAATAAGATTAAAATTAAAAATTTGAGAATCCCTTTAACAATTGATATCATATATTCTCAATGTGTTAGCGAATCATGTACTGCTGCCACTCGATGGAGTTTGGTTACGCGGTCGGGTATCGGTAATTCTTTTGAATCATAAGGTACATTCATTTCACCATGGTATGTCTGTATCTTGTAGTATTGCTAAATTTCTCACTTTAGTAAATGAAATTCAACGTCTCTGAAGACTTATATGTTTTATACAATAGGTGCACGAACACGGAATCTTGTCACTTTTAAGATTTTTATAAGTGTATTTATTAAATTCTTGAATTCCCTTTACATAATTATCTGATATTGGATTACTCTCCCCCATCCACTCTTTGTATTGTAGGAAATCCCATAAATAATCTTCAAAATTAAATTCACCTATATTAATAGGTTGAAATAAAGGTCATGTTGCATACAAGAATGCACAATTCACAATTCATTCAAATTATTCAACACAGTTTAAACTCAAATTGAACAACTTAAAATAACTTAAATAAAATAAAATGTTATTACAACTTGTTCTCAAATATTACATATTGTTAACGGTTGTTCATAGCCTAGTCTTGACCAACAAATAGACTAGCCATGTGATAAAAAAATAAGTTTGCATATTATTTCAGTACGTTCCCATCTCCGTTGTCAACTTGCACAAGCATTTCTCCACACCTGTTGTATATTTCATCAACCAGTATCTAAGCCTCACCCATCTGTAAAGAGAGATTGTGAATAGGAGTTTCGATAATTAAGAAAATGAGTATGCATGTGCTAATAATCCTACTATTGGTCATGTCCCTAAAATAGTACTGCTCGTCATAGTCACCAAGAGTGGATGACGATGATCTAGGGACTGTAGCAGTCGTAGGCACTGGGGAGGGAAATATTGAAGGAGGTGGCATTTGGAATGGGAATGTTATAGGAGGCAGTATTTGGGGGAACCTTGAGAGGGTGGATAGGGGAAACCTTGAGAAGAATGGTAGGAAAAACCTGTAGAAGGCATCGGGAGCTAAAAACATTGAGTAAATAAGGACACAAGGTGCCCAATTTCACTCGTCAAGATTTTTAGCTTACTTTTAATCTCCTGGACATCCCTATCTGTCTAGATTTGACTCTCCTATTGGCTTGTGATACGATTCTTGGCCGAAGAGAGGTCATCCACGAGAGGCAAAATATGTTTTAATTTGGTTTTATACATATGTGATTCGACACCTCTCATCCTCCTTTTTTTGTCAGTTCCAAAGGCCTGTGTTAGCGTATCCTTTTTAATGTCATCATAAGGGCTCGTACCAAACTGACTGCTAATGACCTCGATCGATTCCTCTAGCGTGAAATTATAATTAGTCATAATTCTGAGATAATTTTACATAATGTGTGTATATATATAAATAAATAACTGGTCATACTCACCAGAGTCTGAGCCAAGTGTGGTGGGAATATTTTATCTTTTCTCATCGGGCATGCACGTAAAAATTGGTCCAATCTGGTCTTTTTCCATTTGGACCGCACTTTATCCTATTTGACCATTCGCTCTTCAAATCTTCATACGATTTGGACCCAGCCTATGGATATCAACTTTTTTCGTCTATTCTATTTATTTTTTTGCCCTTTAGATTTGCTTTTTGTCCATCGCCTCATTTTCCAAAAACTTATCCCATTGATCGACCGGCGTTTCAACATTTGGAGGGACTCTGTCTCTAAGAGCCAAAATGTCAAATCTCAATGCCCTTTAGGGAAATGTCTCTTCCAAAGGTTTTTTCGATATGTTCTTAGTTCTTCAGAAACCCAGGAAAGAACCTTTTGCTTTGAAAGATTGGGGAATGAAAAACGGTTACAAAGTTGGTCAGAAATGTCATCCTTTATGGATTGATCAAATAAGTTTTAGTTATTTTCTGCTCCAACTCCCACATTTATTTTTCCTAAGTTAAAAATACTAGGATTTAAATATTTAGAGGTCATTTTTATTGCTAGTAGGATTATTCATTTTTTAGGGAGGTGTTGGGAGTGGTGGGTGGGGGTGTTACAGTAATAGGGGTTTGTTGCCTACTCGTAGAAGGTGTAGTGGACTTAACCAATGGTGGAGTAGATAATTGTTCACCATGTGGTAATGAGAATTCTTGTTGGGGTGCAGGAGATGAGAATCCTGGTTAGGGTGTCACCTCATCACTTGGCACGTTTTGTCCGTTTTCATTCGACATTGTCTACAATAAAAAAAAATAATCGGCAACGAATTCATTATACTAAAATTTTTATGACTAACTAATCTTGTTTTGTACGAGGAATATATTCTCTACAGCCTCATCCCAGCTTTATCGAAGGGAAAATAGAATATGATCGAATAGGTACTCTTACTAGAGATGAATTCCATGATTTATAAGGTAATTAAACTATTTGATCTTCTTATTCCCATACTTGTAAAGAGGAGTACCTTCTAAATGGTGCGCACTAATAAAAGAGGTATAAGTGCAATCCAATGACAAACTCCCACACTCTTATTGCTAGTGATTATCATCGTACCTCATTTTTCCTGAGAAAAATATATGAAGGTGTGAATATGCGTCCTACAAGTAATGGATCTAATTAATCATTAACTAATAATTGTTTTTTAACTTATCCAATTTAAGTTTATCTTATTCTAACATATGATTCCTATGGGAATAAATATAAATTGCAATCGTATGTATGAATGTGCACTGAACCAATTTTCCTGTCCATTTCATTAGTACCTTGCAAACCACTACCTACCTCCACTTCTCTTATTGTGTGTTGATCAATATCCACAAATAATAGTTATATGTCAAAGAAAAAAGGAGATTGAGGGTGGTGAAACGGGAAATGATGACTTATAATTCTATAAAGATAATAGTGCAGTACTATGAGGAAGGTAACATGTAGATGACCGCTAGTATTAGATGGTTCATTTGGCATTGAGATAAGAATATACTACAGTCATTAAGAATCCCAGGCCATATTTCACGAGTGAATTCAACTCCTTCTCGATTAGTTTTGCTTTGTTACCATTCAATGGTGTGATTGTTTCAAAATTTAGTATGGCACATTTCCAAACATTCACACTACACCACAAACATTATATAGTATTTTAATGAAACTCCAAATAATTGTCACAGAATGACCAAATAATTGAGTTCTAATGCATAAATTTCAAATTCAATTACAATTCCTAAGTGAATTCTAATACTAGACCAAATAATTATCTATGTGTATGTGTATGTGTTTGATTTAGTTAAAATTCCAATATTAGTGTATGTCTTTATATGTATGTGTATGTGTATGTATTTAATTTAGTTCAAATTCAAATACTAGTGCATGTGTGTATACGCATGTGTGTATGGATGTGTTTAATTTAGTCAAAACTCTTTAAAGTGGATACACTTAAAATGGGATAGCGCAATGTCAATAGGAGAAATGTGGTCAAATGAGTTTAAATTTAAAAGAAAAATTACAGAGCTAAGTAGCATCAACTTTGTTAGTGGGAAAAATCCCTAATTGAATTCCTAATTGAGCTCCTAACTTCCTAATTTAATTAATATGTGTATATGTTTGATTTATCCAAAATTCCAATATTATTGTATGTGTGTGTGTGTGTGTATGTGTGTGTGTAAATATTTGTATATATGTGTTTGATTTAGTCAAAACACTTTAAAGTGGTTACAGTTAAAATGGGATAGTGCAATGTCAATAGGAGCAATGTGTTCAAATGAGTTTAAACTTAAAAGAAAAACTGTGGAGCCGAATAACATCCACTTTTTAGTGGGAAAAAAATTCCTAATTGAGTTCCTAATTTCCTAATTTAATTAGTATGTTTATTTCCATATTTCCTAATTCGTACGTGTATTTTCTAATTTCCTAGTTTAATTCTTGATTGAGTTCCTAATTTCCTAATTGAATTAGTATGTGTATTTTCTAATTGAGCCGAATTTGTATGTGATAATTTTCTAATTAAACTAGTAAGTGAATTCCTAATTGAGTTCATAATTTCCTAATTGAGTTCCTAAGTTCCTAATTTTCTAATTTCCAATACTAGGATATTTGGGAATTTTAGCCATATATACACACACGTACGTATAACATGCACACATATACACATATGCACGAACACACATACACATATATATACACACATACATACACATATATACACATACACATACACAAGCATACTTATACACATGCACACACAGTACATATATATATATATATATATATATATATATATATATAGAGAGAGAGAGAGAGAGAGACGGGGTAGTGGACCTGAACTGTAGAGAAGGAGAGAGGGAAGTGTAGAGAGAGAGGGTCACCGAAGAGATCGCCGAATAGAGCGAGAGAGGGAAATGTATAGAGAGAGAGAAAGAGCGAGGGGGGACAACGCATGAAAATGAAAAAAAGACATAGATGCCTATATCTAAAGGATGTCGTCACTGTCCTAGTCCATGACCAGTAGTGACCATTTAATTTTTTTCACGTCAGCGACATAGTCACGGTCATGGACCGAGACCATGTTGTGTGACGTGTACAAAATAAACGGTCAAGGCAGTGTGGTCATGGATAAGGGCGGTGACCAACACCGTGACTATTTCAAAATGGTTATGGCCTTGGGCCATAACCACACTTAACTAAAACCTTAACTTTTTCATGGACTTGGTCACGGTTTGGGGTCATGACCAATGTTGGCTGGAACTTTAGCGCAACACTACACTAAAACACGTCTTTTGTAACACAACTTTACCGTTACTATTAGTAACTTAATTTTTCCGTTAGAAAAAAGGCATGGGGCACGAAATAATAACAGAATTTTACTATTACTATTAGTAACGGTAAAATTATGTTACTAATTCTGAAATTATCAACAATATTTTACCGTTACTAATTCTTATTTAGTAGCGGACTTTTGTGTTACTATTTTAACCTTATTACACCTTTTTTGTAACACTTTTGTCTTATTTTGTAACGGTAAAGGTCCGTTAGTAATATTAATACATTTAAAATATATATATTTTTCAAGATCCAATATCCTTAATTTAAACAAATTAAATTATTCTTACCACATTATTCAAATCCTAAGAACATGTACAAAAATGATCCACATAAACAAGGGCATTATATTCAAAATTTACATTTAATACAAGCCTCCACTCTTTATTTACAAAAGAAACTTAAACTAAACAAATGAAGCATCATAATACAATCACCTCGAAAGTTACATTAATTTCATTAATGCATCCAATATAACATCATAATAGAACTATCCCGAAATGAGATGTTTTTATATTATAACGAAGCAAATGAAATATAAAAAAAAAGTTCGTTGTTGTTGATTATCAACTTCGCAATGCTGAAAACTTGATGAGGATCCAAAAATGACATTCTGTTAAACAAAATAAAATTATTATATTATTTATAATACCAACATGTAGTAATACAACAAACGACCATATGACACGGTTATTGTATAACTATCAGTTCCTAGGATCACGACTTTAGTGAAATTAAGAGAGAAGCTTATTATAAGGGCTAATAATAAATGTTATACGGTTAAACTAAAATTTATAACTAAAGTCCAATTAATTTACATGTATAACTCGTTCTTAATGAGCAGAACTACTTCAACTAGAAACCAAGCATATTGATTAATGATCAATTTGACAAAAAAATAATATTCAAGATGAATGGAAACTCGAGATAGCCAACTCTATAATAAATAATATATGTGATATGTATAATAGAGTGTAAAGATAATAATTTTAAGGTGAAATGTAAACAAAAGGAGAGAAATAGGGGGATAGCATACCCTGTTCTTATCGATGACGTCAACAATGACAACGAGTTTGTCATAGTCCTCCCTGTAGTAAACAAGACCAACACCTCGATCTCCACGTACCTCTTGAACGGTGATCCTAACAAAGAGTATTCATGCTTCACAAATGATGTAGTAGATAATTTCTCACCTTCCCATCACACAATAGCTTGAACTAATACTACCTCACTTGCTACTACCTTGAAGCGAACATAAATGATAAATGCTTCTACGCCCTCGAAAATAGTTGTGTTTCTTCCATAACTACTCTTGATTGTTGCCTTGACCTGGTAACCAGAAATAGAAAATTTGGTAGACAGTTCAATTTTAGTAACTAAAAACAAATTCTTGTAACCCAATATTGTGTCTTTACATGAGATAAAATATTATTGAGAATAAAAAGCGCGTGAGAATGAATCATGATAGGGATCGAGATTATTACGTGCATGCACCAGACATATTCTCATACTATAGATTATAAAGCCTATGTAATGGTAAAAAAATTCCATTGAATAGAAATGAATAAGAAATTTCATTTGCATAGAAACCATTTTGTGAGTTGTTAAGTGTAATCTCTGAAGTACTTGGAGTTACTGAAATTTGGACCAAGTACACACTGGATTCAGGATACTGTTGACTACTTTCATCATACCTAAACCCCACTGAAAACATATAAATGAGTATCTCTATATAAAAATGGAACATGTATAACAAAAATGCGGAATAACTATGCCTACAAACAGCCAATAGCTTCAAGTATCATTTATGAACCAGGATGGATCAAAATGAGAAACACCTGATAGCTATAAGACTCTTTCAAACTATAACTTTATAAACTAATCGGATTGGATTATAATCGGATCGGAATGGGGTAAATCCATATCCGGTTATTGCAAGCCAAACATTGCGCCCTTCCTCGACGAAATCAGGCCATCTACTTTTTATCATTATCCATTGAGATGAATCACAAGGATGTCATAGATAATCCCATTAACTTGTTACCCGGTGGTGCCATGTCATTTCATGCGTTATCCAAGGTATAGTATACAATCTCACTAGCCTTGGAATTAAAGGGAAATGTCTCAACACTTTCATCGGTTGTTTTCATAAACTTTTCCCTTTCTTTGAGGTTACTAAATATCTCGATTCTCCACACTGAGGACATTCCTCCAAATCTTCATTCTCTTTTCAATATAAAATACATTTGTTAATGAAAGCATGAATGTAATTTCCTTTCATCCCTAAGTCTTTCATCATTCTCTTCATGTGCGGATATTTTTCTGGTAAAGTGTTTCCTTTTGGAAGCCACCTCTTTAAGACCGATAAGAGAGAGGTCACGCAATTTCCCGACCAACCAAACTGCTTTTTCAAATTATACAATTCCACAATTGCAGTGAGAGTAGTCTCGGGACCCTCACACAAAGGGTGCAATTTCTCAATCGCTAATTATTATATTGATTATACTTCTCATTGTCGACATATGATTTTTCAGAAAATTCTTCCTGGCCAGGTTCTACACAATGTTGTTCGTGCACTCCGTAACATGCGTTAACTAAGTTTCATAACCTTTCATTCTCATTGTTATCAGCTTCATCATGTCCTTCACAATCAATAGGTTCTAATACGGGACATGTTAGGTTCGATGATAGTGTTTCACCATGCAAAACCCACTTAGTATATGTCATGTCTATACCATGCATTATCAAATGACCCTTAATATCTACCGCAGTGAAACGCTTCTTATTTCGACACTTAACATATGGACAAGGAAAGGTCAAGAACTGATGGCCATTATTTGCAATTATAAAATTAAGAAAAAACACAACTCCATTTGTGTACACCTCACTTATTCCATTCCTCTCATTCATCCACTTTTTGTTCAATGTTTGTGACATTCTTCACTACCAAAAAAAATCATGGTTTACACACAAGTTATATGACAATATACAAAAAACAGAATTATTGATACACATATAAGTAAAATCACAACTAAAATTTTCACATGCTTTTGGTTACAAAGAAATTTCTAAACATGTTAAAGGGTATATAAGTTACAAAACGTACACTAAAATTTTCACACTTATCATGTAAAAATTAAATTAGTTATAAAATCAGAACAACTATGGATAATAATCTCAGAACATGTATTATAATGTTTAAGAAATGAATTTCATTACAATTGAGGTTATCTTTTAGAACCTTTTGAAAGTTGGACTGTTAAGTTGTAAAATGAACCTTTTGTAAAATATTTGCACCCGAAAAATTACTAATTGTCCTCGATACACAAATAGTTCACCATGCCTTGATGCAGGCGAATATACAATGCTGGGATAAGGCGAATATACACAAATAGTTCACCATCAAAATAAAATTCTCATTAGGTCCTATTTGCTCAAGTATTAAATATTTAGAGTTTTTTTACCAATTTTCCTAGTTTACTAAGTATCTAGTAACATTAGGTCCTATGATTTTTTTTTTGTTTGCTTCAACAGGCTCCACGAAAAAAGATTTTTGCTCCAATATGAGAAAAGACATATTGGAGCAAGAACGTATTCTAATGGGACATATTGGACCAAAAATAATTTGTAAGACCTATTTAATTATATACTTAACAAAATGAGACTTAGTGGTAATAATTCCTAAGTTTAAATAATTCAACTATATATTTTTTAATGAGTAAATTAGGTGGCCCTTGAACTTTTTTTTCCCTACGTAACATTTGAGCTCCAAAACTATGTTATATTTTAACCAATGAGAGTCAACTCTTTAAATCTAGTGGAGTTAATACATGTTTTTAATATATCAACGTAAAAATATCTTTTCTTACCCCATACTCAAACCCAAACCCTATACCCAAAATAAATTCAAATCGTACCTAAACGGCTAAACCCATTATTGGAGAAAAAAAACTTGGCTAAAACGTATTATAACTTTACAAATAATAGGTTTAGGTATTATTTAGAGATTGATTAAAGCTCCTGACTACATGTTTTAGTATAACTTCGACGACCATAGAGTTGCCAAATAGATTTGTATTTAGGTAACCGAAGCATTAGATATATAGGGTTAAAGGCCAAAAAGAACATGTTGATGAGATTTTTTGTTTTAAAAACCTCCTTACCTGCCAATGTGAGGAGATCAGAACATGTAAATTAGAACATGTAAATCAGAACATGTGAATCAAAATATGCAAATCAGAACATATAAGCTTCAATGAGATAAGATCTAAGATTTGGGCGGAGAATAAATTTCGATGAGATGAGATATACCAAACTTTGATGAGACTTTTGAGCGGAGAAACTTCTACCTTCTTTGGGCAAAGAAACTTTTGAGCGGTAAGATGACGAAAAGACTTTGGGTGGTAAGGTAACGAAGAAAGACTTAAAAATTTTGGGCGTTAGGGATTTTGAGTTTTGGAAAAAAAAATATCAAAAGATATTTAATCAATATTAGTAAAACTTATATTAGATTACTAATGATATTTTATTGTGAGAAATAGTAATTGTGTAATACTATTAGTAATCAAAAAAATAGTTTGTTACTAAAATAGTGTTTTGGTGTAGTGCAAGTTTGGCATCCACTTGGTTACGAGGTGGTCACGGACCATGGTCGTGACCCCCATGGTTACGGTCTAAGGCTATGACAGTGTCCATTGGATGTCACCCATATGCTACATCATGGTATGAGTCATGCTGGTTTTGATTGTGGTCACAATCCTTGGCCGTGACCATTAAGCCATGATCATTCTCAATTTGTGGTGTCATGATGAGATGAAAATGACAAATAATGAAGAGTATATGTAACTTAGAAGATACATTGGGTATGGATGAGAGAACTCTTGAAGACGATGCCACAAATATACCTGGAGTTTAAAATGAAAAAGGGTAGTCCAATGCATCATCTTCATCTATTTCTCGCACAAATAAGAAAAATCATTTCGGTTCTAAAGCACTTTAGAATGTCTTGGGGCGCAAGGAGTATTCCCTTGACTGATTTTTAAATTCCAAACCTTAAAAGGTAATAACTCAAATGGTATTGGGTGAGGTTTTGAAGGTTCAAGACTTGGATAAAACACAAGTCTTAAAGTAGTTGATCTTTTGATGAATGACCAAAGGAAATTCGATACTTTCTCCAATCATCCTGATGAGTTGAAGGGGCGATCGATACTGATGCATCTTGAGGCGTCATAATTTTAAGAATTGATCATCCTAATATGTATTGACTTGTTTTGTTATTAGGTAGACAATTTTTCATTATGGTGATGGTGCTTAGAAACTAGTTTTAGTTTTACCAACTCTTAAATTTATAAGAACTTCTATCTATCATATTTTACCAATACTACTTTAATTATCAATTCTTATTTTACTAATGTTACTTCAATTATTAATTCTTGTTTAAGTGTGATGTGATTTGATTCAATTTTTTAAATAAAATCTTTTTTAAAAGTATTATTTTGTAATTATTTATATTTCACAAAACTACTAGAATTCCAAAAGAATTTTATACTTAAACGAAATAAGGGATTTAGAATTCTACTAGAATTACAAAAGAATTATATATTTAAACCAAACAATTGAATTATAATACCATGGAATTAGAATTCACTGAATTTTAATTCCATAGAATTATAATTCTAATTCAATTCCAACTCCGTGAATCCAAAGGGACTTCGGTTTTATTTCTAAAAGAGAATCATTAACAACTTGGAGTACTGAATAAAGAATTTCTTGAACTTTGATAGAAAAGAGGTCCTCGTCAAAGCAAATTCAGGCCTCCCATTCCTATGTCATGACCAATTTTCACATCCCCTAATAATTTATTTAATGATCTCTCTCCTAAAATACATAATTATGGTGGAACAATTCCAAAAACAAAGCAATCGTCACTGGGAGAATATTACTATTCCTAAATGTAATGGAGGTTTAGGATTTAAGGATTTGATGATAGCAAATCTAGAGACTATTGCATAGCCCCACTTGTCAATGGCCTCAGGTGAAGGCATTTATATCCTAGATATAATTTTCAGGATGTCTTACCATTTAAAAGGTTCATGGTATTAGAATTATTTCAAATAATGATTCTTTCATAATATGATATATAATTAAATGATATTAAGTGTCATTTTATTTAATGAAAGAGTACTTCAAACACCAAGAGTCAATATTATTAAGATGGTTAATTAAAAGACGTCTTTGATTAATTAAGAACTATGAACTCTTGGGTATCTACTGTGATGGATGATTGAGATTAAGTGGCTGATGGAGATTTAGGTCATCTATCCGTCTATAAATAAAGTGGAGTCCACCATTCACTACTACTAAGGCAAAAAAAACTCCTGAGGAAAGCGAGAGAAATTCGAATTCTCAATGAGGGTTAATTTACTAAAATAGTGTTTTAACCATAGAAGAATATTTAACTATTGGAATGCACTGAAACTGAAACATGTTTTTGCCAAAGACAAGATGAAGTTATAGTCCGAAAAGAAGCCCGATCGAACATTGTTAAGGTTGATTGCTCCAATAATTTTTTCAGGTATGATAGGATGGGGGTACAAGAATGAATTCTAAATTCATAGTTATGGATTGAGTTATGTGACTATATTATCGTTTCATGTCCCGTATAATGAGTATATGTGAAAATTATGAAGTTCAAGATTTTAGAATTTATGGGTTATTTGTTTTTAATTCCCTACACAAATTAGATTAAGTTTTATGCGTGATATCAGAGTTGTAGTTTAAAACTCATGCTTTTTCCAATTTATGAGTTAATGACAAATCAAAATTTATTTGGCCTTCTTATGATTACCGAATTTAAAACATTTCCTTTGATATCATGCCACAAATAACATCGGTTCTTAGAATTTGTAAGGACATTATCTTATTGTCAGATTTACATTTGAGTATGACGTATACCGCAACAATCATCGCAAACTTATTCAAGTTCAATCATGCGTCAAGACGGATCCGAAAATCAATGTTCTTCAATAAAGACGCCTCCGCGAGATTAATTTTAGTAAGGTTCTATTTAAGTACCTAAACGGTTAACTTAGAGTGTTGGGATAATTTTTCTAAAATTTTTTCAAAGTGTTGAAGTGGAGTTTTTCATCAAAGCATTTTTTAAATGTTGCAGCATATTTTTAAAGAAAAAAATAAAAAAATTATTTTTGCCCAGTCGTTCGGACAACTTGAGCTTCTCGTTCGAACGGTAGGTTGAAGTCAGGCAAAGCTCGTTCGAGCGATAACCTGATTTCGTTCGAGCGACGAGCCGCCTTAATTTTTCTATATAAAGCTTGATTAATCACTCCGTTTTTGTTAAGAAGACCTAACGTTTTTCATTCTGCACAAACTGCAAACCAGCAAAATACTTTATCTTCTTCATTAACGTTTTTAATCATTTTTGTTTTAAATTCACAAAAATTCCATATGCTTTAGTGAATTGTTTTGGAGCCCAAGATAAAACTTTGGTGAAGTTATTTCTTTGTGGAGTGTTATCTCAACGACTGACTACGACTGCGAGTCGATTGGGAGTGCTCGTGGGTGTTTTGGACTGAATTGGGACTGCGTGTTCTTATGGGTTGTTACGGTTATTCTATTGCTGACTCTAAGCAACGTGTCTATGTGAGTATCTGCGTGAAATTCATTGCGAATTTGATTGTCTTTGTAAGTTTTGATTTATCATTCATAGTGAAATAAAAGGTTTGTAAGGACATAATTTTATAAATCTCCAGGTAGTATCTAGGAATTTTCAATTTTCCTAGATCATAGTTTGTCTGTCTGATACCGCTATATTCTGCACGTCTCTACACGATCTCATATGACGGCCTCAATTCGAATTCTGAGAATCAAGCATTCAACATCTCCATCATGTGTCCGACTTCTGCCTCAACGACTTCACGTTCCACGATTTTAGGCACTTTATGCAAGTGGTACGCAGGAGAAGTCAAAACAGTGAAAGAAGGCACAATATGAAAGTTCAAGGTCATTTTGGTAATTTTTACAGCTACCATTCGGAGGACTGGTCAGCTGAAAAGTTGAAGAACTCGACGCCATGAAAATATTGGAAGAAACTTCACCTCAATCCGAGCTACGGTGAAGAAGTTATGGCCCTTTGAAAATGGAAAAAATTCCTAGAAAAATCTTATGGAAAGTGACGCAAATGTCTTTATGTCCCATTCTACTCAAGTGATTCAAAGAATTTTTTTCAACTTTCTTCCTACACCACCAGCTTAAAACCGCACCCTTTTTAGACTTCATCATTTTAAGGCTTTAGACTTAATCATTTTAAGGCTTTATGCCTCTTTAAATGCACACTTGCACTCCCATTTATATTTGCAGAATCTATAAACCTTCAAGAGCTTTATTTTACTCATTTAGGAGTATTTTGTGGAGAAGCCAGTCCCTTCTTCATTGCTGCCCATCTGAAATTCTTGCGAGAGATTCCAGTCGACGACATCGAAACCGACACCTGCGGGTATTTCGTATGTCACACTTATTTTCATTATAATCCGTCTAACTGTTTTTACAAATTATAGTGAAAATAATATGGTTTTGCCCTGCGGGGATTTTTCCTGATATTTTGTGTCACGTGCTCTATTTATTTATTGTTTGACACACGCACACACGTAGGTGCATGTTTAGGGGTTGTATTTATTTTGTTCAAATATAGACTCTAATTAAATATGGTTTTCTTGGAAACTTGCGAATAATTTTTATTTCAATATCAAACACCGCGCGTTTGGTTATCGCGGCTTTTCAAATTGGTATCAAAGCGAGTTGCGCTAATTTATCGCGTATTCCAATTTTCCGTAAAATCGTGTGATATTGATTTTTTTTATAAAATCATTTTTGCGTTTATTCGCAATTTTTCCAATGGAACGCCCATCTAACGAAGAGCCTATTTTTGAAAAAGTTCACGATAGTGCTAAAAATTTAAAACTTTTGAATTTGAATCTTTGCAAAAGAATTAAAGTTTTGGAAAAAGAAAATTCCCGTTTCAAATTCGCAATGGATCTTTTGCAAACGGTTCAAAATCAAAGAGATTTTTATCGTGAAAAATTTGTTTCCTTGGACGGTGACTTTAATGATTTAATATTGTCGAAGAAGGAGAGTGTTGATAGAGTCCTATTTTTAAAAAAAGATTTGGAGGACATACATTTTGGGGTTCCCGTTTGTGCCATCGAGGATAAAAAATTAATCGATGATTTTACGGCACGTGAAAAGACTCTTAGGGATAAGTTTGTTTTAACTGAGGGAGAGAGATACCCTTTTAGGAATTGTTGAAAATTTAAAAAAGGCGTCCCTTAAACTGGTTGAGTCTAATTCTTTGCTTGAATCAAATATTTTGAAGTTGAAAAATAATTTAAACGATTCAAGTAGGTTTGATAGTGATGGTAATGGCTCATTTTGTTCTCATGATTCTAGTGCAAAGCCAAAACCATTATTTGTTTTATAGGGTCAATTTATCCCAAGGATGTTAGAACAGATCACACTTTGGGTAACATTCCTCCCGTTTACACATGTTCATATTGTGGTAGGAAATGTCACCTTAGGCGATTTTGTTTTGAACTTGGAAAATGTCCTAGGAAGTTTATGTCTAGTGTTTTGTTGGTTCCCAAAACCCCCACATGCCATGTCACGTCCGTTTGGGTAAGGAAATCACTTTTGGATACGCTAGATTTTAGACTTGTTGATTCGTTTTCTTGCACATGATTCTTCTCTATCCATATCATATAGTTGATTGTGTTCGGATGTTTGTCATACCCTAGTTTTTTATTCATGATATGTATATTTTCTAGCGTTATGACATGTACATTTTGTATAAATTTTTGTTTTTGAAAAATACAAAAAGATTTTATTTTGATAAATTTATTTGAAAGTCCAAAAATTTTGTATTTTGTTTGCACCATTTATGGATAGACACTTAGGATGACCAAGTCACAACATCATTTCATATTTTTCATGTGACTATTTGATAGTGTTTTAAGACAATATATCATGTCATCTTTGTGCTTTATAATGTTTGGAGTCATTAAGATGTAATTAAGTGTTACTTCCTAGATGTTTGACTCATGATTTCCTTTATTGCACACATGCACGGATTTGTTTGATTATTATACTTGTCTTATCACATTTTGGTTGGGTGTTTTCACTTCAATCATGTTCTTAAAATGAACCAAGCGTGATAAAACTTGATAAGAAAGGTGTGCATGTAAACCATTTGGTGAGATTGTGTGGTTTTTTAAAAATGGGGAGGGGCTACGAAAGGTAATTATCTATCCTTTGCCCTAAAGCCACCATTATAACGGACCTAAAAAATTGAGGAATTTTATTATCCGGGGTCGAATGAGGTTAAAAGAGCCCGAAATAATTAAAGGCAATAAAAAGAAATACATGCCAATTATGGACCAATTAGGATTTGCATCAATTCTCCAAAATTTGAGAATTTCGTTTATCACCACTAAAACAAATATATTTGAGGGTGCTCTGGTTGGAGATTTTATAACGGGTTTGCACGTCCTTGAAAATCTTGAAAAAGTGCTAAATAGTTTTGGACGTTATTGGTGTGGAAATCACTTTGACTTTGATTTGTTGATTTGTATAAGACGATGTAATCTAAATTCAACAATCTTTTACACCTAAGGATACTTTTGATGTTCATTCGTTAGGAGTTCACGTATTCATCGTGCACATATGATTGCTTGAGTTTAATTTCATATCGAATGTGTTCACACCCATACATTTTATCTTCATGATTGGGTTATTTGAGTTTATATACGTTGTGTGATTTTTAGTATTTTATTTTTTGTGTAAATTTTTTTTTTGAAAAAATTCAAATATAGAAGATTTTTTTGTGACATTTACCATATTCTTTGTTGTATATTTTGGGTAAAAATTTAATTAAAAAAATTCAAAAATTCAAAAAAAAAAATAGAAGATTTTTTTGTGACATTTTTCGTATTTATGCTTCTCATATCTGTCTATTTGGGAACATCATAAAAAGGGGGAGATGAATTATGGGGGAGAAATTATGTTGATTTATCTATGATTTGCTTAAGCTTAAAGGATATTTGATTTTTGCATATCATTACAAATAAATCTGTTACGTGTCACGGGTATTTGCTTTATCTCATGTGTGGAGGTACAAAGTTGATATCTATTGGATTGCACACCCTGATGAAAAAAGCTTTGGGAGTTTTTGAAGATTTGAAGATGTTGAAGTTTGATTGAAGACGTGTCATTTAGTATTCTCAGTTTGAGGGTTTAATGGGGATATTATCTTATATGTCATTTGTTTTGGGGAGATTGCATAATTCGAATTTTTATGTATGTACCGGCATAGACATAGGGGGATATTTGTAGGTACATAATTTTATAAATGTTCGGGGAGTATCTAGGAATTTTCTATTTTCCTAGATCACAGTTTGTATGTTTGATACCGCTACGCTCGGCAAGTCTCTACATGATCTCATATGACGGCCTCAATCCGAATTCCAGGAATCAAGCATTCAACTTCTCCATCATGTGTCCCACTTTTGCCTCAACGACTTCACGTTCCACGATTTTAGGCACTTTATACAAGTGGTACGTAGGAGAAGTCAAAACAGTGAAAGAAGGCACGATATGAAAGTTCAAGGGCATTTTGGTAATTTTTACATCTACCATTCGGAGGACTGGTCAGTTGATAAGTTGAAGAGCTCGACGCCACGAAGATATTGGAAGAAACTTCACCTCAATCCGAGCTACGGTGAAGAAGTTATGGCCCTTTGAAAATGGAAAAAATTCCTAGAAAAATCTTATGGAAAGTGACGCAAATCTCTTTATGTCCCTTTCTACTCAAGTGATTCAAAGAATTTTTTTCAACTTTCTTCCCACACCACCAGCTTAAAACGGACCTCTTTTTAGACTTCATCATTTTAAGGCTTTAGACTTAATCATTTTAAGGCTTTATGCCTCTTTAAATGCACACTTGCACTCCCATTTATATTTGCAGAATTTATAAACCTTCAAGAGATTTATTTTACTCATTTAGGAGTATTTTTTGGAGAAGCCAGTCCCTTCTTCATTGCTGCCCATCTGAAATTCTTGAGGGAGATTCCAGTCGACGACATCGGAACCGACACCTGCGGGTATTTCGTATGTCACACTTATTTTCATTATAATCCGTGTAACCATTTTTACAAATTATAGTGAAAATAATATGATTTTGCCTTGCAGGGATTTTTTCTGATATTTTGTGTCACGTGCTCTATTTATTTATTGTTTGACACACGCACACACGTAGGTGCATGTTTAGGGGCCGTATTTATTTTGTTCAAAAATAGACTCTAATTAAATATGGTTTTCTTGGAAACTTGCGAATAATTTTTATTTCAATATCACACACCGCGCGTTTGGTTATCGCGGATTTTCAAATTGGTATCAGAGCGAGTTGCGCTAATTTATCGTGTATTCCTATTTTCCGTAAAATCGTGTGATATTGATTTTTTTTATAAAATCATTTTTGCGTTTATTCGCAATTTTTTCAATGGAACGCCCATCTAACGAAGAGCCTATTTTTGAAAAAGTTCACGACAGTGCTAAAACTTTAAAATTTTTGAATTTGAATCTTTGCAAAAGAATTAAAGTTTTGGAAGAAGAAAATTCCCGTTTCAAATCCGCAATGGATCTTTTGCAAACGGTTCAAAATCAAAGAGATTTTTATCGTGAAAAATTTGTTTCCTTGGACCGTGACTTTAATGATTTAATATTGTCGAAGAAGGAGAGTGTTGATAAAGTCCAAATTTTAGAAAAGGATTTAGAGGACTTAAATTCTGGGGTTCCCGTTTGTGCCCTCGAGGATAAAAAATTAATCGATGATTTTACGACACGTGAAAAGACTCTTAGGGATAAGTTTGTTTTAATTGAGGGAGAGAGAGATACCCTTTTAGGAATTATTGAAAATTTGAAAAAGGCGTCCCTTCAACTGGTTGAGTCTAATTCTTTGCTTGAATCAAATATTTTGAAGTTGAAAAATGATTTAAACGATTCAAGTAGGTTTGATAGTGATGGTAATGGCTCATTTTGTTCTCATGATTCTAGTGCTAAAGCCAAAACTATTATTTGTTTTAGAGGGTCAATTTATCCCAAGGATGTTAGAACAGATCACACTTTGGGTAACATTCCTCCCATTTACACATGTTCATATTGTGGTAGGAAATGTCACCTTAGGCGATTTTGTTTTAAACTTGGAAAACGTACTAGGAAGTTTATGTTTAGTGTTTTGTTGGTTCCCAAAACCCCCACACGTCATGTCACATCTGTTTGGGTAAGGAAATCACTTTTGGATACGCTAGATTTTAGACTTGTTGATTCGTTTTCTTACACATGATTCTTCTCTATCCATATCATATAGATGATTGTGTTCGCATGTTTGTCATACCCTAGTTTTTTATTCATGATATGTATATTTGCTAGCGTTATGACATGTACTTTTTGTATAAATTTTTGTTTTTGAAAAATACAAAAAGATTTTATTTTGATAAATTTATTTAAAAATCCAAAAATTTTGTATTTTGTTTGCACCGTTTATGGATAGACACTTAGGATGACCAAGTCACAACATCATTTCATATTTTTCATGTGACTCTATTTGATAGTGTTTTAAGACAATATATCATGTCATCTTTGTGTTTTATAATGTTTGGAGTCATTAAGATGTAATTAAGTGTTACTTCCTAGATGTTTGACTCATGATTTCCTTTATTGCACACATGCACGAATTTATTTGATTATTATACTTTTCCTATCACATTTTAGTTGGGGGTTTTCACTTCAATCATGTTCTTAAAATGAACCAAGCGTGATAAAACTTTATAAGAAAGGTGTGCATGTAAAAACCGTTTGGTGAGATTGTGTGGTATTTTAAAAACGGGGAGGGGCTACGAAAGGTAATTATCTATCCTTTGCGCTAAAGCCACCGTTATAATGGACCTAAAAAAATGAGGAATTTTATTATTCGGGGTCGAATGAGGTTAAAAGAGCCCGAAATATTTAAAGGCAATAAAAAGAAATACATGCCAATTATGGACCAATTAGGATTTGCATCAATTCTCCAAAATTTGAGAATTTTGTTTATCACCTCTAAAAGAAAATATATTTGAGGGTGCTTTGGTTGGAGATTTTATAACGGGTTTGCACGTCCTTGAAAATCTTGAAAAAGCGCTAAATAGTTTTGGACGTTATTGGTGTGGAAATCACTTTGACTTTGATTTGTTGATTTGTATAAGACGATGTAATCTAAATTCAACAATCTTTTACACCTAAGGATACTTTTGATGTTCATTCGTTAGGAGTTCACGTATTTATCGTGCACATATGATTCCTATCGAATGTGTTCACACCCGTACATTCCATCTTCTTGATTGGGTTATTTGAGTTTATATCCATAGTTTGAATTTTAGTATCTTATTTTTTGTGTAAATTTTTTTTTTGAAAAAATTCAAATATAGAAGATTTTTTTTGTGACATTTACCATATTCTTTGTTGTATATTTTGGGTAAAAATTTAATTAAAAAAATTCAAAAATTCAAAAAAAAATATAAGATTTTTTTGTGACATTTTCCATATTTATCCTTCTCATATCTGTCTATTTGGGAACATCATAAAAAGGGGGAGAATGAATTATGGGGGAGAAATTATGTTGATTTATCTATGATTTGCTTAAGCTTAAACGACATTTGATTTTTGCATATCATTATAAATCAATCTGTTGCGTGTCACGGGTATTTGCTTTATCTCATGTGTGGAGGTACAAAGTTTATATCTATTGGATTGCACAACCTGATGAGAAAAGCTTTGGGAGTTTTTGAAGATTTGAAGATGTTGAAGGTCGATTGAAGATGTGTCATTTAGTATTCTCACTTTGAGGGTTTAATGGGGATATTATCTTATATGTCATTTGTTTTGGGGAGATTGCATAATTCGTATTTTTATGTATGTACCGGCATAGACATAGGGGGATATTTGTAGGTACATAATTTTATAAATGCCCGGGTAGTAGCTAGGAATTTTCTGTTTTCCTAGATCACAGTTTGTATGTCTGATACCGCTACGTTCGGCACGTCTCTACACGATCTCATATGACAGACTGAATCCGAATTTCGGGAATCAAGCATTCAACTTCTCCATCATGTGTCCCACTTCTGCCTCAACGACTTCACGTTCCACGATTTTAGGCACTTTATGCAAGTGGTACGCAGGAGAAGTCAAAATAGTGAAAGAAGGCACGATTAAAAAGTTCAAGGGCATTTTTGTAATTTTTACAACTACCATTAGGAGGACTGGTCAACTGAAAAGTTGAAGAGCTCGACGCCACGAAGATATTGGAAGAAACGTCACCTCAATCTGAGCTACGGTGAAGAAGTTATGGCTTTTTGAAACTGGAAAAAATTCCTAGAAAAATCTTATGGAAAGTGACGCAAATCTATTTATGTCCCTTTCTACTCCAGTGATTCAAAGAATTTTTTTCAACTTTCTTCCCACACCACCAGCTTAAAACGTCCATCTTTTTAGACTTCGTCATTTTAAGGCTTTAGACTTAATCATTTTAAGGATTTATGCCTCTTTAAATGCACACTTGCAATCCCATTTATATTTGCAGGATTTATAAACCTTCAAGAGCTTTATTTTACTCATTTAGGAGTATTTTGTGGAGAAGCCAGTCCCTTCTTCATTGTTGCCCTTCTGAAATTCTTGCGGGAGATTCCAGCTGACGACATCGGAACCGACACCTGCGGGTATTTCGTATGTCACACTTATTTTCATTATAATCCGTGTAACGGTTTTTACAAATTATAGTGAAAATAATATGGTTTTTCCCTGCGGGGATTTTCTTGATATTTTGTGTCACGTGCTCTATTTATTTATTGTTTGACACACGCACACACGTAGGTGCATGTTTAGGGGCTGTATTTATTTTGTTCAAAAATAGACCCTAATTAAATATGGTTTTCTTGGAAACTTGCGAATAATTTTTATTTCAATATCACACACCGCGCGGTTGGTTATCGCGGCTTTTCAAGGTTTTAGTCGAATGGGATTTTTTCCTGAAATCTATGAGTTAGTAATTTCATTTATGATGGTTTGACACACACACACGTAGTTTCGTGTTTTGGGGCTGAATTAATTTGGTTTGAAAATAGACTCCAATTAAATAAGGTTAAATTAGAAATCTGCGAATTTATGTAAATTGATATCACACGGCATTTACAAATTGGTGTCAGAGCATATTTAAGCGATCATCAATTTTACAAATTGGTATCAGAGCGGATTTCTCTAATTTATCGAGTGATTCTTGTTTTTGGTAAAATTGTGTGAAAGTACCCAATATGTGTGTTTTAAACAAAACCAAAATTTTCACCAAAAATTATCCGACTTTTAAAAATTCGCCAAACCAAATTGTGAAAGCCCAATTCTTACTTTAAACCAATTTTATCTTGATTAATCCTAAACATGCATCTAGTGATTAAAGCAAGTAAAATAAAGTAAAGAATACTCACAACGCCAGATGTACGAGGAAAAAACTCAAAACGGGAAAATAACCTCGGACGACCCAAGCCAGACAATCACTATGAATAATGGTTTTACAAAGACAGATTAACCTTACTCAATGACTTGATCCCCACGGGTCTTGACGCTCCTTCTGATCTTCAACCGTTCTTCAATAGTGCCCACGCAGAAATTTCATCTTCCACGATACCTGTCCACAACACTCGACTCCACGAATGTCTCGGTGTCCACCGATTGGCTTTGATTCGTCTACGATGTCGAACAAGAAGTCCTTCTCTTTTATTCATCGCAAAACCCTGATGTTCAATGGTAGAACAAACTTCGTGGTGTAGCAAGATCACGTAAACATATAAGAATTATAACTCAGATCTTTGCAAACTCTAAGGATGTGTTTAATCTTTTAAACCTTAGAAAACATGTGCCAAACTTGTACTGGATGGTATACTATTTTTTCATAATGCACACTTACAAAACTCTGATAGAAACACGCTTTAAATAACAATTAAGCGCCGCCTTGAAAAGAGTGTTGCTCGAACGAGATTTTCATGTCGTTCGCGTGACATGAGCATCTCGCTCGAAAGAGCTGACATGTCGTTTGAACGACGCTGTGTGAGTTTGACTTTCTTTTACTTTTTATTTAAAACGTCTCTTTTAAAAGAGATCCAAATTAGTCAAACTCTATTTCGCGTTTATCAGAATAAAACGTAGTGTAAACACTTAAAACACTTTTAAAAATATTTTAAAACATTTTTCTTTATAAAAATACATCCTTATCTTTTATAAAAATAATTCCGAGAACCACTAATTATACGCATTCATACCTGAGTGATCTCGGAATGCAATTAACTTTGAAAACGATTAAATTTGCATCAATTAAACTTCAGCATGATTAATTCTTTGAATCTTTGCCGCAACGTCTTCAATTTTCTTCAATACGTCATTGACCAAGTGGGATCGTGACAAAATAAAAATCTCCCTATGACATATTACAAACACAGTTTTGTTCATGAAATTAAGTCAAAGCAATACAGGGACTCGAATGGAAATTTATGTCCTTACAAATCCCCCCCCCCTGACTATTCCGGGACAAAACTAAACCAGTGAAATGACTAAGACGGGTCGTCAAGTCGTATGACGCCTAAATCCCATCCCATAAACTCAAAATCAAAAAATAAAGGACACGGACTAGTATATATAGCACCAGCAAGCATGAACTGTCTGAATGTGATGTAGACTTGAAATCTCGAATCGCTGAAGCGTACCTACACACATGAAACAGACAAATAAATACCCAGTGAAGTATGGAGGAACAAATTATACCAATTTATATTTCTAATAAGAACAAATCATTTGAAACATGTGAGCAATTATTTGATACCAATTTGAAAGAAATATAATCAAATAATATGTAAATCCAGATATCAATAAAAATGCTCAACAAATCTCCCCCTACGTCGCATACATCTCTCCCTCTTTTTGTCTCAGATAGAGAATCCGGTGAAAAGATAAACCAATCAAAGTATCTAGCATGAGAATATACCAATTTGAATCAATTTGAGAATTGAAAAAGCTAGATAACTATGAAATAACCAGCTAAATATGATCAAGAGATGACAAATCAGTAGCTAGTAAATCAGGAATCACACAAAGAGTATATCAAAATAATCGGGTGTGATAAACGGACTATATGCAAAAGATTAATTTTGAACCAATTATATCCTGCATATAAACCAATCAGTCCAGAAACACTTCCAGCAGTACCTAAAAAATATACCATTATAACCAGTGGACTGCAAACCAATCAGAAGCAAGAAATCAGCCTGTCGTTCGAACGAGCTAGGGATGTTGCTCAAACGAAGTGAGGACGTCGCTCGAACGAAGGACAGATGTCGTTCGCATGACATGGAGATGTCGTTTGAACGACTTCTCGCGACCTGCCAAAATTTTCCAGATTCCCAAAAATATAATATAATATTGCCCAGTGAAAAAATTTCCACAAAAAAATTCCAGGAAGGGCCTGACAGCAGCAAAACAGTGTTAAAATAGTATGTTTTTAACACAAAACGCAAAAAATCATAAAAACTAAAAATGTGAGTTACATGCAAACATAGTACCGATGTGCTCAAACATGGATATGAAATGAATGGGCGTGAAACTACAACAAATGAGTCACAATTCCAACACATCAAAACGATCAAGAAGCTCTAATTTATAGCGATAAATCATCAAACTTTATCATAGCCATATTACAATAAAAGTGTGAGCTTAATGAACTAAACATACTACATGCACACAAATCTAGAATTTTGACAATTCTACAAATAATAGCGTCAAATTGCAATGTTTCAACATTAGGATTAGTTGTGCAAACCCGTTTAAATTTTTAATCCATCCAAACTCCCTCAATAATATCATATTTTATTTGGAATGAACTAAACTAATTTGGCCATTTTCTTAACATATTGCATTTTCTTTTGGGCTCTTTTAAACGGTGGCTTTCACGACGAGTTAATTTTGAACTCTCGCAGCCCTTTCTCATGAATCACTCATCATTTTTTAATTCAAATCCTCATGATAAACGGTTCTTACATGCACACTTCTCCTTAAGACTACTTACACAAAGATGACAAGATTGAGATAAGAACGCCTCACTAGATTCAAATATGCAAGAGAAGTTAAACATCCATATAAACTCGTGCATGTGTGCAATGTTGGCATATATACAAAGTCAAATCAAAATGCATATCAACTTCGAAACAACCCCATATAAAAAATGGTTAAGATCCTTCTAAGCATCGATAATAATAACCAAATGTCCTATCCACATGGATAATGAAGCGATGAGGGGGGTCCAAGCACACCAATATGCCACATCAAACATGTAAACCCAAAAACAAGAAAACAAAAGTATTTTCGATTTTTCAAAACTTTTATCAAAAACAAAATCTTTTTGTATTTTTCAAATAAGACTCAAACAAGTGAAAAATATAATAGAAAGAGATAAACATGACATAACACTAGAAAATTATAAATCATGATGCAAGGGCTAGCGTATGTCAAAACATGCAAGCTACTATCCATAAGAAATAGCAAGAGATGAATCATGTGCATGCATGTGAGAATCAACCAACGAAGCATTTAGCATCTCCAAAATGGACTTCTTAACCCAAATAGGTGTATACCTAACAACGCAGCTTTCGGGAACCAATGGGACACTACATTTAGACTTCCTAGGGTCTTTTCTTAGATCAAAATAGAAACTCCTAAGGTGACCTTTCCTACCACAATGTGAACATGTGAAAACAAGACAAAGAACGGGACCTTTAGGTTGACCTTTTCTAATACCCTCGGATGTGGTTGACGCTCTAAAACAAACTATGGTTTTGGCTTTTACATTCGAATCACTAGAACAAGATAGGCTGCTACCATCACTACTCGAGTCATTTAAATCATTTTTTAACTTCAAAACTTTTGACTCAAGCAAACTATTAGACTCCTCAAACTTTCAGGACTCCTTCTTTAAATTTTCAATTACCCCTAGAAGGTTATCTCGCTCCCCCTCAATGTGAGCAAACTTATCCCTAAGAGCCTTTTCTCGTGCCTCAAAATCATTAATCGAATTATCTTCCTCAACGGCACAAACTCTAGAATTTCTCAAATCCTCTAACTCTTTTTCTAAAACGAGGACTCTACCATCACTCTCCTTTTTGCCCAATTTTAATATAGAAAAATCTTTAAACAAGGAACTAAACTTCTCACGACAAATATCTCTTTTAATTTAAAACGTTTGCAAATATTCAATCCTATTTTTGAAACTGCAATTTTCTTTCCCCAAAACTTCAATACGTTTTGCAAACTTTAAATTCAAATGATGTAAATCGTCAAAGCTTAGAGAATCCATCGAGAGAAAACAAACACAGGAAAGATAAATAAACACACGGGATCACAAAATAAATAAAATATATTTTCTAGCACTGATACCAATTTGAAAGTACCCAATATGTGTGTTTTAAACAAAACCAAAATTTTCACCGAAAATTATCCAACTTTTAATTATGCACCAAACCAAATTGTGAAAAGCCAATTCTTACTTTAAACCAATTTTATCTTGATTAATCCTAAACATGCATCTAGTGAATAAAGAAAGTAAAATAAAGTAAAGAATACTAACAACGCTAGATGTACGGGGAAAAAACCCAAAACGAAAAAATAGCCTCGGACGGCCCAAGCCAAAAAATCACTATGGACAATGGTTTTACAAAGACAGATTAGCTTTACTCAATTACTCGATCCCCACGGGTCTTGATGCTCCTTCTGATCTTCAGTCGATCTTCAATAGTGCCCACGCAGAAATTTCATCTTCCACGATACCTGTCCACAACACTCGACGCCACGAATGTCTCGGTGTCCACCGATTGGCTTTAATTCGTCTACGATGTCGAACAAGAAGTCCTTCTCTTTTCTTCACCGCAAAACCCTGATGTTCAATGGTAGAACAAACTTCTTGGTGCAGCAAGATCACGTAAACATGTAAGAATGATAACTCGGATATTTGAAAACTCTAAGGATGTGTTTAATCTTTTAAACCTTAGAAAACATGTGCCAAACTCGTACTGGATGGTATACTATTTTTTCATAATGCACACTTACGAAACTCTGATAGAAACACGCTTTAAATAACAAGTAAGCGACGTCTTGAAAAGAGTGTCGCTCGAACGAGATTGTCATGTTGTTCGCGTGACATGAGCATCTCGCTCGAACGAGATGACATGTCGTTCGAACGATACTGCATCAGTTTGACTTTCTTTGACTTTTTGTTTAAAACGTCTCTTTTAAAAGAGATCCAAATTAGTCAAACTCTATTTCGAGTTTATCAGAATAAAACGTAGTGTAAACACTTAAAATACTTTTAAAAATATTTTAAAATATTTTTTTTCATAAAAATACATACTTATCTATTATAAAAATAATTCCAAGCACCATTAATTATATGCATTCATACCTGAGTGATCTCGGAATGTAATTAACTTTGAAGACGATTAAACTTGCACCAATTAAACTTCGGCATGATTAATTCTTTGAAGCTTTGCCACAACGTCTTCAATTTTCTTCAATACGTCATAGACCAAGTGAGATCGTGACAAAATAAAAATCTCCCTATGACATATTACAAACACAGTTTTGTTCACGGAATTAAGTCAAAACAATACAGGGACTTAATTGAAAATTTATGTCCTTGCATTGTGTGATATTAATTTTTTTTAAAATTTATTTTGTGAAAAATTGTAATTTTTTCAATGGAGCACTTATGTAATCGGATGCCTCCCCTTTATGGCACGAATCAGAGTTTTGATGATTTAAATAGTTTGAATTTGACGTTTTGAAAAATAATTAAAGTTTTGGAAAAATAAAATTGCCGTTTTAAATCCGCTATGGATCTTTTGCAAACGGTTCAAAATCAAAGGGATTTTTATCGCGAACTTTTTCTTTGGATCATGACTTTAATGCTTTAAAATTGTCCAAATGCTTTAAAATTGTCCAAAAATGAGAGTGATGATCGAGTCCTATTTTCAGAAAAATAATTGGCAAACTTTAAAAATTCTAAGATTTGTGTTTGAGCCAAAGAGAATAAAAATATTTTAATCAATGAGTTTATGGCACGTGAGGAAACTCTTAGGGATAAGTGTGCTTATTTTAAGGTAGAACATGATAACCTTCTAGGAATAATTGAAAATTTAGATAAGGAGTCATTGAAATTGGAAGAGTCTAATTCTTTGCTTAAGTTAAAAATTTTGGAGTTAAAAAATAATTTGACAGACTCGAGTAGTGTTGGTAGCAACGGTAGTTCCTCATCGTGTTCTCATGTTTCGAGTGTTAAAGACGTGACCATTATTTATTTTAGAGGGTCAATCAATCCCAAGGACGTTAGAAAACGTCATCCCAAAGGTGTCGTTCCACCTATTTACACATGTTCACATTGTGGTAGGAAAGGGCACCTTAGGAATTTTTTATTTGATCTTGGAAGAAGTCCTAGGAAGTTGAATTCGAGTGTTCCCTTAGTTCCCAAAACTCCCATGCGTCATTGCACACTAATTTGAGGTAGGAAATCACTTTTAGAAGCACTAGGTGTTAGACTTGTTGATTCTCGATTGCTTGCATATGATTCTTCTCTTTCTATATCTTATAGATGACTGTGTCTGCATGGTTTGTTTGTTATACACTTATTGTGCTTCATAATATATGTTTGCTAGTGTTATGACATGTGTACTTTTTGTATTAGATTTTTATTTTTGATAAAACTTTTAAAAAATACAAAAAGATTTTATTTTGATAAATTTTTTGGAAAAAGGCAAAAAGATTTTTATATTTTGTTTTGCACCCTATATGAATGGACATTTAGGGTGATGGAGTCACAGTTTCATTCCATATCTATGTGACTATTTGATAGTATTTTGATATGCATCATCATTTCATTTATGTGCTTTACAATGTTTGGAGTCATTGAGATATGATTAGTTGTTACTACCTACATATTTGACTCATGAGTTCCTTTATTGCACACTTCCACGAGTTTGTTTGTCTATTTTTCTTGTCTATCACATGTTAGTCGACGTATTTTGATCTTCAATCTGTCTTTAAACAAACCAAATGTGATAAAAGTTGACAATAAAAGTAGTGCATGTAAGAACCGTTGATGTGAGTTTGTGTGATTTATTTGAAAAAATGGGGAAGGGCTACAAAAGGTACTCATTTATCCTTTGCGACTAAGCCACTGTATAAATCAGACCTAGAAAAAGTGTGGCACAATAAATATTTGTCAAGGTTCAAAAAGGTTGAAAAGAGCCCAAAAAAAATAATAAAAAGAAAAATATGCCATAAAGTGGGTCAATAAGATTTAGTTTCACACCTCAAAATCAAAAGAAAAATAAAAAGCATTATTATTTATGAGGGAGTTTGGATGGAATATAAAACGGGTTTACACGTCCTAACAAAGTCATGAAAAAGCGTTACATGGTTTTAGACGTTATTGGTGTGAAAATCATGTCTGACTTTGATTTGTCGATTAAATTAAGACGATGTCATCTAAATTTACATTTACGACACCTAAGGACGATTTTGATGTTCATTAGTTACGAGTACACATATTCATCGTGCACATATGTTATGTTTGATTTCATTGATTTGCCTATCGAATTGATCGCATCCATTCATTCCGTTTCCATGATTTGATTATCTTAGTGTAAATTCATGGTGTGTGATTTTTGTAAAATTCTTTTTGCATTTTTTTTTGAAAAATTAAAAAATCAAAAATAGTTTGTGGAATACTTTTGAGTATCTCTGGATGATCGCAGTTGTTTGATTTGTTTGTCGTGACAAATCCATATTTATTTTTGTTTATTCGTTTCCTTATTTATTTCGAACAAATAAAAAGGGAGAGAACGAATTATGGGGGAGATTTGAGATTTTTGATATTTTTTTATGTTTACCTCATTTCAAACTTGATACGTCACGAAGGTATTTGCTTTGTCTCATGTATGTGGGTACAAATATTGATGATCATATTTTGCACACCCTGATGAGAAAAGCTTAAATATTTGAAGATTTGATGTTAAAGATTTTTTAAGAAAGTTTCAGACTTGCAATTTCGATACCTTTTCAGTTTTGGGTTCATGGGAAGGTATTATATTTGTATAGGCATTTTGATTTCATAATTCAGATGTTTTTATTCTGTACCGGCATAGACGTAGGGGGAAATTTGTGAGGACATTATTTTATTGTCCGATTTACATTTGAGTATGTCGTATACTGATACAACCATCGAAGACTTATTCAAGTTCAATAATGCGTCAAGACGGATCCAAATATTAACTTTTTTTAATAAAGATGCCTCCACGAGATTAATTTTAGTAAGGTTATGTTTAAATATCTTAACAGTTCACTTAGAGTATTGGGATAATTTTTCTAAAATACTTTCTAGGTGTTGAAGAGGAGTTTTCTGTCAAAGAATTTTTTCTAAGGGTTAAGGCGGATTTTTAATGAAAAAAATAAAAAAATTATTTTTGCTCAGTCGTTCGAGCGACTTCATCTTCTTATTCGAGCGACAGTCTGATTTCGTTCGAGCGACACGCCGCCTTAAGTTTTCTATATAAAGCTTGCTTAATCACTCCGTTTTCGTTAAGAAGACTTGACGTTTTTCATTCTGCACAAACTGCAAACCAGCAAAATACTTTATCTTCTTCATTTAAGAGTTTAATCCTTTTTTTTTCAATTCACAAAAATCTCATATGATTTAGTGAATTTTTTTGGAGCCCAAGATACAACTTTGGTGAAGTTATTTCTTTGTGGAGTGTTATCTCTACGGCTGACTACGACTGTGTGTCAATTGGGCGTGCCATGGGTGTTCCTAGTTGAATTAGGACTCCGTGTTCTTGTGGGCTGCTACGGTTGTTCCATAGCTGACTCTAGGCTACGTGTCTATGTGTGTATCTGCGCGATATTCATTGCGGATTTTATTGTGTATGTAAGTTGCGATTTATCATACATAGTGAAATAAAAGGTTTTACCCGAAAGGGTTTTTTTCTGAAATCTGTGAGTTAGAAATTTTATTTTTGATGGTTTGACACACACACACACACACACACACGTAGTTGCATGTATAGGGGTGAATTAATGCGGTTTTAAAATAGACTCCAATTAAATAATGTTAAATTGAAAATTTGTGAATTTATTTAAATCGATATCACAAGACATTTACAAATTGGTATCAGAGCTTATTTAAGTAATCACCACTTTTACAGAATGCATGTGCTTCTATTATAGTATTCAGGTGGCCATCATATTAAATATTGATACATCCATCTTACGGTATGTGCATTATAAACTTAATGTCTACCTTACTGCTTTTGGGATTCTTTTGTGAATTGAAGTAAGCTCTTGAGTCCTACAATGGCTATGAGTGTTATACATTTTGTATTGTTTATTATTCATTAAAATTATAATAATAGATTTATGTTTTCGTCAAGATTTGAAGATTTTCATAAGCAATACTCTCATTATATGAAAATTTATCTAATAACATATATATAGTCAAAACAAGAAAAACTTTATCTTATTTAAACTAATCAAATTTTAATATATGGGGAAGTTAAAGAACAATTAAAATTAACTTATTCTAATGTAAAATTAACAACAATCTGATTTTTATTACATTTCAAGTAAATATATCCAATATGATGAACTATTAAAAATATATTACATAAATCATATATCACACATAGAAGGAGAAGAGGCAAGGAAGATTAACAAGTTTGATTTTTAACGTGGTAAAATCCCAAACCGGTAGAGAAAACATCCATGACTCCCTCTATGGAGTGAAATAAAAAATCACCATGAAATAATAATCATTTTACAAATTACAAACGCTCAAAGTAAAGAACAAATTGATTACCTAAAAAACCCCAAATAAGACGGAGATAATTCAAAATCGATGAAGATGTAAAACTGTCAAACTTCTTTGATGCTTACAACACTTCTTATTCTTCCATACCTTCTTATACTCTAGAATAACCCCATGCAATAAAAATATACCAGTGGTCTTAGTGTGTAACATGTGTAGAGTAGTGAAATATTCTAAAATGCACATGCAAAAACTCACTTCATCACAAACAGTTACAAAACAGAATATATTTACAAAATAAAATTCATATTTAATATAATAGATAAATAGAATCAGAATGAAAATATCAAGCAATTAAAATTCTGAAAAACTTATAAAATAAATTTTCTAATATTAATTCAAAATATCAATTTACATAGATTTTAATGTGTATAAACATTCAAGCACAAATCTGAAAAAATCGATTTCATTATTTTTCTTTTCAAAAAACAATCCAACAAATTTCAAAAATAAAAATAAACATGCATGTCTAAATAAAATATTTCTACTAACGTCAATAGAGAAATTATCACAATAAGAATAATATGACAATATGCGAATAACAATGATATCATCAGTAAAATCCTAAAAATATTGTTTCTAAGTAAATGTAAGAATACACAACATGGAGACACACCAAATATATTTTCTCACTAAAAAGTTCTCTCTCTCTCTCTCTCTCTCTCTCTCTCTCTCTCTCTCTCTTTAAAAATATACATTAAAATTTAATGAAAGTAGTGTTGAACATTAATTAACAGTCATAAGAGAAAACAAATCTATAAAAGATATTGAGCAAATATTCAAGATCTGGAGAAAAATCTGATTTTAACAATATATAACATACACAAAAATCAAAATATTTAGATCACAAATAATATGCAATAAAATTTCAAATTTAGTAACTAAGAGAGTTTAGTTTTTGAAAAATATATGAATATTAATCACAAAATTCTCTACTACAACACTAAAAATCGGAGCTCTTCATAAAACTATGTGTTGTATAAGATGATTGAGAGTTTCAACACAAAAACTAAAATGATAAAAGTATAAGATAAATCAAATAATTACTCTATCTGTCGAATTTTTCATCCTCTTTTTATACTTTCTAAAATAATCTGATCCTATCTATTTCTCACTCTATAACTATATCTCATCTATCAGATTTATGCAAATGATATAACAATATTTATATACTAAGAGCATCCACAATGGTGGAGTAAATAGACAACAAAAGAGGTAAAGTGTGAGGTGAAGTTGCAAACTGAATCCCTCACAGTGGTGGACGAAACTTTGCAAAATTTGTAAAGGAAAAGGTAAGGGATTGCTAAATTTGCTGAACGGATGCAAATTCAGTAAAAGTTCCTACGAACTTTATTTGTGCATACCAATTCTTACGAACTTCTAAAATTTGTAACAAATATATTTATATTCTTACGGACTTCTGAAGTTCATAAAATTATAAATATATTTGCTAGGAACTTTTAAAATTGATAACAAATTTTCAAGCCTTCCCACATACAAATCACCACTGGATGTGTACTACCCTTCTCAAAAGGTAAAATTCATTTTTTTATTTGGAGAGATACCATTAGGATATGTACACCGGTAAGGACGCTTTAAGGGTAGAAGGGTCTAGATAAAGACCTAAGCACCCGTCTTAGCTATTTTCTCTCTCGAGGAGAGTTCAACCCTACGCGTCGTCTTAGCTTCCCCCCTGCTTCGTCTGTGAGAATATATTTCTTAGTATCTGTTTTCAGCCTGAGTGACCCATTTACATACTTTATTATCCCCGTTAATCTACACAACATTCGACTTCCTATCATTTCCATAGATGGGATCCAAGGCTACGAGAATACCAACATTCTCACCAAAGGCACCATTCTCGACCTGGAGAATAACTTAGCCATCAAAGAAGAGGAAGCTTCGGCCTCTCTGGTAGGCCGTATCATATCCCACAAAAGCCTAAACAAGGTGGGAGTCAGTAACATTTTAAATGGGGCGTGGAAGACAAAGAAAGGTTTCACCATTACTAATATTTATCTTTTTAGATTCAATGATAAAAGCGACTTGCAGAAGATAATAAAAAATGGCCCATGGTCAGTTATGAGCCATCTTATTAATCTCAAGCCCAACAACATGAAAGTGAAAGTGGAATCCATGAGCTTTGAAGGTTGCCCATTTTGGCTACAAATACACCATCTACCAGTTAAAAAGAGAAGTGAAGCAAACGTAAAACGCATTGCAGAAGCTGTTGGTGTATGGATACATGACGAGGGAGAAACTTATTTATAGCAGAGTTGTACGCATGAGGGTGGAGGTGAATGTCACACAACCTCTTAAACGAGGGGTTTACGTTAGGAACGAAGACCAATCTCTACAATGCGTTCCATTTTGTTATGAACGTCTATCAATCTTCTACTACGACTGTGGAAGAATCGGGGATAAGAAAGAGGAATGTTCCTATGAGAAGGAAGATAAAGAAGGCGGTATGGATTATGGATCTACAATAAGAGCCAACAGTGAAAAAATGGAGGGTTTTCATAAGAACTTCGCGGAGAAAGCTTTACAGAAGCAGCAAGCCACACCGGAGGTCCCAAACGAGAGAGGGGCAAACAATGAAATCAACACTCGCGAGCGCAACAACAAAATCTTTATACTACTATAAAATGCTATATAAACATTTAAAATTCTTGAACAAAGGGCTTATCCACGTATGCAAACTTTGAAAGTTATTACTTTTGGTATCATCTCAAAGTTGTTAACAAATGCTCTACACGTTATTTTCTATGGTATCTTTTCAATATCCCAATTTCTCTCTCTTTGCCCTTTCATATTTTTCTATGTTGTATTTTTAATATCTCAATATCTCTCTCTACCCTTTCATATTTCCCTTGACCTAAAAGACAAATCTCATCCCTCCATAGAGATAGCCGAAAAATTGACTGGTTTTTTCCTCCACTCCCATCTATAAATCCCTATTCCTTGACCTGTCCGTCTCTCTAATTTTTTCCCCACGATTCTGCAACCCCAATGGAGGAACAGCCCCTTCCATTATCGTTCTACCATCGTTTATATCCGATCACTCCAAAAGAAATTTTTGTTTCAAATGAAGCTTATGTTTATCTTTCGTTTTTCCATCTATTTTGTCTTGCTTAGCGTGGTAACTTATATTTGGGATTTTTCTAAAGTGATTCATGTTTCTTGGATGGATTCCACGATTTGTTGGGTTTGCTTCGGATGAATCTTTTCCACAGATTCGTGTTTGTGCTTTGGATTCATTCAATTGTGAATGAATGATCACAGGTATTGGGGATTGAAACATGTATTGGGGTTTGAAACAGATCATTCAATTGTCAATGCTATAATGTATCGAATTTTCATTAGATCTGGATTTGAAACAGATCTTCAACTGGACAGAAGACGATGGGGGGTGTTTGCTGAGATTGGATGTGGGGTTGGGGTTTACTGTCCGGAGGGAAGGGGTTGCTTGGGGTGGGGGTGGGCGGGCGAAGAGGGGGGTTGGGATTGAAAAAGATGAAAGTCATTATTTATATTCTTAATTTTATTTGTGGGTTTTTATTTAGTTTTCTTTTTAGTTGAAAAAAAAGACGTAGGTTTTGAAAGTTGAAAAGGAATGTTTACTTCTCCCCAAATGCAGGCCTCCGATTTATCTTCTGTTTGTTTCTACATTTAGATGGAAATGGGAACGTGGAAATTTCATATGGGTTATATTTTTTTGAATATGAAGGCATTGCTCTGAGTGATGTTCAAATGAACAAATGACTAGGTTTGTTTTATGTGTCTGCTTGTGGATTGGGTCCTTTTCTCTCTTAATATGGATTGTTATTTTTACTAGAGGTGAAGAGTAAATTAATAATAAATCTTTTAAGATCTTTATGTTCAGGCATTTTTTTGGGCTAATACCCTGCTATGGCTCAACACTTGTAATTTTTTTTCTTCAACTTGATGGATTGTTTTTATTTTTATGATATGTTTGATTTTTGGTGTGCCAACTGATTGGACTAGAAGTTTCAATCAGAATCAGTGTACTCGATTTTTTATATTAAATTTTTAAGATGTGTTTGGAATTCAAACCTATGTTTTCGATTTCTCTACTGCAAATTTGCTCTTTATTTGGAAACAACTAAGACTTCATCATTTAAATATATAAAGATTTGATGTTTCAAACTTGGAATTTCGTTTTAGATCATGATCATTCATATGAGATTTTCTTCTTTGACTACTATTTTAGGTAGGAGATTCACATATAAACTTAAATTTTTTAAGAAATAAGGGTACTCAACTTATCTTTAATCATTTACAATTTTGGATTTTTTTTAGAAACTGGTGTTTTCTTAATAATAAAAAATAACATGTTCAATAAAGTGTAGTTTAAATTTTTTTTTTTTTATTAATGGTTTAATCATATTTTTTTTAATTGGAAACATTTTTCTTTTTATTTATTTATTTTTACATTTTAATCAACTCACATTTAAATTAAATATGTATATAACAAAATTGTTATAATCAATAGTATGCTAACTCGCATTTGTAATGTCATTTTTTCAATAAACATGTGTACATAATCATCAAGCCCGCGCATCGCGTGGGTTTACATCTAGTAAATCTAGGTATCGCTCACAACACAAGTCAGGTCAGTAATGGTATCAATCAGGGTGATATGTTATCTGATGGGTAGGTTTTAGTGAATACATATGGGTGGAGGACTAATGATAACGAGGAGACATCACATTCCCCAATATCCTAGATGTAACAAATTTGTGGAGAATGTTAATAGTTGTAATCTCACGGACCTCGGCAGCACGGGCCCTCGCCTCACTTGGACTAATAGCAGAGATGGCTTTGCAAATACCCTTGTAAGACTTGACAGGTCAATGGCCAACCCTGCTTGGCGCTTACAATTTCCTGATGCTATTGTTGAGAACATCCCCTGCACTGTTTCGGATCACTTCCCCATGTTCATCCGTTTCGAAGGTAAAAGTTCTTCCTTCCTTATACCCCGCCCGCCCCTTTAGCTTAATTGCCTGCTGGTTTGAGCGTATTGATTTCCATAATATTATCTTGAATAACTGGAATAGGAACCTTAGCTTCTTTCAAAACATTGATAATTGTATCCCCCTTCTAAAATATTGGAACCACTATAATTATGGTAATATCAATTTCAAAAAAAAAAAAATACATTCTTCGAAGGCTTAATGGTATTCAAATTGCCCAGGAAAAGCATTTTTCCCATAACCTTAATGTTCTCAAAAAACAACTTAAAAATGAGTATAATGACATTTTGCAGCACGAAGAACTCCTCTGGAAACAGAAATCCCGTATTAAGTGGCTTAGTGAGGGAGATAACAACACTAAATTCTTTCACACATCCACTATTATTAGGAGACTTCGTAATAAGATAGACCGCATCAAAATCAACGGGGAGTGGGTTGACAATTGTACTATCATCGCCCTTCACACCAATAATTATTTTATCGCTCTTTTTTCCAACCCCAACCACAATGATGCTTTTCTCGATTTCAATCACCCGCATTTTGATGATCGCAATAACACTATTCTGGACCTTCCTCTCTCCCTTGAGGAGGTCAAGAGGGCAATGTTTAGAATGAATGGGCTTAAAGCCCCAGGCCCGGATGGCATCCTACCTTTGTTGTACCACACTTTCTGGGAGTCTACTCAAATCAACCTCTTTAAGGTCTTGGACGATTGTTTCAATTCTCGCTCCTTCCCTGAAGAGGCCAACTCTAGTCATATCACCCTGATCCCCAAAATCGACAACCTTGAAAATATCACCCAATTCAGGTCTATCACTCTCTGCAATGTGCCTTATAAAGTTCTGGCTAAGATCATTATCAATAGACTTCAGTCGATCTTCTGTAGAATTATCAGTCCTAATCAAGCTAGTTTTTTACCTGGTCGCCAGATCTTGGATAGCATTATCATCACACAGGAAATTATTCAATCTTTTAATATTAAGAAAGGCAAGAAAGGGGGTGCCATATTTAAAATCGACCTTGAAAAAGCCTACAATAAGATTAGCTTGGAGTTCTTGGACCGTGTGCTCTTATGGCTCAATGTCATCCCAAACCTCAGATGTCTCTTTCTTAATTGCATCACCAGTGCGTCCACCTCGGTTCTGTGGAACGGGCCCCCCTCCCAACTTTCAAACCCTCCATAGGCCTTCGACAGGGTGATTCCCTATTTGTTTGTCATGTGCATGGAGTACTTGGGTGCCACCATCAATAACCACGTGGACCAGGGGAACTGGAAGGGACTTAAGGCCTCCGCTAATGGCCCGACCATCTCCCACCTCTTCTTTACCGATAACCTCATTCTCTTCCCGGAAGCTTACCCCACCAGCTGCGATGTGGTCATGAAACCCCTGCAAAACTTTTGTGATATCTCTGGTCAGACTCTCAGCCTCTAGAAATCTAAATTTTACGTCTCCCCTAATATCCCCAAACAGAGTGCGTGTAACATTGGTAGAAGCTGTGAGATTAATATCACTAAGGATCTTGGTTTGTACCTTTGTACCAATATCATTTATGGGAAAGTCACTACTAACCATTTCAATCATATCATTGATAAAGTCCAAAAGAGACTATCAGCATGGAAAGCCAACCTTCTATCCCTAGTCGACAGAACTACTCTTATCCAGGATGTCACTTCTACCATCCCCGTCTATAATATGCAAACCTCATTTTTCCCCAAGAAAATAGATGATAAACTGGATAAACTTAACAGGAATTTACTCTGGGGGGATTCGAAAGATAAAAAGAAGATTCACCATATAAATTGGAATACTGACTGTCGCCCCAAAGATTTTGGAGGTCTGGGGATTAGAAGAAGTGTAGAGAATAATCGTGCCGTCGTCTCCAAGATTGGTTGGAAATTCTCAATGACAAAAAATCCCAATGGGTTCGTGTTCTTCATTCGAAGTACAAAACTCATAACAACCCTGATAACTGGACTAGAAAAGCGCAGGCCTCCCATATCTGGAGGGGTATCCTAAAATGCAAACATGATATTGTTAAAATACGAAGTGGGTGGTTGGTGACGGGATGTCTACTAACATCTTCAAAGATTGGTGGGTGGGTAACCGCCCCATTCTTAGGACCCACAATAACTATCATGTGACCCTCGTGTGCGACCTGATCAACGATGGGGTCTATAATGAGCAACTGATTAAAGACACCTTCAGTCATGATATCACCATTTTAATTTTGGGTACCACCCTCCCCCACACTCCCAAAAAAATTGATAGTCCGAGTTGGGGCCCTTCTGTCAACGGTAAGTTCACTGTAAAATCGGCTTATGATTCCCTTGTCAATATTAACCTTAATACTTCCTCTCTGATTAACCGGAAACACATTTGGAAACTTAAAATTCCATAAAAACTCAAAACCTTTCTCTGGCTTACTTTTCATAATAAATTACTTACTAATTGCCAGAGATTTAAAAGACGTCTTACTGATTCCAAAAAATGTGAGTTTTGTGAGTATGGTGAAAATTTTGATCATGTTCTTAGTAATAACACCGTGCCACTGCTGTGTGGGAGACCACTTACTCCCCCTAGGAGTGGAATAATCATAGAAACATTCACTTTTTAAACTGGATAAAAGAGAACATATGGAATAACTCGGTGCAGAATGGCAATAACCTGGTTATCTCTAATCTTTGGCATATTTGGACTGCGCATAATAAATGCATTTTCAAAAAGAATAATATCACCCTGACTATGGTTTGTACTAATGTTAGTTGCCTCGCCAGGGAGCTACAATTTTTTACTAAACCTAAAACTACTACTTACCATAGCCCGGGTATATTCATAACACCTCTTTAAGTGATTATACCTTTTCAGGCTATGAGATATTCACGGATGGCAGTTATGATCCGCTTAGCAAACATGGTGGATTCGGTGGCTGATACGACGCAAATATTGCGTATTTCATCCCTCGAACCTATGAATTTTAGCCCCCTCGAGTATCTTATTCCCTATATTTATGCTCGTTAACCAAAAAACCTCGTATTTCTACGTTAGCATGTTTTGCAGGGGTTAATTGAGCTTTTACAGGTATTTGGACGCTAAGTGTGAAGTTCGGACGCATTTCGCTTGATTTTCGTACACGACCGCACGTTCAAGGGCATTTTAGTCTTTTAACAACTTAGTCACCTGGCCCAACATCTGCATAAAAGTTGTATCCCTCCTCGTAAGCTTTTCGTGGCCATGAACGGTGCGTAAATCTGATTCATAATGAAGAAGTTATGAGATTTTTAGCGGAAGGAAAAACAATGAAACCAAGAGGAGGAAAAGGAATGCAGTAGGCTACCTTGGCTGATACCTACTTGATCAATCGATCAACCAAAGGGGTCGATCGATCGATCCTTCGCAGCAGTGGCTGGATTTCTGTTGATCGATCGATCGAGCCCCTATTTCCAGCAGATATTTTGGGCTTTTCTTTTCTCTTTTCTTTTCTATTTTAATTCCACGTAGTATACAAAGATTTTTTGTTGTAAAGATCAGATATTAAGAGATAGAATAGATTTTAGGTTAGAATAGCTTAGGGTTTGGGGGATTTGAAGAGTTCTTCTTTTATTCTTCTTGGTTTGACACCCAATTGGGTCGTAAGTTGCACTATTCATCTTCCTCTCCATTAATATACTTATTTTCCATTAATTCTTACTTTGATAATTAGATTTACATGATTTGTTAATTAGTTTACATGCTTTGATTTAATTGCTTTCTGGTGTAGATTTACCGCTTTCCATTTACCCCGTTTTTATGATGCTTTCTAGGTAATTTAAATTAGGTTGTGTTTGAATGGAACTCACTCGAGTTAACGCGTTGCTTGACTTTGGTGATGGTGTTTACGGGTCTATTTCGGGTGTGTTGTCCTAGTTATTGTGCCTAGGAGATTTGACGGGGCATATCATGTATGTCCCGTGCTTATGACCTTTCGTGTGTAATTTTTGGGGTATTTATTGACGCTAAAATCTTATTAGGCTTTTATGCGGATTTAGGGCGTGACAACCCTTGATTCAATTAACTGTCGAAACGAGATGCATTCTAAATAACTCGTCGACCCATGTATTCATTTTATACAAATTAACTCGGGTGAGGGATATTTGACCCAACCTATAGTTTTATCGCTTTGTTAATCTTGTTTCAATACACTTGCCTAGATTAATATTTCCCTTTTATGCATCTTTTTCCTTTTTAGTTTGTAATCACCATCTTTTGCACTTTTATTTCAAAATATTAAATCCTATAAATTCTAGCATCTCGTCCCTGTGGATTTTCGATACCCGACTTACCGATGTGTTTGCCTCGCAAGTGTAGTCGTAATTTAGGTTTGTTTGTGTTATCACGGTGAAATGAAAACAACGACTGTGCACTTACACGCGCACACTTTTCACTCGTAATCAAAATGGCGCCGTTGTCGGGGATGAGTTTGTTTTAGACTTTATTTGATTTAGTATTTCATAGTATTTTCTATCTATTTGTATTATTTGTTAATCTTTTTACAGGACTTCCACATTTGAGCACTTAGAAACGCTCGAATTTTTCCCGCGCGCACTTACTTTGTGGAATCCGCCACTTCAAGCCATTTTTGGGGTAAGCATGTCTTATTCTAATTCTTTCGGTAATCATTGTTATAATTCTCAAAATTCTCGCAAACCTATGACTTTCGGTGAATACTTAGAATCCCAAAGTATAACAAATTCAAATATAACTTTGGGCGAGTATAACGAAAGTCAAAACTTGGGTTATTGGAATTTTGATGATGGTGATAATGATTTTGGGCCTTTGCCTCCTTATAATAGGAATTTTGAAGCAAATTGCAATAGTTTTCAAAATTCCTATCATAATGAGTTTTCGTTTAAGTCCGGTGGTAATTTTCAAAGTTCTCATTTTCATGGATCCGCACCTCAACATATGACATTCGGTGAGGGTTTGCGTATGTATGAGAATGAGAGAATTGAAAATCGTTGTTGGGAACATGAATTGGATTTATTATGTGAGTCCGACGGCGATTTTGCTTCTGAGACTTTCGAAGTCGACGAATGTTTTGAACCAAATGAGGTACATGTGCCTACTTTTGAACAAACTATTCTAGATTTTGCCCATTGCATAATAGATATTGAAAGTGAGGATGAAAATGACATAATATCTATTTGCAATGAAATGATTTCTTCTTTGGCTCCCAAAGAAGAACATTTCATTGAAATGATATTATTTCCTTTGAAACTCAATCTTCATGCGATGATGATTCATCTCATGAGTTTGAATTTCTTTCATCCCCATTTTCATTCACTATTATCACACCGTCACAAGTATCCGATGATTCGATTTCAAACTTTAATATTTTAAACCTTTTTGTCGATGAGAAGTACTTGCTCGAGTCGCCTTCCACGATCGCATTCGTGCCTTCTTGTGCGCCACCTCCCATTCCAATTTCAAAATCCTTGGGAGGATATTCAGCTTTTCTCGATCCCCACAGGTTTTTGTCACTCGTGCAATCCAAACCCCCCCACCGTCCCTCCAAAACTTTTAATTGGCGATGGTTCATTTCTTCCACCTTACACATGCCTTCCGTTTTTCAAATGAAATCCATATTTTTCGAAAGGCATGCTTGTATGTGAGGGTACACTAGTTATCCTCCAAAGTCAAATTGTTTTCACGGTGGACCCTCAGCTATTTATACTTCTAGTGCATAGTTAGTGTGAAGCCTAAATAGTAGGTTGTATATAGTTAGCTTTTTATTCTTTCTTTCTTTTTATTTTAGTCTAGTGTAATTAGTTAACTTTTTGTTATTTGTTTTTGCTATGCTCGGTACTAACTTGTTTTGTAGATTCTTTGAACTTGTTCTTATGGGGATCGCTCCAGTTTTGGGTAATATCGTTATTTTCCTTTCTTTAACTTAGTTCTTAATTCACATTAAGGACGATGTCAGGTTTTAAGTTAGGGGGTATGGGATATTCTATCCATTTCTTTATTTATCCCATGTTTTTGCTCACATGTTAGTTACTTAGTTTGATTTTCTTAGAAAAATGAAAATTTTTAAAAATATTTTCTTTCTTTTTTCTCCTTTTTGGGGCTTTTTGCCTTTGTTTCCGATGATAAATTTCAATAATTTCCCTATCCAATAGACAACCCAATGATGCATGTTCTCAATTTTAGAAGTTATTAGACTTTAGTCCTCGATTATTGATATTATGAATAACTTCATGAATTAAACTTTAATCCAATGAGCACATGCACTTTTATTATTCTATTGATTTGGTTAAAGATTTTTATAACTTGGTAATCATTTGTTGCATTGTATATACTTACACTGAGTAAGCTTTGTACCTTTCATCATTTGTGAGTGTATACACTATTCTTTTCTCATTGAAAACGTTGAATTCGTCGGTAATCTCTCTATTTTTTCATTGATCGTTCATTAATTGAGTTCATACTTGAAATGTGTTACTTGATCATGATTTTCATATATTATTTTAACTCGAGAATTGCGTAAACTTTTGGAATTGATCATAGGCCCTCTTTGTTATATCACCCATATTAGCCCTGACCACACCTTATATGTTTTCCCTCGTTAACCCCGTTGAGCCTAAATATAGCCTTTCGTTTCATAACCCAAATACCATAACCAACTCCAAATTGGAGTTTTATACCATACATACACTTTCCATACCTTTGTTTGGATTATTACTTGGGAATGAATGATGTTGTTATGATTTCAGTTGCAATTTAGGCATATGAGAGTGTGATAAGTGAAAAAGTGAAGAAAAAGAGAAAGCAAAAAGAAAAAGAAAACAAAAGAAAAATTGAGAAAAAGAAGAAAATAAAAGAAAGAGAAAGTTGTAAATGTTGTGTATATAGTTCAATAATCTTTGATTACTCTCCCCGGTGATATATCTAATGTCGTTTTGGAACTTGTTTTTCAATTATGATATTGCCCGCATTTTCCCATTATCCCAAGTTTTCATCCCGAACACTTTGAATCCGTGCATACATCCCTTTCACTTCGTACCCTAGCCTAACCTACATTACAACCCTATTAAAGTCCTATGTGATCTTAGGTTGATTTAATTTAGAAGTCATAATAGTTTTGATAATCTGTGAAAATGCCTTTCGCCTCTTTTAATGTGCGGTATCTTTCATTGAGATTACAATTTTTCAGTTTATATATAGCGTTCTTCATTTGTGACATATGCGCGGCCTAGTTTCCATTTACATTTACTCTTTATGCCCGCATGTTCCGTGCGTTACCTCCCTATTTCAAGCGAATTCACTTGATGAGCGTAATGCCCGTGAGGATTGAATGTATGCTTGCTTTAACGATTATCCAATTTATATAAGTTTTTCGTCAAATCACACTTTGCATGTGCTCGCTCCCCCTCCCACATTTTAAAGTTTAAATTCTATGAGCCACATTCTATAATATTAATGATTCGAAATTTTGTTTGAATTCGTTCAATGTCTTAATAATGCGTTTGAAATCCTTTTCGCTATTGTTGGGATTATCGTATGTTGGTTTGGGCATATTTTCAGGAAACCATGTGATGTTTATGGGTATCATCCCTGAAAACCCTCACGAGACTACACTCGTCCACTAGGGTGACCTAGGGGTTTAACGGCTTATTGCATACGCTAAATGCAATCGAATCTCCCGCGAAAGTGGCCTTGTGCTTTTATATCATACTTTCGTACTATCTCCTGCTTTTAGTTTGTTTGTAGTTATTATTGCATCCTATTTCATTGCTAGGGACTAGCAATGTGTAAGATAAGGGGTGTGATACGACGCAAATATTACGTATTTCATCCCTCGAACCTATGCATTTTATCCCCCTTGTAAGCTTCGCATGGCTGCGAACGGTGCGCGAATCCGATTCATAACGAAGAAAATACGGGATTTTTAGCGGAAGGAAAACTAATGAAACCAAAAGAGGAGGAGAAAAGGAGGAAAAGGAATGCAGTAAGCTGCCTTGGCTGATACCTGCTTGATCAATCGATCGACCAAAGGGGTCGATCGATCAATCCTTCGTGACAGTGGATGGATTTATGTTGATCGATCGATCGAGCCCAGGGGATCGATCGATCGATCCCCTGTTTCCAGCAGATATTTTGGGATTTTCTTTTCTTTTCTCTTTTCTTTTCTATTTTAATTCCACTTAGTATATAAAGCATTTTTGTTGTAAATATCAGATATTAAGAGATAGAATAGATTTTAGGTTAGAATAGCTTAGGCTTTGGGGGATTTAGAGAGTTCTTCTTTGATTATTCTTGGTTTGACACCCAATTGGGTTGTAAGTTGCACTATTTATCTTCCTCTCCATTAATATACTTGTTTTCCATTAATTCTTTCTTTGATAATTAGATTTACATGCTTTGTTAATATACTTGCTTTGATTTAATCGCATTCTAGTGTATATTTACCGCTTTCCATTTACCGCGTTTTTATGATGCTTTCTTGGTAATTTAAATTAGGTTGTATTTAAATGGAACTCACTCGAGTTAACGCGTTGTTTGGCTTTGGTGATGGTGTTTACGGGTCTATTTGGAGTGCGTTGTCCTAGTTATTATGCCTAGGAGATTTGGCGGGGCATATCATGTATGTCCTGTGCTTACGACCTTTCGTGCGCAATTTCCGGGGTATTTATTGACGCCAAAATCTTATTAGGCTTTTATCCGAATTTAGGGGCGTGACAACCCTTGATTCAATTAACTGTCGAAACGAGACGCGTTCTAAATAACTCGTCGAGCCATGTATCCATTTTATACAAATTAACTCGGGTGAGGGATATTCGACGCAACCTATAGTTTTATCGCTTTGTTAATCTAGTTTCAATACACTTGCCTAGATTAATATTTCCATTTTACGCATCTTTTTCCTTTTTATTTTGTAATCACTATCTTTTTCACTTTTATTTCGGAACTTACCGATGTGCTTGTCTCACAACTGTAGTCGTAATTTAGGTTTGTTTGTGTTATCCCGGTGAAATGAAAACGACTGTGCACTTACACGCGCACACTTTTCACGCGTAATCAGTGGCATGGTCAGCATCAACGACCAACGGTGGATCCTTGTGTTCAACGGCAAGATTATTGGAGATAGCAGTGTAATACCCCGTAATTTTATTGACTTTTATTTAAGGGATTAATTAAATTAAATGAGAATTAATTGGAAATTAATCCGGATATAAATACTAGCGAGATGTGAGTTGGTATTTGATTATGATGTTAAAATTGAATATTTCATGAGTATTGAAAATATTAAAGTTGTCGCGAGGCTGAAATACGATAATTTGGAAAATTAAGTTGGGTTGTGCGTGTCAGTCGCGTCAGGAATGAATTTAATTAGATTAAAAAGTGAATTATATTTTTATCAATCGAATGGTCATTTTAAGTGCGTCAACGTGTCCGAAAGGGTCGAGATAGTCAGAAAACACTAGCCGGGGGTTTAGCAGGGGGTTTAGTTTAGCCGGGGGTTTAGTTTGGCGCACCGAGTTATTCTTCCAATAAGGCAAGTCAAATAAAATTGACCTCCTAGACCATGCCTTTCTTATCTCAGTTTCATTCCCAGTTAGGTCTTCTTATGCTTGACATTCTTAAATTTGGGATTCTTACCTGACATATTTGGGCCACATTCAGAAGATTTACTTTCAATTTCTGAACCCGAAAGTTGTCTTGGGGGTAGCCTATGTTCAGCTCCGCCCAATAAAAAATTGGAACCTTTCTCAAATCTGAAACTAGATGGGGGTAAAAACCTCCTGTGGCAATGGTATACATTTTTTAAGCTGGAGGATAGACGAAGAGATTCAGTCTCCTCTCCACAAATAGGACACCCCAAATAACCATGTACTACACATCCGGATAATGTCCCATAAGCTGGAAAATCATGAATTGCCCACATCAACATAGCTTTCAGAGTAAACTCTTCTTTTCTAAAAGAGTCAAATGATTGCACACCCTCTTCCCACAACTCATTTAATTCTTCTACCAAAGGAGCCAGGTAGACATCAATGTCATCACTTGGTGCCTTTGGCCCAGGTATCAATAAAGCCATCATCGAAAATTCAGGTCTCATACACTGTGAAGGAGGGAGGTTGAGTGGGGCTAGGATCACTGGCCATACACTCTGATTGGTGCTTAGATTTCCAAATGGATTGAAACCATCTGTTGATATAGCCAAACGAATGTTGCGTTGTTCTCGAGCAAAATCGGGATACTCAAAATTCATCCTCCGCCAGGCAGTAGAATCAATTCGATGACGCATGATATTACCCCTACTTCTGCCCTAGCATGCCAAGTCATTGCCTCTGCAATCCATGGTACTATGAAAAAACGCTTTAATCTAGGCCCAACGGGAAAATATTTCAATACTTTTTGAGGCACTTTTGAGCTTGTGCCTTCCTTACTAGTAGATTGGACATATCTAGGTTCATCGCATACCGGACAACGATCGAGATTTTCCTACTCTTTTCGGTATAGTATGCAGTCATACACACAAGCATGAATCGATTTATACTTCATTCCCAAACCTTTCAAACTGTTCCTCATAACAGGATAGCTATTTGGAAGTGTATTCACCTTGGGTAATAAGCCCTTCACCCATTTCAGAATTCCCGTCACGCTATTGCCAGACAAACCGAACTGCGTCTTCAAACTGTGCAAACCAACCATGGCATGTAAATTTGTTTGATCTTTCTCACAGCCAGAGTATAACAGTTGGGTCGCCTTAAATTTTAAACTTTGGTAGTCATCGTCAAGTTTTATCGTGTTATCTTCACGAGCACTTGAATCTTTTACATCATCAGTAACCTCATTCTCCTCAGCTTCATAAACTCCGTACGCATCATCAACTAAATCCTCTAACATATTATGATCTACGTCGTCCCCTTCTACATCTATTCTACTTGTTGAAGGTTGTTGTGAAGGTTGGTCGGGGACAAAAGGAACTTTCAATTCACCGTGAAAACTCCAAAATCGATAACTATCTTGCATACCCGATCTTAACAAATGTAGTTCAACTGTTTTCCACTCAAACACCTTACCATTCTTACATCTAGCACACGGACACGGAAACTCTTCATCATTACGACATCTCTTTGCATATTTCACAAATTCGTTAGCACCTCTGCGAAACACATCCCCCATTCTATTAGTCTTACCCATCCACTCTTTATATTTCGGATATCCCATCACAACTACCACAACTAAACACCTATTAAAGGTAAACAAAACTTAGATTTATAGTATGTTTTATTTAATTATCCCATCATTTAATTATCCTATTAAAGGGTAAGTGGTCCTATCCCATTCAAGACTGCATTTTTCTGTAATATACTTAACAGCTCATGCACATTGTTACGATTTGAAAAAAATTCGACAGCATATCCCCTTAGTTCTCCAAGTACACGACGTAGATTGGCATGTGTGAGTGTTATTTCAATTGGTCAATTGAAATAACAGTCACACTTGTCAATCTAGTATGTACCCAAAGAACATTAAGATACGACTGCAGAACTTCCTCCAAAAGTAACAACTTTAAGCCAATAAGAATATTATACAGAAATTATACAGTCTCAAACTGTCCAAACGGGACAATTCGAGAGATCTCATTACAGGGGTAATGACTCTCGAACGGGTCTAAGGGCTATTGAATGCGTACGCATAAGAACTAGAAGGCTAGTATCTATGCGCACTATATTTAAATTCAAGTATGTTTCATATAATGGGTTAATTCAAATACAAAAATAAATTCATGGGTTAATTCAAATACAAAAATACAAATTCATGGGTTAATTCAAATATATACACACACACACACACACCTCCCTCCACACCCCCCACTCACCACATACACACACACCCCCACCTCCCTCCACACCCACCACTCACCACATACACACACGCCACCACCCCCACTCACTATTTAAAATAATCTCAATGTTAATTTCATATAGTGACTGTCTATTTAAAATAATCTCAATGTTAATTTCATGTATTGAATTTCTACTATTATTTTATTCTTTTTATAAATCATATTCAATGTTAGATATGTGTTTTGTTAAGATATCTAAGCTGTTCTATAGAATTATTTTTTGTATCTTGAAGTTTAAGTTCTAAAATAATCAACCTAAAGTTGTGGTTCATAAATTATTATCACAAATATAAACTAAGAGTGATAAAATAACTTTGAGGCATATAAATTAATTGTGACAAAGTAAGATTATGCACCAGAACCTAAAATTTAAAAAAAGTGTTTTTATTTAAACCCCACTTTTCTTTCTATAACTCCTATTTTATTAAACTTTAAATATAATTAAGGGTGTATAGAAAGAAAAGTTAAATAGGAATAAAAACAACATTTTTAAAATATGAAAGGCTCACCAATTTGATCAAATTTTTTAACAACATAGACTAAATGATATTTTATTTTTCATGCTTTTAGCAATTTCGGATGCCATTTTAACCCTTATTGTTGTTTTTTGTTGTAATGTCATTTAAAAAAAAATCATTTAGGTATGTAAATATATTGTAATAGATCTTGCCTTCCACAAAATGATATTTTATGGTAAAATTTTATTTGATGGATATAAAGTCATGTGATACCTATATGTGTTATTTTGCATCTAATAAAAACAAAAAACGTCATATATGGTTTTTTTTCTCCATTAGTATAAGTATATAGCGATTATTTCACACTTAAATCACATATTAAGCCGGCCTTCATTTTTTTATGAAATTTGTAGAAAATTACTTATTTATTTTGAATGAAAATAAATTGTTATCCAATATTTTTGGATATTATTTATAATTATGAAACTCATACACAAATTAATCTTGTATCAAAATAATATTACATTTTTAACCTCCTACCCCCACCCTGCCCCACCCCTTACCCCCGCACACACACACGCACATATATACACACATACACATATATATATACAAACATGTATATAAGAGAGAGAGAGAGAGAGAGAGAGAGAGAGAATTAAACCTGAAAGTAGAGAGAGAGAGAGAGAGAGAGAGAGAGAGAGAGAGAGAGAGAGGGGGGGGGGGGGGGAACGGCGGGAGGGAAAAAAGAAGGGGGAAAGGGTTTTTGCTGCAAACATTGTCACGGTCGTGTCAAGGTCATTGACCGTGACAATTATTTAAAGAATTGTCACGGTCATTGACCGTGACAAGTCCGTGACAATTAAATTTGTCACGGCCGTGTCAAGATCATTGACCGTGACAATTCTTTGTCACGGTCGTGTCAAGGTCAATGACCGTGACACAAAACGCGTGTTTTTTGTCACGGTCAATGACCTTGACAAGGGTGACCGGCTGAAAGGTGACAATTTTGTCATTTTGATGTAGTGAGAGTTAAGAACTCATGCCCTCCTCCATCACATTTATTCTTTATGAATGACTCCATTATTTTCCTCAAAGATGATCGAAAGGAATGTTTGAAAATTATGGAGATTCTAGATCAGTATGGTAAAGCATCTGGCCAACTCATAAACTTCAATAAATCAGGTTTTATGTGCTCTTCCAACACTAAAGTTTACACAAGGGAAATGATAAAGGGGGTGTTGAATATAAAGTCCTTAGACCTTAAGTCTAAATACTTGGGATTTCCATTATTGTGAGGTAGATCCAGGAGAGAGACTATCTCTTTCATTCTGGATAGAGCCCATAATAAACTCCAGGGATGGAAACAATCTCTATTATCCCCAGGGGAGAGAGGTTCTCATCACATCTATTGTCCAAGCCATTCCTAGCTACATAATGTCATGTATTATCCTTCCTAACACCCTGTGCTCCAAACTCAATGCTATGATTAGAAAATTTTGGTGGGGAAGATACAGACAGGAATCGTATATGTTGAAGAAAGTGGGATTCTCTATCTCAGCTTAAAAGTGTAGGAGGGATTGGTTTCAGAAATTTCAAAAGTTTTAACTTAGTACTAGTGGCCAAACAAGCATGGAGATTACTTTAGAATCCAGACTCTATGTGGGCAAAAATGCTCAAAGCCATCTACTATCCTAATAAGTAGTTCATGGAGGCTAAAAAAGGGTACTGTCCATATCCTATATGGGCTAGTATTGTGGATAGGCCTGTAAATTGAGCACCCGAGGCCCGAAGCCCGCCCGTTCGGCCCGTTATTTTCGGGCCGAGTTTTATTTGAGTTTGAGTCGAGCCGAGCCTGAGCCAAAATTCCAAGCCCGAATGAATTTCGGGCCGAGCTTGAGCCGAACTTCGCCAAGCCCGAATTGGGCCCCAAGCCCGAACTTCATATTAATAAATAAATAATTTATATAATATAACATATTTATGTTAATATTGTTCAATTAGATTTCGTCCTTTTATTTTATTTATTATTTTTTCTAAAAAAAAAATCATTTGTCATAATACATTAGATTATATGTGATTATCAATTTTGTGATTTTATTGTTAATCTCATTATGGGTATTTGATTTAATAATTGATCAAGTCACAATAGGCCTTTGTAAGTGATCAAATTATGCTATATGTCTGAATTTTAATAGGCATTTGTAACTTTTCACTTTTATTTCCCTTGTTTTAATTTAATACATTTCATAATTATATATTTTATTTCATGAAATATCAATTAGATTTTAATGTATAATTTTGTCCATGATGGAAATACAAGAAAAAAAATTAATTTAAACTTTTTTAATAAAAAAAATGAAATCGGGCCCGAAGTCCGTAATATTTATGAGCCGAGTTCGGGCCTAGGTGAGAAAACATCATTCGGGCCGAGCTCGGGCTTGAGCATGGGTATGTGAGTTCGGGCCGAGCCTGAGCAGCGCCAAGCCCGGCTCACCCAGCCCGATTTACAGCCCTAATTGTGGAGAGTAGAAAGATCCTTGAAAAGGGAATGAGATGGAATATTGGAAATGGAAAAAAGGCCAAGATTTGGGAAAGCAAATGGATCCCAAAAATACAGGGCTTCAGCCCCTTGTCTCCTAGACCTGATGGGACTAATAAAAAAATAGTGGCCGATCTTATTTCAAATCCTCAAAGATGCTAGAATCCTTTAGAGCTGAGTACCCTTTTCTCTCAGGAGGAAGTGGTAGCCATTCAATGCATACATATAAGCATTACAGACAGAGGGATGAATTATTGTGGAATTATACTCTTGATAGCAAATACACAGTTAAATCCAGGTTTATAGAAGCTGAAAAGATTAGAAATAAAAAGAGGCAAGTATTACCTTCATCTTCTGTCAGTGTTAACAATAGATTGTGGAAGATTTTGTGGAATATCAAAGCCCCTCCAAAAGTTAAAACATTTCATGTGGAAGGCTTGCCACAATGCATTGGCAACCAATGAGAACGTATTTAAAAGGAAGTGATCCATATCTCCAGACTACAATATATGTGGTAAAGAGGAAGAAAGTGTAGAACACATATTTCTTAGATGTAAAGAGGTTAAGGAGGTTTGGAAGGGGTGTAACTGCCTTTCTCTATAGGTTGAAGCTAATGGGAATTTAGTTTTGAAATTGTTTAATGATATGGTGGAGGGGGATCACTCTAATAGGGTTGTGTCTTCTCGGTTAAGGGACATTTCTTTCATTATTTGGGATGTGCGGAAGAGAAGAAATGAGGTTATGTTCAATAGTAAATGGATCCCCAAGGAACAAGTCATTTTTAACATCCTGAGAGAAAATGAGAGTTCAATGGAGCTATAAAGGATCCTACCTCTGCCGGTAGGTCTGATGAGTAGGCCTCAAGAGTTAAGTAGACCTCCCTCACAGGCAGGGTCAAAATAAATGTTGATGGAGCCTTCTTATCACACAGAAGTCAGGCAACAATAGCAAGTGTGACCCGTGACCACTCAGGACTGGTACAACATGGCTTTAGAAAAAAGATTTGGGTCGATTCTGCTTTAGCCTGTGAGGCAGCGGCCCTATTAGAAGGTTGCAATGTAATGAACTCCTTTGAACTCAGAAATGCAGAAATTGAGACTGACAACTCGACCTTGGTGGACTGTTGCCTAGGTAAGGCTACCCTCTCGTACGATGGCCAGCATAGTCTGTGATATTAAAGCTTTGATAGAGTTGTGGGGTATAAACATAGCAGAGTAAAGCTAGGGCAACACAGTATATTGACACAGTGAGGTGTCAAAATGCCATTGGATAAAAAATGAATTTTTAACCTTATTTACTTCATTATTCCTTTGTGATTAAAAAAAACTATTTTTGTAAAAAAAATTATACAGAATTTTTAGAAGGACAAAACTATTTTTTTTTAAGTCTACATTTCTTTTATAAAACATTTTTTTCATCATCAAAGTAAAAAAATACTGTCTTTTTAAAAACAGTTTTGTCTGTTTTTATTTACATATAAAATCAATTTTTTTTAAATCACAAATGGACCAAAACTCCAAATAGTGAGAATTACTGGACCCGAAACAGTAAAATATCCAAAAATATTTCATAGTGAAAATTAAAAAATACTAATTACGAAAATACTGGTTTAAATTTTTAAAAATATTTTTGGGTGCCTCTTTTTATCGCAACTGGTTAGTGGTGCTGGCGCGGACCCACATCTCTTAATGAATGTGGGTCATCGCCAACGGCACTAACCAATGGTGATAAAAAGCGGCACCAAAAAATATTTTTATTAAAAAAATCCTATGTTGTAAAAAAAAAATTTAGTGCCGCTTTTTATCGCAATTGGTTAGTGCCGCTGGAGCGGATCCACATGCCTAAGTGAATGTGGATCCGCGCCGGCGGCACTAACCAATTGCGATAAAAACGGCACCAAAAAAATATTTTTAAAAATTTTAACCCTGCATTTTTGTAATTATCATTTTTTAATTTTTTTTATCATCCAATATTTTTAGATATTTTACTGTTTCGGGTCCGGTAATTCTCACTATTTAGAGTTTTGGTCTATTTATGATTTATAAAAGGATCAATTATTTAATAGTCCCTACTATAAATATATATTTTTTAAAAAGGACACATATTTTTAGTTTAACCCATTTAGTCCTTAAGTACTCAATATTCCCTTATTTTTAGAAATCCGCGCCAGCGGCACTCCCTTTTCAAAATATGTGGCAAATGACTTTTTGAGGCAAAATAAAAAGGTTTGGACTAAATGAGTATTAAAAAATGTTTGAGGGGCTATTTGGTATATGTCCCTTTATAAAAATTGATTTTATATGTAAATAAAAATTGACAAAACTGTTTTTAAAAAGACAGTATTTTTTTAATAAAAACTGTTTTTTAAAACTTTGATGATAAAATAAAACTGTTTTATAAAAGAAATGTGGATTTTAAAAAAAAACAGTTTTGTCCTTTTAAAATTACTGTATAATTATTTTTTTATAAAAAAAAAAATTATCACAAAGGAAGAATGAAATAAATAAGGTTAAAAATTAATTTTTTTATCTAATGGTATTTTGACACGTCGCTGTGTCAATCCACTGTCTCGTCGTAGCTTTACACAACATAGCACATGGGTTATTAAGTCTGGCAACAAAGCTGCCCATGGCTCGCATCTAAGAGAAGCTATCTCTTTGGTAGTGATGTCTGTGAAGGTTTAAGCAGCAAGGAATTTTTGGATATTCTGCATTCGGTGTAGTGTTTGGGCTAGCCTATGCCCTTTGCTCTGATCAAAAAAAAAAAGGAAGGGTCTAGAAACACTAATGAGAATGGAAAATTGTGATGAAAACTATCGAAACTAATGATCCAATAATTTAGGATTCTACTTAGGGATTACAAAAATGCTATTGGATCCGATTTTTTTATCGAAAGTCCATATACCGAAACACGTGGAGGATTTTTATTGGTTAGTTTGTGGGGTTCACGTCAGTGGGATCACAAAATCCACCAATAACATGCTACCACATCACTTTTCAGTCAAAACTTCTGTCAAATTTTCGATCACCGTAGAAGAACTCTAGGGATTAAGCTACTGGTTATAATGAGTCATTCGGTCATGTTAAACCAAACCAGTATAGAAAACCCAAAACAACTCGAGATATATCTCACAAAATAACGGCTTGTATTTTGGTTTAGATGCGTACCAAATACGCTAAGGTAACGGTAATATTTAGCAAGGTTCCAAAAAACGCGGGGCATGACCGATGGGTGGAGGCAAGCCTTAATCCTTAGAAGTTTGCGCCTCAGGCGTGAAAAGGTGGTTACGCCTTTTTTTAATATATTTTAACATTTTTAACTGCAACAAGGCTATTAAAAATATAAAAATGGTACGTACCTTAAATATTTCTGAATATATGCAAACTAAACTACTATTTTTTAAAATACTAAGAAAAAAATAAAAAAAACGAAAAGATAAAAGAAGAAACGCACGTATTTTTGGGCGAGAGGCAGAGAGGTTTGGGATACCATTTGTCTTTTTATTGCTTTGAATGAGACATTGGTTCGCTTTATAAAAAAGTCTTTAAAAGGTAATATCGTTTCACTAAAGTGTTTTTGTTTTTTAAAAAAAATGCGACTTAAACCTTTTACCAAGAGTAAGACGTAAAAAACTTAAGGCGGGACGTTTCGCCTAAGCCTCAAGCCTAGACGCGCCTAGGCGGACCCTAGGCGTACCTTTTATAACACTGATATTTAGAAAGGATCCTACGTCTGTTTTAGATAACAACTGGAATAAACCCTCAAATCTATATATTCTATTGTAGGCTTGTCAGGTCGGATTTAGGGAGATCCAGATCTGTGTAATCGGGTCTTCATCGGGTTCGAATTCGGGTCTTCATCGGGTCTATAATATTGGATCCAGACCCGGATCCGATCGGGTCTCAGGTTCGGGTTCAGGTCCGGGTCTGGCCAAATATATACATATATTTTATATTTATTTTACTTTATCCCCTTCTTTATTTTTTAATCTTAAATTAAAATATTTTGTAATGTATTATAGAAAATTATTAGTATAAATAAAGCATATATTATTTATATTTATTACATACATAAATATATATATTTTTATATATAATACTTGCATGTTATATTGATAAGATATATTTATAAATATATACAAATTTATAGTGTGTGTAAGTGTGTGTGTGTGTGTGTGTGTGTGTGTGTGTGTGTGTGTGTATATATATATATATATATATAAAATAATAATGTACAATTCGGGTCGGGTCTTCAGGTCCGGGTCTTGTATAAGATTCTGACCCTACCCGTTTAATAAACGAGTCTTCGGGTCTTTGGACCTCGAGTCCAAAAGAATATGCTCAGACCCTATTATAAGGATCGGGTCCAGGTCCAGAGTCGACCCATTGACAGGCTATTCTAATGGATAGATAATATTTGACGGTTTAAAAATGAAACTAAAAGAATCCTAATATCGAGAACCTAAAGAAACTAGCGGTCTCAATAGCCTAACCATACAACTAATTAGGTACACGTTTAATGTGTATGGTCGACCTACCTGTTAAAAGGAATCTAATGGATAAGGGTCCTGATAAATACACTAAAAAATTTACTTCAAAACACCTTTTTGTATAAAACACCACATAAATACCCAATATTTATACAAAACGTCAAACACACACAACACCACATGTACCTCGTCCCATATAAAAATTCAAAATTTTTAAACCTCATTTTTTTATTTCCTCTCTCTCTAACTTCCCTCACAAACCTCTCTCTCGAGCACATAAACTCAAATATAGACCCATTTAACAAATCCTACTATGGTAATATATTGAATAAAGAATGAAATAGACAAACTAAGATTATAAAACAAAAAAAAAATTGTTAATCCTGAACCTACGGCTGCACGTCATCGTAGGTGTTGGTCTAACTAGGTCCAAGTTCACCGTATGTGGGTTCATTTCAGTTGCATCCCACCGTGATTTATTTGTTTATGTTGCTTTCCACCATAATTCACTTACTACGGCCACTTGGCACTGTAACAACTGTTTTCATAGCCACTTCCAACCGTGGAAAATAAAGTTACGGTTACATTTCACCAAAACTACTCATCACTTACGGCGACAAGGGGTCGTAAGTACAGCAAACCCAGTTTTATAAATAGTTTTAGACATTATATACTTTCTAGAGATGTGTTTGAGGACTATGGCAATGTATTTTTGGGATTTTGAGGACAAAACAACAAGGTGAAATAGTTAGGTTATTTTGGAGATGAAGAATTTTGAGATTTTGCATTATGTGGTGTTAGTATGTATGTAATTTTTTATTTATTTGGGGGTATAATAGACATTTTGAAAGGAAATAAAGGTACAAAACTTTTTTGTGTGGTTAGTAAAATTTGTATTTAATTTTTTTGTCGTGTTTTAGTGTAATTTTTGTGTATTTATCAGGACCCAATGCATAATGAACGTAAATGATCTAATTGTAATTAATGCTTCAAGCGGTAGGCAACTCATAATGAATCCAACGGCTAAGAGCTATTAAGGGAACTAGGGTCATACTCGGTCAAGGTGAATTGAACCCACAACTAATGAGAAAAAGTTTGATGTCTTTGAGACATCAAACTTTTGATGTTTTGGTAATGTGATTGGTCAACGTCGCTGGCGCGGACCCATTTCCATAAATAATGTGGGTCTGCACTAGCAACATGGACCAATCACATTACTAAGACATCAAAAGTTTGATGTCTCAGAAACATCAAATTTTTTTTACGGTTGATGGTTTAAGATCATTAATTAAAGGACAAAAATACTAAAAGCTCATATCATTCTAACCGAACAAAGCATTAAATGCATCAAGTCTATATTTAAGACCAATATACCTAAACCAACACCTAATTAGTTACCTCAAAACTCTAACAATGGGCAAAAATATACCCAAAAGTGTATTTATTTAATAAACATGTGATACAATTTGACATTTCATTAATAAAAAATATTTAAAAAAATCCATTTAAAATTCAAAAAAATCTAAAAATTATTTTAAAATAAACAAAAATTAATCCAAATTTTATTTTAAGAAAAAATATTTTAGACACAAGAATAATATCTACATGAATTGCATGAGTTCCTAATGTTTAAATGTATGCAATAAACAATATGTGCATCCACTTAGTGTTACCTTGTTACCTTTGTGCACGTTCCTCGGATATGAACGTTGATCGAATTTGGAATCTTTGAGTAGTCTTGGACAGTGGAATACCGTTACATGATGTACAAAATATAGTGAACTCAAACTATTAGTTTGAAATAAATAAATAGAGTAGACTCAAGCAAGTCAACTATTTAGAGTGTTTCAATCTTCCCTTGGATATTCTTTAAGTACATCATGACACTACATCGAATTGTCACGGTCATTGACCATGACAAGTTGAACTTGTCAAGGTCAATGACCGTGACAAATCTGGACAAGACAACTTTTTTTGTCACGAACTTGTCACGGTCATTGACCATGACAAATTCGTTAGACTTGTCACGGTCCTTGACCTTGGCAAGTTTTGTCACGGTTAAGGACCGTGACAAACCCATGACAATGCTAAAAAAATTATTGCGGTCATTGACCGTGATAAGTCCGTGACAACAATCCTTTGTCACGGACTTGTCACGGTCAATGATCGTGACAATTCTGGGCAACATTGAAAAAAAATCTGCTGGGCAGTTTGGCCACTGCCATTGCCCAGCAGTATATTTGTACCTGTTATAGCAACGTTGTACCTGTTCAAGCATCATATATCCAAATAAAATTGAGATAATGAAAATATACATTCAAAATAGAGACAATATGCATCACGATATAATTCAAATGTACCAACTTAAAAATAATTCAATTCAAATAGTGTCACTACATGTCTTGGGTAAGGTTAAATCCGAGGAGGTGAGTAGACCATACGATATACGAATTGACACACCCACTGATATACATCGTGCCGCATTGTTCGCGCAACCACAATGGGGAGTTCTCCTTCTCGGGTATCACATGTGTGACGAGCACCTTGGACTCGATGTCTTGAAGCTCACGTCAATGAACTAGTCCACCCTGGACTATATTCGGGTCCCTCAACCCCCGCCCAATCTGCTGGCCATCAAATATATCTAGTATAAACACGCTCGGCCAACCAAGTGTCGACATCGATCGGTCGGAGGGAGCCAAATAGGGAAGTGGATCATCAAAGTCCGCACGTATCGGTGATGAAGCAGCGAGGTCCACATCCTCGTCATCCTGAACCTCGTCCTCCTGCACCTCCTCCCCCACAACCTTCTCCTTCCCTTTCCGCTTGCATTTTTTTCCGCCCAACGAACGCTTCATGAATGAGAACATATCTTGGATCGTCGCCTCCAAACAGGACAGCTTCGCGTCATGCGAGTCCACCATTTGAGCCAACCCAGTGTCGCTCGTCTCCAATCCGATGATCCTAGATTTGGACACCCGCGAGCTCACCCCTCTTGTCCTTCCCTTGCGATCAGAGCCAAGCACTTAGCTGAGTGCATCTGTGGACAAAGATGCCTTGTCGGCATCAGCCTGCGACTCATGCACTTCCTTAAGCTTTGCCTGAAACGACAAAAAGCACATGATTAGTAAAATAAGTAAATTAAAAAATTATAACATAATTAACAAAAAGTAAACTGTCAGATTACTTATAATCGTGGTCGCGATGCTCAGGGACACCTCCTTGTCCTTCCCCTTCTTCGTCCGAAGATCCGAATAAGTATCGAGCCTATGTGGCCTACCCCCAGGGCCACTCCCTGTCCCCTGAAATAAAATAAAGTAAAATTAGTATCGGCCCCGCAAAGTAAAATAATGCAGAATAATATATTTCTGTAGTTATAAAAAAATTAAATCTTACCATCATCCTATGCTCCACCTCGGCGTAAGACGTCCGGCGAGAGTAGTGCACTTCCATCTTTTTTGCCCGGTTTTCCCTCCCCGATTGGCGAGATGCCAATTGTCGCTCCCCGATCTCATTGTCAACGAACTTTTGCCATTGTGCCAATGAGATCGGCTCCTTCGACGGGACGGATTCATGCCTTTGGATAATGGACTCTCGTGCCTTCCCAAAGTACCGGGTCCGCATATTTTTCTTCTACGTCTTGTGTTGATCCCTCGACTGCTCCAAGACGGAATCGCATAGCTTTGGATCCAGGCTAAATTTTTCCTGTCCAACAAACACAATGTTAGTTGCAAATAAATATAAATATAAAATGAAATCGAAATTGAAATTGAAATATTCATATGAATATAAATATAAATACATTACTAGTAGTGCCACCCAAACAGCTAACTTGAGCTCATATGGCACCTCCTTCCAACTAATGTACATCGGGCCGATGATCGTCTTTACCAGCTCGAGGGATCTTGCTAATAGCCCCGACTTGTTCTCGATGGCCATCCTCAATTTTCCATATTTGGGGAGCCTGGGGTCGAGGAACCCTCGTCGCCTCCGCTACCACCGAGCCCAGAAGACATCATCATAACAAGCATCATCATCCTCGCCTTAATACCTGAAGGAGACATTTCCTGTAAAAAAATGTTATTAGTACATATCAAAATGAATTAAAAGAAGACATGCAAATATGTACAATTACTACAAATAAAAATGAATTGTTACTGCCAAACACCTCAATTCTGAATTTCAAAACAACAACATCTAGCTCGTAATATGTACAATTACTAAAAATTCGAAACATCCCCACCCCTACTGCCCACACGCACACTGCACAAGAGTGAAAATGACAAAGTGAAAATCAATTAAAAGCATTAAAAATGGATGTTTCGCTACAAATCGGAATATTTATTACAAATTGAAAAATTATTTAAAATTCAGGTTATCATCAAAAATGGATTGATATTCGGTCGGAGCAGCCAAGCATCCACAATACTATTTAGACGTTTTGGCGCGTGTTGGACAATTAACCAAGACTCGTTGTTGATATACTCCAAGTAAAACACCTGGTTCCTTTTGAAATGCACAAACAAACGGCTCATCGCTCACGTGGTCGTTGCTCTTCAACTTGGACAAGTCAACCATGATCAAATTGGTGACATGATCAACTTTACAAGCATTTTTATCCTCAGCTCTTACCCATTCACAGTAAAATACAACCTCTTTTAAGCTTATATAATCCAATTCAAATATATTTTGGATTACACCATAGTAAGTCATTTCAGCTTCAACGAGGTTTTTATCTATTGCGCTCGCTCGAAAGAAAGTAAGAGCCTTGTACGAAATGTCCGAGTTCTGTACATTTGTACTTTCCTCGTACACTTTAGCGCCAAAAATGTAACCGTTCAATCGATACTTTTTGTACTCTTGTGCCACGAACAAGGGTCCAGTGGCTAGACGAGCAAGCCTTGATGTTGCATCACCCATCTTTAAGAGCTGAGAATATAGATAAATTAATTATTTTAGTTGTAAAATTTGAGTGTAATGTTACGTTATATAACGGCTATTTTCATTATAGTTACCTCTTGTGTCAACCACAGCCTAAATTCGTTGTCTGATTGTACCATTGTTTTTCGTCTTTTAATGTTCTCACATGCTTCATATTTTCTGCATATTACAAAATTAATCATGTATAAAATAATCTAAAATAATGTTAACCATTATAATAATCGAAACTTACTTTTTCCATTCTTCGACATCTTCATGTGTGTCAAATAGATAACGAGCTACTTGTTCATGTTGCAAAGTCGTTAATTTCACTCGTTTTCCCATCACATGACCACCATTATCGACGAACTCATCAGTGTCATCAACGCTAGTCGAGTCAGGAATATATTCCCGAGTATATATTGATGACTCCACGATGATGTATTCCTCTATAATTGATCCTGCAATGTATCATGTATTCTTATCGTAATCTTTAAAAACGTTCATCAATCTTTCAGACGGATACATCCACTGATATCTAACTGGACCACAAAGAAGTGCCTCTTCGCATAGGTGTACCAACAAGTGAACACTTATGTCAAAGAATGGTAGGAGAAAGTACTTCTCCAACACACAAATTTCTTCGATCACCACCAATTTTGCGGACACTATGTGTTCTCGATTGACTACCTTCTCACACAAGAGTGAGAAGGTAATACTAATTTGCATAATAGCCCTCCGCAAATCCTTGTGCTTGGAGAAACAGTGCTTAAACAATAGAGGAACCAATTGCATTATCACATGTCAATCGTGCGACTTACACTTATGTAAATCATAAGTAGCATAATTCACAATCCTTTGCAAGTTGGACGAAAAAGTAGATGGGCCCTTCAAATTATATATTGTGTCTAAAAGCACCTTCATTTCCCCACTCGTAAAAGTAAACGCACCAGGGGGAATTATTGTCCTTCCCCTACTATCTTCTTTCAACCATAGTTGTGGCTTAAGTTTCAACGATTTAAGGCCTTTTCGTGCATTTTCTCCATCCTTCGAATGACTCCCCCAAAGGCAAGTGCCCATAATATTTTCAGCAAAGTTCTTCTCTGCATGCATCACATCCAATACATGGCACACCGAGTTATTCTTCCAATAAGGCAAGTCAAATAAAATTGACCTCCTAGACCATGCCTTTCTTGTCTCAGTTTCATTCCCAGTTGGGGTCTTCTTATGCTTGACATTCTTAAATTTGGTATTCTTACCTGGCATAATAGGGCCACATTCAGAAGATTTACTTTCAATTTCTAAACTTGAAAGTTGTCTCGGCGATAGCCTATGTTCAACCCCGCCCAATAAAAATTGGAACCTTTCTCAAATCTAAAACTATGAGCCGAGGGTAAATACTTCCTGTGGCAATGGTATACATTTTTTGACCTAAAGGATAGACGAAGAGATTCAGTCTCCTCTCCACAAATAGGACTCCCCAAATAACCATGTACTACACAACCGGATAATGTCCCATAAGCTGAAAAATCATGAATTTCCCACATCAACATAGCTTTCAGTGTAAACTCTTATTTTCTAAAAGAGTCAAATGATTTCACACCCTCTTCCCACAACTCATTTAATTCTTCTACTAAAGGATCTAGGTAGACGTCGATGTCATCACTTGGTGCCTTTGGCCCAGGTATTAACAAAGTCATCATCGAAAATTCAGGTCTCATACACTGTGAAGGAGGGAGGTTGAGTGGGGCTAGGATCACTCACCATACACTCTGATTGGTGCTTAGATTTCCAAATGGATTGAAACCATTTGTTGATATAGCCAAACGAATGTTGCGTTGTTCTCGAGCAAAATCGGGATACTCATAATTCATCCTCCTCTAGGCAGTAGAATCAATAGGATGACGCATGATATTACCCCTACTTCTGCCCTAGCATGCCAAGTCATTACCTCCGTTATCCATGGTACTATGAAAAATTGCTTTAATCTAGGCCCAACGGGAAAATATTTCAATACTTTTTGAGTCACTTTTGAGCTTGTGTTTTCTTTACTAGTAGATTGGACATATCTAGGTTCATCGCATACCGGACAACGATCGAGATTTTCATACTCCTTTCGGTATAGTATGCAGTCATACACACAAGCATGAATCGATTTATACTTCATTCCCAAACCTTTCAAACTGTTCTTCATAACAGGATAGCTATTTGGAAGTGTATTCACCTTGGGTAATAAGCCCTTCACCCATTTCATAATTCCCGTCACGCTATTGCCAAACAAACCGTACTGCGTCTTCAAACTGTGCAAACCAACCATGGCATGTAAATTTGTTTGATCTTTCTCACAGACAGAGTATAACGGTTGGGTCGCCTTAAATTTTAAACTTTGGTAGTCATCGTCAAGTTTTATCGTGTTATCTTCACGAGCACTTGAATCTTTTACATCATCAGTAACCTCATTCTCCTCAGCTTCATAAACTCCGTACGCATCATTAACTAAATACTCTAACATATTATGATCTACATCGTCCCCTTCTACATCTATCCTACTTATTGAAGGTTGTTGTGAAGGTTGGTCGGGGACAAAAGTAACTTTCAATTCACCGTGAAAACTCCAAAATCGATAACTGTCTTGCATACTCGATCTTAACAAATATAGTTCAACTGTTTTCCACTCAAACACCTTACCATTCTTACACCTAGCACACGTACACGGAAACTCTTCATCAATGTGACATCTCTTTGCATATTTCACAAATTCGATAGCACCTCTGCAAAACACACCCCCCATTCTATTTGTCTCACCCATCCACTCTTTGTATTTCGGATATCCCATCACAGCTACCGCAATTAATCACCTATTAAAGGTACAAAGCATATATTCATGGATTAGTATAAACAAAACTTAGATTTATAGTATGTTTCATTTAATTGTCTTATTTATATTCAAATTCAATTTATAATAGAAATTTTTATTTCCTCCATATCCACTAAAGGGTGAGTTGTCATATCCCATTCAATACCGCATTTTTCTGTAATATACTTAACAGCTCATGCATATTATTACGATTTTAAAAAAATTCGGCAGCATATCCCCATAGTTCTCCAAGTACACGACGTAGATTGGCAAGTGTGAATGTTATTTCAATTGATCAATTGAAATAACAGTCACACTTGTCAATCTAGTATGTACCCAGAGAACATTAGGATACGACTGCAGAACTTCCTCCAAAAGTACAACTTTAAGTCACTAAGAATATTATACAGAAATTATGCAGTCCCAAACTGTCCAAACGGGACAATTCGAGAGATCTCATTGCAGGGGTAATGACTCTCGAACGGGTCTAAGGGCTATTGAATGCGTACGCATAAGAACTAAAAGGCTAGTATCTATGCGCACTATATGTAATTTCAAGTATGTTTCGTTTAATTATCATACTATATATATATTGTTCTATATACAAAGTAATTTTTAAAAAAGTTGAAAAATCCCACCCCCATATGGACAATAATCCAGTGGTCATGCCACTTTTAAAATTAACCAACCCAACATCGATCCACTATAATCCAACAGCAAGGTCAACAACAAATGTGTATCCCGTACTCCTTCTAATTCATCTACTCGATTAATTATTTTCATCAATTAAACTAACAATTAAAGTATATAATTATTAATTTACTAATTTACAATGAGGGGCAATCCTACTTTCATAATTAATCATATATTGATTTAATAATTTACAATGAGGGGCGATCATATATTAATTTACTAAAAAAATTAATAACCAATCAATTCGTTTACAAGGGACATTACGCTCAAACACGCACACTACACACACATATACACACACACACACGCGCACATTCACACACACACACACAGCCCCCCACCCCTATCCCACCACCCACCCACCCATCCATGCCCCCTCCCCCCCCCCCCCCACCCTACCCCACCCCCTTCCCTCACCACACACACACACACCACTACACACACACAAACAACCCCTCCCCAATCCCTGCCCCCTCCCCCCCACCATGCCCCACCCCCTTCCCCCACCCTCCCCACCCCCTCCCCACCACACACACACACATACACACACACACGCACATATATATACACACACACACACATATATATATATAAATGGAAGAGAGAGAGAGAGAGAGAGAGAGAGAGAGAGAGAGAGAGAGAGAGAGAGAGAGAGAGAAACTAACTTGAAAGTAGAGAGAGAGGGAGAGCAGCGTAGAGAGAGAAAAAAAGGAGGGAATAAATCGGTGGGGAAAAAAGGAAGGAAAAGGGTTTTTTGCTGTAATATTTGTCACGGACGTGTCACGGTCCTTGATCGTGACAATATTATAAGGATTGTCACGATCATTGACCGTGACAAGCTCGTGACAACTGTATTTGTCACGGTCGTGTCACGATCATTGACCGTGACAAGTCTTTGTTACGGACTTGTCACGGTCAATAACCGTGATAAAAAAACGCGTAATTTTTTATCACAGTCATTGACTGTGACAAGGCTAGCCGCTGGAAGGGTGTCAATTTATCCATTTTGGTGTAGTGTGAGTACTCTTAGAAAAAAATAAAAATTCCTAAGTCCTATAAAAATAATTCTAACTACCGAAATGATGATGCCGGAATCAGCACCACCAGGTAAGGTGTTTTCAGGCTCAATATAGGAATAACAATGACAGCACAGTTATATAAAGAGATAAGAGAATGAGATGAGGATAAGAGGAATCAACACCGGAATATAAGTGATTCAGCCAATCTGGCCTACGTCCACTGTGAGTGTGTGAGTAATATCACTGAATGAAGGCACTAATGGCCATGGATACAATCTCTCAAACTTTCTCTCTCTAATGTAGATTTAGACAGAGTTTTAGCTAGGGTTGAATAACTGGGATCCTTTTGCAAGGTAGGGGATTATCCCTATATATAGTGCCTAGGGGGTGTAATGCACCGCCCATGCATGTAATGAGCATGTGTGTGGTAGCCTCACCAATGTGGGAGTGTCATCTGTCACTGTCACCTGTAAGGAATGATGATGAAATATTCTTCCCATGTGTGGAGAATAATCTTGTTACAACTGATTTGTGCCCATGTGTCCTTATCCAAATGTCAACAGATGCTCGGCCGCCATATTAGTGGATGACCTCGGCCTGGGAGAGGCCGAGCTGTAAAGGCTTGATGTTCGTTCAATTCGAGATGTGTCATAGGGAGTCTCGGCCTGATCTCAGCCGAGACATTATGCTGGGGTCGGCCCCAGCCGAGGTTGTACATATAGCATGCTGACGATTACTAAGTCTTCTTGTCACCTCGGCCCAAGCCGAGATTGGACTGGTTTCATATTGAAGGTTACCAAGGCTCCTTGTCACCTCGGCCTACCATCGGCCGAGGTTGACATACCCAGGTATATGAGGATGCTGTTGATGCCTGCGATGCGCGTAGTGTCCATTGAGTATGTAGGTGGAAGTGTCGGCCCAGGCCGACACTGGTCTGGCCGAGGGATGATATCGTGGGCCCATGGCTTATCTAGGGTCGAACAATATCTCGGCCATCCTCTCGGCCGAGGTTGGTGTCTCTAGGCCGAGGTTACACTTGGGGCATATCTATCACCCCCCCAGCCCTTAGTCATATGCGAGAGCAAGTGGCTAGGGGATTACTACACCTCCGAGGCCTGCCCGTCCCAAGCTAATACCTGCATGACACCTGTCCACGCTACAACCTGCTTACTTGGTATGCGTGTGCCGTCAACTGTCCTTTAGGGCTCCCAAGGCAATGATGTGCCTTGGGAAATGTGCCCACGCATTTAAGGGTTTGAACCCTTCTTTTTCTCTTTCTTCTTCACTTCATTCCTGCGTACAAACTGTTCTTGCGATTTCTCTCTCTCCAAAGCTTCTCTACTCAACGCTTCTTCTGCCGAAGCCTTTGTCGAGTTTCTTGCGAGTTTTCTTCATTTCATTCATCGATTCATTTCCAGGTACTTCTTCCTTTCCATTTCCTTTGTTTCTGGTATTTGGTTTGCATTTTTCGGCGAGTTTTTAAGTTTTTCGGAGAGCACCATTGTCTCAGGCGAACTGGGTTTGCTTTAAACTTCCAAGTTTAATCTTTAAACTCCTTTATTTTACAAGTCAATCGTATTTGTAGTTTTAGGAGTTTTTCCCAAGTTTAGGGTCGTCCTCTGATGCTCAGACCTTTATACCAGCTTCTTCAGGATTTCCCCTCTCTCAGAGAGAAGACCCTAGAAAAGATTAGGCAAATAGAGAGAGCTCAAGAGGAAGCTCGTAGGTCACAAGAGTTTCCCATTAGACCCTTGTTTCCACCACCTCTGAGGGTTATATATCCTGACCCCCCGGAGAACTTCTATTATACAGGGGTGTCTGCTGATCCAACACCAATGTCTGAGTCTGAAGCTTCTACCTCAGACCCCATGTCAGTGGACTCATTTTAAGAAGCCATGGATTTCACACCTCGGCTTGGTCAGGCCCCTGATCAGGCCGAGGTCTCCAGCCGAGCCTCATCCCATAATGGCTCCAGCACCTCAGCCTCTTCTTCAGAGGTTGAAGTGATTGAGCCGAGTGTGGCTGTGCCATCCATTTTTTATGCCATCCCCCTGTCGGCCATCACAGGGGCAGAGTTCGCTCAGAGATTCCCTAGTAACCCATCTACATCTGCTCCAGCCGACGTTGAGCTTGATGATGACGAAGGTGCTGAGAGCGATGTTGACATCTCTGAGGCGGCCGAGTTCGAGAGAACAGTCACTGAGGTGGATCTTCTGTGCTTCAGATATTTGTACTCCATCAGTCCTTCCATCAAATTAAGGAGACCTCTGAAGGAAGAGAGGGCCTATCACGACCGAGATGGAGAAATCTGTCTGTACGAGCAGATGTTCAAGTTAGGGTTTCGCCTACCCATTCATCCCATCATTAAATCCATTCTCTCTTACATCAACTTGGCCCCCTCACAGCTATCTCCCAATGCCTGGAGAGTCATCATAGGGGCCATTATCCTGTGAAGGGCAGTCCACCACTCTGACCTCCCAGTTCAGGTCTTTGTTGGTTCCTATGTCCCAACCTCGGCCAAAAACCATCCGAGCTACTATCATTTTGTGGCTCGGAGGCCTGAGAAGAAAATGCTCCCGGTGACTCAGACCTCAAATCATAACTGGAAGCCCCATTAATTTTTCGCCTCAGGACCATGGTAATTTGGCCCATGCGTCCCCTCTTCCACACTTGAGCCGAGGATACCCCTCAAATGGGGCAAGGTTACCATGTCTGCCAGGGCCGATCCTGGTCTAAGTCTTCAAAATATGCAGAAGGTGAAGGCCCTGCAAGACCAAGGGGCACATGGTCTGTTTGTTAAATTCGAACACTTGCTGACCCCCCAGTATCTCTCGGGGATGAGCCTGGGTGGAAGCCCCCTTGTTGACTTTGGTAAGAATTTTTATTGTAAGTCTAACCTCTGAACTCATTCATATCTGATTTCTAACCCATATCTTTTAACTTTTGCAGAGCGACCACAAGACATCTCGGACGAACTGTGGGAGATGGTTGCTCTGAGCTTGATGAGGCTTGCCAAAAAGGCTGGTCTGAACGCTCCTCCCCCAGCTCCCTCAACATCCAAATCTCAAGCTTCCAAGAAGAGGGCCCCAGAAGCCCATGCCTCTGAGGATCAGAGGCCGACCTTGAGGCAAAAGAAGGCCTCAGATGCTGCAATTCCAATCTCTTCGGCCGACATCCTGACGGCTCGTCTGGATCAGCTGAAGTTGACTGATTGTGTGGTCGGCAACAGCAGGCAGGCCATGGACGCACTCGCCTCTGTAATGACCGAGGCCGACAAGCGTTTCTACAGAGATGTGGACACTTCCCTGCTGGTTGAGTTAGGCCTTCACAGAGCCGTCCAGGTATGATTTGTTCCCTTGTCAAAATTTTATAAATGCAACATCTGAATTTTCTCCCGCTTAACCTCTTCATTAAATGTGCAGGGAGTGACTGCTATGTATCAACTATAGAACTGGGCTATGAGGAAATTTCCCCTTATCCAGAAGGGGCAAGAGGCCGAGAAGGTTGAGAGTGCCCTGAATGCTGAGGTCGACCGTCTGAAGTCAGAGCTGCAGAACTCTGAAAATAAGGCTAAGGGGTTGGAAAAAGACATCTCTCTGCTCGTCAAAGATCATGCCAAAGCCCTGAAGGCCAAAGATGATGTCCTGCAGCAGAAGGTCATCTCGGCTGTAAAGGCTGCCCTTATAGATGCCTCGGACAAGATAATTTCTGACTACAAAGGCTCAGACGAATTCATGGGTTTTGGCTTTGAATATCTTGAAATAGGTATCAAGGCCACTACCAAATGGGCTGAAGTCAGAGAGAAGGAGGTCGGCACTCTAAAGGCCTCTGACTTTGTGGGTCTCGGCTTTGCTGACCCTCAATTTGCTCAGGCGCTTCAAGAGGTGGAGGACGAGGCTGCTGCTCCAGCCGAGACTGCAACTCTTGGAGGAAACGGGGTCGGAGGAGGAGACCACACTGATGACGTGGCCGAGGTGACCAACGCTGATCAAGTCAACCCAGTCGAGATTGTTAATGTTCCCCGCTCAGACCTTTAGTCTTTTTTAACTTGTAACAAAAATTTGTATTTTGTAACTTGCAATACCTCGGTATTTTATAAGGAATATTTGTAATCAATGCCTCTGAATGCCATATGATCTCTTCCTTTTACTGAATGTCAATCTCTTCTATTATTTTGTTGCAGTGTTCTTGTTTATATTCGGTCAATAATTCTGGCCTCAGGTCTCTTCACCACTGAATTGTAATTAGGCTCTGAGGTCAATACCTAAGACGTTAGTCTCATAATTAATCTCACCAAATTAATGATGTTAGGAGTCTGAGGTCATCTAACTAAGGTGTCTGAGCTCAGACTTCGTCACCACCGAGTGATGTTATGAAGGTCTGAGGTCATCACCTAAGACATTAGCCCCATAATAAATTTCACCAAATTAATGATGTTAAGAGTCTGAGGTCATCTGCTAAGGTGTCTGAGCTCAGACCTCGTCATCACCGAGTGATGTTATGAGGGTCTGAGGTCATCACCTAAGATGTTATCCCCATAATTCACCAAATTAATGATGTTAAGGGTCTGAGGTCATCTGCTAAGGTGTCTGAGCTCAGACCTCTTCACCACCGAGTGATGTTATGAAGGTCTGAGGTCATCACCTAAGATGTTATCCTCATAATTCACCAAATTAATGATGTTAAGGGTCTGAGGTCATCTGCTATGGTGTCTGAGCTCAGATCTCTTCACCATCGAGTGATGTTATGAAGGTCTGAGGTCATCACCTAAGATGTTATCCCCATGATAAATTTCACCAAATTAATGATGTTAAGGGTCTGAGGTCATCTGCTATGGTGTCTGAGCTCTGACCTCTTCACCACCGAGTGATGTTATGAAGGTTTGAGGTCATCACCTAAGATGTTATCCTCATAATTCACCAAATTAATGATGTTAAGGGTCTGAGGTCATCTGCTATGGTGTCTGAGCTCAGACCTCTTCACCACCGAGTGATGTTATGAGGGTCTGAGGTCATCACCTAAGATGTTATCCCCATGATAAATTTCACCAAATTAATGATGTTAAAGGTCTGAGGTCATCTGCTATGGTGTCTGAGCTCAGACCTCGTCACCACCGAGTGATGTTATGAGGGTTTGAGGTCATCACCTAAGATGTTATCCCCATAATTCACCAAATTAATGATGTTAAGGGTCTGAGGTCATCTGCTAAGGTGTTTGAGCTCAGACCTCTTCACCACCGAGTGATGTTATGAAGGTCTGAGGTCATCACCTAAGATGTTATCCTCATAATTCACCAAATTAATGATGTTAAGGGTCTGAGGTCATCTGCTATGGTGTCTGAGCTCAGACCTCTTCACCATCGAGTGATGTTATGAAGGTCTGAGGTCATCACCTAAGATGTTATCCTCGTAATTCACCAAATTAATGATGTTAAGGGTCTGAGGTCATATGCTATGGTGTCTGAGCTCATACCTCTTCACCACCGAGTGATGTTATGAAGGTCTGAGGTCCTCACCTTGTAATACCCCGTATTTTTATGCTATATTAATTTGGGGATTTATTGAATTTAATGTGAGTTAATTATTTAATAAAAATCCAGAAATTAATTATGTTATAATTATTAACGTGACGAGAGTTAGTAATTATGGGAAATTTGTTGAATATTACTAATGAGCAAAGTAATATATTATATTGGTTATATTGAATGTCATGAGTGAGTTAAATGACAATTTCGGAGATTTAAGTCGGAACGTGCTCGTGTCGCGTCGGGACTAAATTTTGATAAATAAAAAGTGAATATTTTATAAGTTGCCCGTATGGTCGTTTTGAGTGCACCAACGCGTTCGGAAGGGTCGAGATAGTCAGAAAAGTGTACCCGGGGGTGTAGTTTGGGTCTCGGGGCGTTTTTAGGCCTAATTAGTACCCCGGGAGGGCATTTTTTTCATTTTACATATTTGGGTAATTAAACCCACGAAAATCAGCAACCTATATCAGCCATTTAGGTTAACCATTTAGGGTTAGAATATTCAGAACCCTAGTACGGCCATTGGAGAAGAGAGGAGAAGGCTCTTAAGGCAATTCAAGGCCAAAAAGTCACCCGTTTGCACCGCCGTCACCGCCAACGCGTAGATCGCGAGACGGGGAATGCAACCACACCGGATGCATCTGCAAACCAGACTTCTGAAAATCCCAGGCAAGTATTTATCTTGCGTGTTTTCGTTGGTGCAATTTTCATATTAGTTTAGGAATGATTAGAGATGAAAAATATGGAAGAAAACCCAATTTGTGATAGGAAAATCCATGTAGTATTGATTTATATGAAAATTCTGGGAACCTTGCCATGTAGAGGAATGTAACCACGAAATTTTGATAATTATAAGAAGGAATTTCTGAAGAAAATTGGTTAGAAACCTGTTTAAGAGAATTTTAGTGTTCTTGATAATTAATTAACTTTTGGGGCTGTTAATCCTTGATTAAATGATAGAAATACCCATGCCTTACGTTGGAAACATCTGATATATTGTTATGATGTTAGTAGTAGCATTTTGGGACGTTTGGGTTTGGAAAAATATGGATTTGGATGAAGAAAAGTGTTAGAACCCGTAACTGCAATTCTGCAGAAATCAAAACACCTGCTTGATCGATCGATCAAGTCCCAGACCTCGATCGATCGACCCCTCCTGGCAGACTCCTATTCCCCTTTTTTAATTAGTTAAATTAAATTTATCATGAAATAATTCTTGGGGATTCTTAATAGAATGTTTTGGGAGATAGGAAAGACCAGTAGGACATATGAATAAGTGTTGGGAACTTTATTATAAGACGAGAATTTTGCTTTTGGGATAATTATATAATGAACGATGAAACTACGTATTTCAAGTGAGATATTACGGCAAATATCTACGATAGTGAATAGAGGTATACCTACTGAATTTTCTACTTGGAAGGATAGAGTCCACGAGTGTCACATAATAAGTGAGAAAACCCTTCGAGTTAAGGTTAGAGATGAAACCTTATACGTAATACTAATAATGTGAAATTAAGAATAAATGTTGTAATTATGGGTGACGAGAGGAACCTATATTAATATGATAAAAGTGGTATATTTATATGATTGTGTGTACATATATTATATACATGTGAAAAACATACCGCGCTACTTGCTATACTTGAGGTTACCGCGCTGGGACAGTCTTATCTCGATGGGACCTTTATGGGGGATATTGACTTGTACCCTAGAAGATATATATCCTTGGTACATGCTATCGAATTGATATTTCAGACTGTCCTAAGAGACGCGAGTATGTGCCATCCTCTTAGAGACTTGGAATCTATGCTTCGCCTCGATATTGTTTGTGTATGTGTTAATACAGTTCGAGAGTGATTCCGAATTTGTATTCCCCTTGATATGAGTGGTATGGGGTTTGTATAGTAGAAGTATGCACGCACCATAGTTTTATTTGGGGTGCCGTTATTTTATATATATTATACGAGTAGTTAATATATATATGAGATTTGGATATTGAAACTGCCTACTGTGATTTGATAAGTAGGACATGGTTGATGACTCAAATAATAAATACTTGTTTTGAGAAAGTATAATATGACACTGGAAAACTTTATTGATTTTATAAAGTTAAAATGGAGAACTTTGGTTACTAATTGAAATACCCTTTTCGAAATGGAATCGTTAAATGTTGAATCTTACGAGTAATCTAAGACAAGTTAAATCATTGGGAAGATTAGTGCGATAAATGATAAGATAAAAGGTTGGGAAGGTTAGTACGATAGGCGTGCACATTAGAAGATAGGTGAGAATTTCTCAAGAGAGTGTCGCTCTAATATGTTGTTGCATTGGCCTGTATCAATTTAAATACTTGCTAAACGTATTTTAAATCAAACACACTTTCGGGCTCTGACCCGTTTTTCTCTCTCTCTCTCTCTCTCTCTCTCTCTCTCTCTTGTATATATATGTATATATTTCAGGTGCCCAGCCACAGGGGCGTCTTGCTTAGGATCCCTTGAAAGGAACGTGCTGCAGCTTAGGTGGGAGTTGCAGGTCACTTGCGTAGACGGCTTCCTTTATTGACTCCACTTCTAGAATTCTCATTTATTGGGCATGTGTCGCCCTTTCCATTATTTCATTGTTATTGGGACATTTGTATTTCCAGTTATTTCTAGTATTATCACTATGGGATTTATTCAGTTTGAATTGTGTTACTTTATATTTCGCACGTTGACATTCGATTGACGAATGTTTTAAATTAATTTGATTGTGTTCCAGGTTTATTGTGGTGTGATTCTTAATTGTTGAAATGTTGTTAATAAATAAATAAATTATTTTCTTTATATAAAAATTTGGAAAGTAATGTTTAAATATGGTTTTGACACTTAGCTTAATTATTTAGGGTGTTAAATTGGAAAGTTTATTTTTTTCGACAGTGATGCTAAGAATGAACCAAACTGTTCACCTTGATTTAATTTAATAAAGGAGTGATCGCCCGGTATTTAATTAGGCGGGGTGTCACACACCGAAGATGTTATCCCCATGATAAATTTCACCAAATTAATGATGTTAAGGGTCTGAGGTCATCTGCTATGGTGTCTGAGCTCAGACCTCTTCACCACCGAGTGATGTTATGAAGGTCTGAGGTCATCACCTAAGACGTTAGCCCCATAATAAATTTCTGATATAAGAATGAAGCAAGAACTGTCATGGAAACTGATCTTTATTAATAACCTCTTCTCAATAAGATGGTACATTTACATAAAATTCTATGCAACATCATATCTAATATCTCTTGAGATGGTCAGCATTCCATGGGTTAGTGAAAGTGTAAGGACACAAATTTCCAATTGAGTCCTCTTATAGTTTTGGCTCAATTCCGGACAAAAACATTTATTCATAGGATTTTATTTAATTGTAATATTCAAGACCTATGAAGAGTTTGTTGAAGACGTAGCGGCAAAGAGTATAAAGCATCATCAACATGCCGTAGTTTATGTGCCTCGTTTGTACGTCATCAACTTAGGTTCCATGCTCCCAAGGTATGAATGTATTTATATGTATATAGGAGCTTGGAACAATTTGTATTGGGTGTTAGGTAAATTAAAACTGCATTTTATTTTTCAGAAAGAATCAATTAGAAACTTAAAATAAGTATATAAAAGTTTATAAAAGTTTCTGGGCCAAAATCGAATTTTTCAATCTTTCTGTTTGTTAGTTTGAAATGTCGTTCGAACGAGTTTTTTTTCGTTCGAACCAGATTTCGTTCGAACGAGTTTTGTCGTTCGAACCATGTTCGTTCGAACGAGTTTTGCCAATGACCCTAACTGGACAGTCGTTCGATATGTCGTTCGAACGAAGGTTCGTTCTAACGAGGTATCTAACGAACCTCTAACGAGCCCAGGCTGGTCACTCGTTAGAAGTCTCGTTCGAACGAGAATCACGTTCGTTCGAACGAACTTCCAGCGGGAACAGTTATTTGGCAGTTTTTTGCAGTTTTTCCCCACTCCTCCACTTGGTTTTCAACCAACATTTTTCATGCAATATTATGTGCGGGAAACACATTTTCCAAGTGAACTTTTCCATTCCATATCCAACTCTTAGAGAGAGTTTGAGAGCAAATTTAATTAGGGAAAATGTTCATGTTTTTGAGTGTTAATCTTTAATGGAAAATTCATACACACTCTAGTTTACACCCATTGTTGTTTATTCCAAGTTCTATATATACATATCCTTACTTGGAGTTGTTGGCACCGGTTTTCTCTACCGAATTCAAGAGACGTTTTGGGTTTGCTTCTACACCCCATCACAAAGAAGACCTTTGTTGAGATTCTACCCGTTTGGAGAAAGGCTCCATGTTCGGGTGACGGTGACCGTTTAAAGTCCTATCGGTGTATTCTGAGACCACGGTGGAGCTCCGTTGGTTATCCGCTAATTGGAGGTTGATACAAGAAGGAGAATCACGGCTTGAGAGGGTTCGAGTTTAGGAAGTAAGTCTTTTGTCTTGTATTTTGTAATACCGTTTTTAGTGGATTTGAGGCTAGGGTCGTCCCGAGGTTTTTTCCCGTTAGTGGGTTTTTCCTCGTATATCGCGGTGTAGTGTGACCTTATTTATTTTATCTTGCACAATATTTAGAACGCATGCTTAGGATAATTTCAAGATAAAATTTGGTTTTATATTCACACTAATTTAAATTGGGACTTTAATTTAATATTGGATTAAATTTGGTTTATTCAAGTCACTTGCATTAATATGGTTTCGCCTAACTTTGAATAATTGTTAATGATGACTTAGGCAAATTCTAGGACTTGAATTATGTTGTTTTAATTTGTTTCTTAAGATATTAAAACCCGGCCTTGTTGTTTTGTGGAACCATCACTTATTATACGCTTCCGCATTTGTTTTAAAAAGGAAATTATATATTTTAATTGTGATAAATTAATCACCGGGGATCCAACTTCCGCGTTTACAGAAAGGTTCTCCTCCTAGGTTTTCTAGCCTGTAAGTGCCAGGCACAACCTCTTCCGTTACTTTGTAGGGGTCATGCCAGTTTGGGTGTAGCTTGTTTGCCTTCTGTAGGGTCTTCTTTAGCACTAGGTCTCCCACTGCAATGGGTCTTGACTTCACCCTCTGGTTGTAGAACTTCGCTGCCCTCTGCTGGTAGGCTGCTTTTCTGACCTCTGCGTCTTCCCTTCTTTCTTCGATAAGATCCAGGTCTAGCCTTCTCTTCTCCCCATTGCTGTCAGGGTCGTAAGTCTGAATCCGATGAGTCGGCAGTCCTACCTCTGTTGGTATGACGGCCTCTCAGCCATGTGCCAGCATGAATGGGGTTTCTCCTGTTGGTGTCCTTGCCATGGTTCTGTAGGCCCGTAACACAGCGTAGACCTCTTCTGTCCATCTCCGCTTCGCATCTTCTAACCTCTTCTTGATTTCGTCCAAGATAGTTCTGTTAGTGACCTCGGTCTGGCCATTTGCCTGAGGTCGGTCAGGAGATGAGAAGAAGTGTTTAATCCCCACTCTTAGGCAATATTTTTCTAAGGAGGAGTTCTTGAACTAGGTCCCATTATCCGAGATGAGAGTGTTTGGGAGGCCATATCTTCATATGATGTTCTTCCAAATGAACTGGAAGGTCTTCTGCTCTGTAATTGTTATCATTGGTTCTGCCTCCACCCACTTTGAAAAGTAGTCAATGGCAACTATCAAGAATCTATAGTTGTTAACAGCTCTTGGCAAAGGTCCTACTAAGTCAATTCCCCATACCGCAAATGGCCATGGAGAAGAGATTGACGTCATAGGCTGATGGGGTTGATGAGGGATAGTGGCGAACCTTTGACATTTGTCGCACCTCTTCACATAGTCTGCAGCGTCCTTAGACAAGGTAGGCCACCAATATCCCTGAGTGATGATCCTCCTGGCTAAGGGCCTTCCCCCTATGTGGCTAGAGCAAGAACCCTCATGAACCTCCTGTAAGACCTGGGGTACTTCCATGGGATGCACACATCTGAGGAGAGTCAATAGAAACCCCTTTTTGTACAAGACGTCTCCTACTATTGAGAACTTGGCAGCCCTGTATCTCAACTTTCTCCTTTCCATCTTGGACTCAGGCAGCTCTCCGTCTCTTAGGTATCTGACGAGCGGGTCGATCCATGAGTCTCCTAGGTTCACATTGTGACAAGGGCTACATACCTCGTCCTCCTCGATGCTTGCTTTTCCTAAGACCTCGATTGGAATGGTCCTTCCCAAATCTGTCTTCATTGCCGAGGCCAGCCTTGCTAATGCATCAGCATGATTGTTGCTCATTCGAGGCACTCTCTTCAGCTTTGCTTCTTCAAAATACTCTAACAACCTTCTTACCTTATTTAAGTACTTGGCCATCCTTTCGTCTTTGGCCTCGTATACCCCCAACACTTGATTGACAACCAACCTTGAGTCGCTATGGAGTAGGAGTCGCTTTACTCGAAGAGTTATTGCCAATAAGAGACCTGATATCATGGCCTCGTACTCGAACTCGTTGTTTGAGGCTTGAAAGTTGAATCTCAAGGCGTATTCAATGTTGGTGCCATCTGGAGCCGTGAGTATTAGCCCCGCGCCGCTTCCACTGTCACAAGAAGAGCCATCAACGAAGAGGCTCCATACGTCTGCATCTGACGAGAAGACCCCTTCTCTCATAAGCCCCTTCTTGAAGAGGTATCGATCCTCTTCGTTCTCTTCCACTCTGCTTCAGGTTTTGCCTGGGACGACCTCTTCTCGGCCTCGGAAGACGTTTGGTGCAGTCTCTTCCGAATCTCAGAAGACACTACGGTTCGTCTTTTCGCCGTCATCTAAGACTTTCTCTGTCTCGGCCCCTTCCAAACTCCTATCGGCCTCTTCCCAGGTGAACTTTGCGACAAAGTCTGCGAGGGCCTGCCCCTTAATGGTTGTCCTAGGCTGGTAGGTAAGATCATATTCTCTTAGTTCGATGGCCCAGGTCATCAATCTTCCGGACTTCTCAGGTTTGTGCAGAACCTGCCTTAGTAGGGAGTCAGTGAGGACTATCATGGAGTGAGCTTGGAAGTAAGGCTTCATCTTCCTTGAGGCATGTATCAGGGCATAAGCCAACTTCTCCATTCGGGGATAATTTTGTTCAGACCCTCGAAGGGCCTTACTGTTGAAGTACACAGGCCTCTGGACCCCATCCTCTTCTCGTATGATGGCCGCACTGATGGCTGATTCAGAGACTGCCAGATACACAAACAACCTTTCCCCCGTGATGGGCCGAGACAGCAATAAGGGAGACCCTAAGTAGGACTTGAGTTGGTTGAAGGCTTTTTCACACTCTTCGTCCCATTGGAAGGCCTTTCTTATAACTTTAAAGAATAGAAGACACTTGTACGTTGCCCTATAAATAAACTTATTAAGGGCATCCACTCTTCCCGTGAGTCTCTGGACATCCTTGATACTCCTAGGAGTCTTCATGTCGAGTAAGGCCTTGATTTTCTCAGGGTTTGCTTCAATCCCCCTCTGATTAACGATGAACCCCAGGAACTTCCCGGCTCCTACCCCGAAGACACACTTCGCTGGGTTAATCTTTATTCTGTACGAGTTCATGACATCGAAGGTCTTCTCAAGGTCCGCTATGTGAGTGCAGGCTTTCAAGATCTTCGTTAGCATATCGTCCACATACACCTCCATAGTCTTACCTATTTGCTCCTCGAACATCTTATTGACAAGACGTTGATACGTTGCCCCCGCATTTTTCAGACCGAAGGGCATCACCTTATAGCAATACGTCCCTTTGTCAGTAATGAAGGTTGTCTTCTCAGAGTCTTCAGCATCCATGAAGATTTGGTTGTAGCCTGAATAAGCATCCATGAAGCTCATGAGCTCGTGCCCTGCCGTTGCGTCCACCATCTAGTCTATCCTAGGTAAGGGATAGCTGTCTTTCGAGCAAAACCTATTCAGGTCAGTGAAATCTACACACATTCGCCACTTCCCATTGGCCATAGGCACGATGACTGCATTAGAGAGCCACTCTGGGTAGGTAACCTCTCTTATGAACTCGGCCTCTTCCAACTTTTTTACCTCTTCCCGGATGACGTCGTACTTTTCCCTGGAGTAGACTCTTCGTCTCTGCTTGATTGGCTTGGCATCTCTGTCCACGTTGAGCTTGTGGCTCATGACCTCAGGGTCGATGCCAGGCATGTCTGCGTGACTCCATGCGAAGACACTCTGTCTCCTCCTGAGGAAGTTTATCAGCTCTTCCTTGATTCTTGGTTCTAGGGCCTTACCGACCTGGACGGTTTTTTCTGGCTCGTCCTCATTGAGGATGATGGATTCTACCTCTTCCGCAGCCTCACCCTTCTTCAATTTTGTTTCGTCTCTTGGGTCAAGAGTGTCAATGCTGTAAGTGGTGGTTGCTCTCTTATGGGCCTCTCTCTCTTCGGCCGAGTTGAAGTAACACTCTCGCGCCGTGGTCTGGTCCCCTTGCACTTCCCCTACTCCATAAGGAGTCGAGAATTTTAGCATCTAATGGACCGTGGACGGCACGGCTTCAAACTCTTTGAGGGTCACCCTTCCTACGATGAGGTTGTAGGCCGAGAAAACGTTTTCGTCCATGACGAAAAAGTTTATCTTCTTGGTCAGCCTCTTAGGCCACTCATCCCCCATCCGTACATCCATTTCATACATGCCCAAGGGGTGCACCTTTTCACCACTGAAGCCTATCAATGGGTGATGGTAGGGCACCAGCCTTGCCCTGTTAAGACCCAGGCTCTTGAAATAAGGCCAGAACATCACGTCTGCTGAGCTTCCCCCATCTATGAGGATCCTCCCTACCTCGCACCCATGCACCCTTGTTGTTATGACCAAAGGGTCATCATGGGGGGTTAAGATACCCTTGAAGTTGAGTCTGGAGAACCCCACTACGAGGGTGTCCATGTCTACCTTCTTCCTCTTCTGCACGATATCGGAAGACGTTAGATTCACAACCTCAGGCTTGGCCACTAACCTGGCCTCTGCTACATGAGCCTTCCTATCGGCTACCTCAGAGCCACCTCCTGCAAATCCCCCACATATGGTGCTAACACCAAAGGAGATCATACCGACCCTCTTCACCGGGGTGTTATCATCCTTTGGCGGAAGATCCGGGTCGTCTTCATCATCTCCCTCTGAATCATCGTCCCTTCTGGCTGGGACATCGCCACGGCATCTGTCATTTCTTCTCTTCTTAGGGTCTTCTATTCCACCCTTCGGAGCCTTGCCATCCACGTACTTCCTCAGCTTTCCAGATTTCAGCATCTTCTCAATCTCATCCTTTAAAGCGAAGCATCTATCTGTGACATGGCCGTGATCCTTATGGAACTCACACAATAGGTTTTTGTTCCTCTTATGTGGCGGGGCCTTCAGTTTCTCCGGCCACCTCAGAGTCCGGTCAGTCTTAATCTCATTAAGGATGTGTTCACAACTCACAGTCAGAGGAGTGTAATGAGAGAACTTGTCATCTCCTGACCTCTTCTTCCCCTCTTTCTTACCTTAGGACCTTCCTGTGCCACCGCGGTTCTCCTCCTCATACTTGGCGGCCATTGCCTCTTCTGCATTCATCACTTTCCCTGCGGTTGCCAGCAGCTCCGCCATAGACCTAGGGGGGGTTTTCGCCAGTTTCCACAGTAGCTTCCCCTTCTGTAGGCCTCCTATAAGGGCGCTCATGGCTATGCTCTCTTCATAATCTTCCACCTCCAACTTCTCTTTATTGAATCGTGCTATGTAGTCTCTTAGGCTTTCACCCTTGGCATGTTTGACATACAGCATGTGGGTAGTCTTCTTTTGAGGTCTTACCCCAAAGCAGAAGTTGTGGATGAACTGCTCAGCCAAGCCTTTGAAGTTCTCAATTGAGTTCTTCGGAAGGGAGGTGAACCAACTATGAGCTGCTCCTGTCAAGGTCCCTGAGAAGGCCCTACACTTCATCTCATCAGGTATCGAGTAAATGTCTGCTGCCGACTGATACATCTCGATATGGTGCACAGGGTTAGTGCTGCCATCATACTTAGGAGTCACTGTAGGAGGCTTGAACTTGGCTGGGGTTGGGAACCCCACTACCCTAGCCACAAATGGGGAGACCTCTGAGTAACCCCTTTGTAATGGGTCTCTTCTTTTAATGAGGTCTCCTATCTTCTCCTCAAGGCGTTGGATAGAATCATTCCAGGGTCTTCTGTCATCAACTTGGCCGAGGTTATCCCCTGCCACCTCCCTGCGATGGATAGAGGGTTCCCCAGCCACAACACGTTGACTGTTGACCTCTTCCTGCTCCCTGGCTCTTCCTCCACAGGGTCGGCCTTGGTCTGGCCGACCTTGCCTACCCCCTCTCTGAGAGCCTGCTGCGCTCCTCGACCTCGATAGCCTCTGTCTTAGGTCATTCACCGGGCCCAGCCTCTCGAAGGCCGACCCTCTGCTCAACCTATCAAAGGCCGACCCTCTTTATTATCCCTCTTCTCTTCTTCGGCCGACACATCCTTGACTCTGCCTAAGAGGTCGTATAGTGTCATTTGACACCTCATACGGCTCCCAGCAGTCTTCTGGGGCTTCTTCAGCTTCTAGGTCATCATACCTGTCCTCTGGGCAAGGGTTTCCCTGCCTCCCCAAGCGCAAGCGCCTAGGGTCAGCAACGTCCCTTCTCCGCTGGGGTGCAGGCTGGTCCTTCATTGGCACCTGGGGTGGTCCCCTGGCATCAGGATGAGGCTAAACTGCCGCCGGAGTTATCATGTCCGGTGAGACTCCAGGTGGCCTCATCATCATGGTTTGACTGAGCTGGGGAAATTGCTCCTTCATGGCTTGTTGTGTTGCAGCTAGAGATTTCAAGGCTGCTGCTACCTCCGCCATTTCGGACTGGGGAGGAGCCTGACTGGAGCTAGCCCCTCCGCCCCCGGGCGGCGGAAGAGGTGGTGGTAAGTCTGGTGCCAACTTGAGTAGCAAGTGAGCTTAATACCTTAAAGGACCTCTTTCAATGGTGAAATAGCTCCACGCAAGGGGTGGTTCCTGGTTCACCACCAGAGTCTCCAGTGAGGTTAAGCAGAAAAAGAGGAAGAGATATCTTCCCACAGACGGCGCCAAAATGATGATGCCGGAATCAGCACCACCAGGTAAGGTGTTTTCAAGCTCAATATAGGAATAACAATGGAAGCAAAGTTATATAAAGAGATAAGAGAATGAGATGAGGATAAGAGGAATCAACATCGGAATATAAGTGGTTCAGCCAATCTGGCCTACGTCCACTGTGAGTGTGTGAGTAATATCACTGAATGAAGGCACTAATGGCCATGGATACAATCTCTCAAACTTTATCTCTCTACCGTAGATTTAGACAGAGTTTTAGCTAGGGTTGAATAACTGGGATCCTTTTGCAAGGTAGGGGATGATCCCTATATATAGTGCCTAGGGGGTGTAATGCACCCCCCATGCATGTAATGAGCATGTGTGTGGTAGCCTCACCAATGTGGGAGTGCCATCTGTCACTGTCACCTGTAAGGAATGATGATGAAATATTCTCCCCATGTGTGGAGAATAATCTTGTTACAACTGATTTGTGCCCATGTGTCCTTATCCAAATGCCAACAGATGCTCGGCCGCCATATTGGTGGATGACCTAGGCCTGGGAGAGGCCGAGCTGTAAAGGCTTGATGTCCGTTCAATTCGAGATGTGTCATAGGGAGTCTCGGCCTGATCTCAGCCGAGACATTATGCTGGGGCTGGCCCCAGCCGAGGTTGTACATATAGCATGCTGACGATTACTAAGTCTTCTTGTCACCTCGGCCCAATCCGAGGTTGGACTGGTTTCATGTTGAAGGTTACCAAGGCTCCTTGTCACCTCGGCCTACCATCGGCCGAGGTTTCCATACCCAGGTATATGAGGATGATGTTGATGCCTGCGATGCGCGTAGTGTCCATTGAGTATGTAGGTGGAAGTGTCGGCCCAGGCCGACACTGGTCTGGCCGAGGGATGATATCGTGGGCCCATGGCTTATCTAGGGTCGATCAATATCTCGGCCATCCTCTCGGCCGAGGTTGGTGTCTCTAGGCCGAGGTTACACTTGGGGCATATCACTAAACCCAAGTCCTAGAAAAAAATAAAAATATAAGACTCAACTATACATCAATTATTGTTACACCTTCTTGTGATTTCGTGCATGAAATTTGAAAAAAAAAACTCACAAAAATAAGTGTAAGATATCACAGAAAATGATAAATGAATAAAGACAAAATATAATCAACATGATTCAAATATCAAGACTAATAGGATAATGTAGCCTCTCTCCCTTTTGTGTTAAATAGACAATGGATAATAAAATCATAACATGGATAAGAAGAAGAAGAATATAACTACCATAAAATACATAAATGGGTCTAATCAAGTGTCACTACTACATTGACTAATTTTAGGAGGTGTATTTTGTATTTTTAAATATCAGTTCCCTAAAATCTAACAAGACATATAATTACCATTATTAAGATAGGAAAATATGTATATATGGCATATTAATGGAAAAAAACATTCTTATAGCTTTCAGGGAAACTCAAAGCAAACAGTGTCAAGGGTAATAGACATAATCAAACATGACCCACATAAGCTAAAGCAATCAACAAACAAGGGTTTACACTCCCCATCAAACAATGCTTTTGGTAATAAAAAAAATATCATTAATCTTTCAATATAATGAGGGACCTTGTTTTAACAATACTAACATGCCATAATCCAAAATTTCAAAACATGTGGAAAAACAATTTAGAGGAGATAATAAAATATATTGTCATCCTTGAGGTCATACATATAAAGATTTAACATTATAAATTGGAAATAAAAAATAATCAGATTTTTAACAAAACATCATGAGATCATAAAAAATAAGGATCACACTCAAGACGGTTAAATCTTCTATTCGGAGAGACCCGCTCTAATACCAATTCAAAATTCGCCCATAAGCAACACTCTGATTTTATGCAAATTTTTCTAATAACATATATATAATCAAATCAAGAAAAAAATTATGTTATTTGACCTAATTATATTTTAATATGTGCAGAAGTTAAAGAACAATTGAAACTGATTTAGTTTAATGTTAAATTAACAACAATCTGATTTATATTACATTTCAATTCAATATATCCTATATGATGAATTATTAAAAATCAATCACATAAATCATATATCACGCATAGATAGAGATAAAGCAAGAAAAATTAATATGCGTGACTTATAACGTGGTAAAATACCAAACCAATAGGGAAAACATCCACCACTCCCTCTACGGAGTAAAGAAAAATCACTAAGAATTAAGAATCATTATACAAATTACAAAAACTCTCAAAGTAAAGAACAGACTAATTACCAACAAAAATTCAAAACACGATGGAGATAATCCAAAATCAATGGAGATGTAGAACTGTCAAACTTTTTTATGCTTACAACACTTTTGATTCTTCCACACATTCTAATACTCCAGCGTAACCCCATAAATAAGAAGATATCATTGGTATTAGTGTGCAACATGTGTAGTGTAGTGAAATGTTCTAAAATGCACAATATGAAAAAAGTTACTTTAACACAAACCGTTACAAAACATAACATATTTATAAAATAAGATTTATATCTAATACAGTAAATAAACATAATCATAATGAAAATATCAAGCAAATAAGTTTTCTAAAAAATTTACAAAAAAGATTTTCAAATATTAATTTACAATATCTATTTACATAGATTTCAAGATGTATGAACATTCAAGCACAAATCTAAAAATATTGATTTCATTATTTTCCTTTTCAAAAAACATATTCAACAAATTTCATAAAATAAAAAAAATATGCATATGTCTAAACAAATTATTTCTACCAATAACAATAGAGAAATTATCACAATAAGTATAAAATGGCAATATGCTTTAACAATGATATCATCAATAAAAATCTAAAAACATTATTTTTTAAAGTAAATGTAAGGAGACACACCAAATATATTTTCTCGATAAAAAGTGTTCTTCTCTCTAAAAATATACATTTAGATTTAATGAGAGTATTGTTAAAAATTATTTATCAATCATAAGAGGAAACACATATACAAAAGATATTCAACAAATATTCCAGATCCGGACAACATATAACATATAACACAAAAATCAGAATATTTAGATCATGAAAATATCCAATAAAATTTTCGAATCTAACAATTAAGAGAGTTTAGTTTTTGAAAAAATACATGAACATTAAATCGTAAAACTCTCTACTATAACACTAAAAATCAAAACTCTTTATAAGAAAATGTGTTGTGTAAGATCATTGAGAGGTTCAACACAAAAACTAAAATAACAAGAGTAAAAGATAAATCAAATAATTACTCTCTCTCTCTCAGATTGTTCTATCTATATATACTCTCGAAAATAATTTGACCTTATTTGTTTCTCACTTTAGAATTAAATCTGATAAAACCAACCCTGACAAATGATATAATAATTTGTATATACTAAGGGATGGAAAGGTCTAAAAACAGTAATAAGAATAGAGGGTTGTTATGAAAACAACTAGAACTAAATGATCCAATGGCTGAGGATTCCACTTAAGGATTAAGCTAGTGGTTATAATGAGTCATTCGATCATATTAAACTAAAACGGTATAGAAATACCACAACCACCGGAGATATATCTCACAAAACAACGGTTGGTATTTTAGTTTAGATGCGTACCAAATACGCTAAGGTGACGATAATATTTAGAAAGGATCCTATTGTAATATCCCCCACCCCCCGACCCCCGGAGATTTATTATATAATGTACGAATTATATATGAGGGCAAATTGGTTATAAGTATAAGAAAATCATTAGATTAGGGACTTAAATTGAAAATATTGGATTATAGGCAATGAGGGATAAATTAGTGGTGAAGAAAAAAATTATTGGATCGTATCGAGGATTATGGTTTATAAACTCCCAGGCTTTCGTTTGAGTTGAGCTTTTATAGCCCTGTGAGACATAAGGAGTTATATGTGCTGCAGTTGAGGGAAATCCAAATTAAAAGAACTAATAACAGGAAATATGTGTTGGTTGTTGATAAAAATAAAAAGGATACGCATATAAATATATTAAGGGTAATAACAGTGATTGTGTACTGAAGGAACGAATTTAGGTGGAATCTGAGTGTCTCGTTAGAGCGACGCAAGTGGTCATTTTAACGACACGTGCCGTCATTTGAACGACGCTCTGTGTCGCTTGAATGACACCGGTAAAACCTCTTCTCTAACTTCGTTGTTAACCCTTGAGCCATTAATCCTTTCCTATATCAGTTTCAGACCTGAGATTCTGGCAGTGGCTATACGAATGGTAGGGTATAATCTTGTGGGTTCCTTGGTTTTGCATGTCAAGGGTATAAACCTAGGATCTTAGAAGAAACCAAGGCTGACACGTAAGAGTTGTTGTCACCTTGTGAACCATGGATCGAACCATGTGCCACACTTAGAGATGGTCGATCTGGATGGATCAGATCAGTATTTCATGTGTTGGTAAAACTTCATTTTTGTATATAAGAGTGTAACAGAATCATAGGAGAAAAACATGAATTGAAGGCTCACTGCCTCCCCTCCCTTTTACTTTAGGCTACCTTCCACCATTTTATCTAAGTTATAGTAATTACACTCACACCGGAGAACACCTTTCTCCTCGAAGATGTTATAAAGAGCTACGAAATATAAAAGTCAATGTTGAGGCTTTTATGGGGGTTTGAGGGGGTATTATTTGTAGAAGAAGATGAACATATTTTTGGAGATATTGGAAGAGGGTTTTAATGGTGTTTTTCTCGAACTTTCATGAAGACTATTTGGTGGGCTTTTGTGACTCCCTTTAGGGCCAGCTTTGAAGGTGGGGGATTCACCCATCTTCATCACCACCACCACCATCTTTTGGAATCATTCAGGTGGGATGATCTACTCATATTACATTTAGACCTTATTCGTTGAATGTTGTAGTCTTATTAGTGTGTATGATTAAGCGTATGATTATGAGGGAAATGATGTGTTATTAGTAATCTGAATATAGCCATTTTATGGAGTAAAAATGCTAGAAAATATTATTGTGGTGTGTTTCCCTAAGAAGTCTGAACTAGACATTTCTTATGAAATAAAAATGTGTGATGCTATTATTTTAGTGTGTTTCAAGTAAAAAAGAAACAATAAACTTTTGGGGGATAAAAATGTAGAAAATGTTATTATAGTATATTTCCTAGTAAATGAAAAATAATGGGCATTTTTATGGAATAAAAATGTAGAAAATGTTAATCTAGCATATTTTCTAATAAAAGAAAGTAGTGGACATTTTTATGGAATAAAAATGTAGAAAATATTATTCTAGCATATTTCCTAATAAAAGAAAGTAATGGACATTTTTAGGGAGTAAAAATATAAGGAATTATTATTCTTGTTTAGAACAAAAGGAGAATGCATGTTTTTGAAAATGTAATAAATTCTAGAATGAATGTATGTTTAATTCACTCGGTCGGATTTTAGTAATTAAAGCCAACTTTCTCGTGCGTATAAACTTGTAGTATTTTGATAATAAATATATGAGAAGTTTAAATAAAGGTGTGTTGGGTCTAAACATCTAATAAGACAAATGGAGATTTTGGTCTTAAAAGAATGAGTGAAAATGGAAGTATATTATGTAAAGGTGTTATTTTACATATTCGAAGTGTAAAAGTGTCAACTGTGAGAATTGGGTAATAGTGTGGTATTAAACAAGTGTTAAAACGGCTAAAGGTGTTTTAAATGTTAAGTTGGAAACTTAATGGTCATTTGAGAAATAACACTTATTAAGGAATTAAATTAAAAGTTTGATAAACAAAAAGGGTAAATTGGTAATTTACTTAAAGTGGACCATTTTTATGGAATAAAAAATATTAAAGAATGTCTTTACACTAATATGTGTGAAAACGAATTAAGTCCTAAGCATGAATGAATCTCGTATAAATCACGTGTGTGTGTGTGTGGATAAAGGACTTAAAGAAGAAAACAAATAATTTTCCAAGTGTTAACAGAAAAACGAACGATTAAGGCTTCGACCGAGTAAAAGTGAGGAACTCGAATAATGTGGACATGTGTAAAATGTTAAACACATTAATAAGGACTCAGATGTGACCGAGAATAAGCAAGAAGGGCCCGGAGTCCTTGGGTGAAAATTCCACAAAGCATATGGTGCGCATAGCCATCGGTGTGGAGCCCGTGTAAGTATGCGGTATTTGGTAAAATTCCAAAAAAAAGAGAAAAGGAATGAGGAACATGTCAAGAAAATGGGTTGTGTGGTAAAACGTGTTAATACAACCTAACTTGAGTGAATGAAATAAGTGTTCCGGTAAAAAGGTGAAGTGGACAAATAAATGTGTAAATCTAATAATGTTCGTAAGTTAAAGCAAAGGGTAATGTAAGGTGGGCAAATGGTTGATTAAGTAACCTAAGTTGTTAAACCCATAATTTGCATAAGTATGTATTGAAATGTTTTCAGATGACAAATAAGTATTTTCTAACACGGTGAATGCGTGCATTGAAATGATACTTTTCAAGGAAAATACTAAAGTATGTTTAAATGAATGAAAGAGGGGTGATTCCGGTAAAGGAATGGGTTTTAATAAATCAAGTGCAATGGCTTCTTGTGTTGAACCGGGTGTGTTGAAGAAAGTGAGAAATGTTAAGTACGAATAAAGAAAGTCCTTTCAAGATTAAGGTGAATTAATCTAGATGAGTAAAGTTTTGGAAGAAATTGATTAATGCATTGAATATGTATTTTCAAAGGTATATACATATATATAGATACATATATATTTTCGCATGCATGTGATTGTAGCGTGTGAGTATTCTTTGTTGTCGTTCGTTTCTATACTGCTTGTATATTCCCATGGGGCATAGGCTCACACCCTCACTTTGTTACGGCAGGTTGGGAGCGGGTTCGTATTTTGAGGGCATTATACAGATAAGTGTATTGTATTTACTTTACGTTAGTATCTCTGTTTACTTGGACTAGGGGTGCTCTCATGGGTCCCACACGTAGTTTATCTTAGAAACTGAACTCGCATGCTAAATAAGTGGAACATTAATTTAAAATAAAACTGGACTAGCAACATTATCTAGGTTATTTTATTGCACTTCACATGTAACGTTCGATTCGAATCGGGTTGACTCATGTAACTATCCTAACTAGAATTTATGCTACCGCTTATTCTAGTCGATAGTACTATCCAAATCGTTCCCAATTTCACCTATGGTTCAATAAATCTTATGAACCCTTACTCCTATTGAGTTATCGATTGTTCCTTAGTTTAAACATTTCTAAGGATACGTGACCCCTCTCACTCATCGGTCCCCAAACATTAATCTCAATGGGATCCTATTTACCACAAGGATTTGGCACTACCCTCGGCCTACAATTTCGAGCCATTCCCTAACAACTCTCTCTTTATAAGAGTTCTTAACTTCCCATCATGCCTAGACTCACTCTTGAGCTAATATTTGGATTTCCATCCCCAATGGGGTTTCCTCCACAATCTCTATACACAACTATAATACTTATATGGATATATTTCTCCCCAATTATTTCAAGGAGTTCCCAAAATCATCATATGTGAGAAACCCCGTATGTGTCTCCAAAAACATATCCCTTACATTATAAGAGAAGGCCCCAAACTAATAAACCCAACCAAAAAGGGTTTGAATTCACTATAAAGAAAATTCGTCAAAATGCCCTATTTCCGAATCGATTCGGCCCCTCCGAATCGATTCGGCCTAGTAGCGAATCGATTCGGCCCATCCGAATCGATTCGGTCCGAGGGACCTAAGAGTCTGCTACTTACCGAATCGATTCGCTATGGGCGAATCGATTCGTCCCTAAAGACCTTAAACTTCTGCAACATAGCGAATCGATTCGCTAGGGGCGAATCGATTCGGCTTGTGCAGCAAGCCACAAAAATGGCTGATTTTCCAAAGCCCAAATTCTCCAAAATTCAATTTATACCTTTTTTTTTAACCCTTAATCTTCAACCTCAACATAATTTCAAACATCAAAACTCATCCTTTATCTAATCTCATCAATTTATATCCCTTAAACCCAATTATAATCTTAAATTTTAAGATTTAAACCAAAATTTAGGTTTTGATGTTTATACCCAAAAACCATTTCTTTAATCCACAAATTATGAAATAAAATACACAAATGACTTATTTAGCAAGATTAAACACTTGCCTCGATTTTGTAGAGGTTGGATCGTCCTCGATGTCGCGGTTGGGCCGAAAATTCCAAGCTTTCTTCCACTCTCTCTCTCTTGTTTTCTTCTCCTTTTCTTCTCCCTTTCTCTTCTCTTTCTCTTTCTCTCTTTCTCTATATGAGAATGGCTTAATTCGTAAGCCTCTAAATCCCTTAAAACAATAAACCTAATTTTAAATGTTAATACACATTTTAAATGACTCGTTTACTCCAATTCGAGTCAAACTGACTTAAAAATATCCCGGAGCCGAAATAAAACCCAATGACAGTCATTTTGACTATCTTGACCCTTTCGGGATCGATGGTACCCTCAAAATCATCATCCGGAATACTTTAAAATGTCCTCTATTTTTGGACCTCAATTTCCAAATTTTAGAATTCTCCAATTAATTAAATTTTATTTTCCCAAAAATTTAATTTCTCAGTCTCAAAAATCATGGGGTGTTACAATCTTCCCCCCTTACAAAAATTTCGCCCGCGAAATTTAAAATACGCATAGGACCTCAATATCATCTAGTCCTAACATCAACTCTTAGGATCACTATACCGATCCTTACTAGTTCTCACGTCGAACTATATAGATTTTAAAAAAATCAACTAGCTACCCAGGGCGCCCATACACCCAGTACCCGAGTTTTCGCTCGTATAATTATAATCAGGCTCCATTTGCCTCAAATCGCAATATACTATCACCAATATAATCTATAATAATATATATTAACTATATACAAGTTTGAAAAAAAATTCCAGTGGTTGAACTCTCCTCAATTCCTGACGCTAGCCACCTTCGTGCGGGGGAGGTCTCGCAAGCGAAATCCAAACAAGGAACTCTCCCAATACACTACTGTGTAGCTAGGTCGGGGATTGAGATTAGTTGAACTAGGGTTAAGGTTTTATAAAAGGTTTCCATATTTTATATACTGCCCGAAGACCTTTGTAACAATATATAATATGAACAAATCCCGCGTCTTTCGACACGCCAAACAAATACCTTATGTTTAGAACACAAGGCCTCAACAAATACAATAATTCTAACCACTACCTAGTTCTCAAAACTAGCACAACCATGAGCTAAATTCTCCGCTCAAAATAAATCCACTAAGCTCTAAACCTCCCAACCATACTAATTCTTTTCATCACCCCAAAACATCATTTCAAGGCAAGTCCTTGAATCTCAACTCAGGGTACTCTACTTCTTCCAGTATAATTATTAATCCTAAACCTATTTATCCACAAGAGAGACATCTTCCTCCAAATCCTTCTTAACCATTTGGAATGACAAAACGCGATTGCGACCCCCGAAAACTCCCTCAGTCCTACTCAATGAAACCGAGTCTCTAAATTCTTTCTCCCTCTTCCCAAAAGGAAATACTCCTGATATTGGGACAACTCCACCTACCTCACATCGGTAAAAGTCGCCAACACCAGGTTTCCTAACGAAGGTTGACGGGTTTCTCAATCTAAACCTCCCAAAGACTACACTATATACCTCTCTTCAGACTTACCTTACTAAGTCCAAGATTTTCCATTCGAGTAAATTTCCCTTTCTTACTCAACCACCGATAAATCACCTTGAACCACTGCTAGAAATCTCCTCAATATCTCTGTCGGAATCGGGAAAAACAAATACCCCCGATCAAAGCGTACCCAAAACCTGTTATGGGTATCGTATTTCTAATCTTATCCTTTCCTAGACGACATAATATAAGCGACGTTTGAAACGAAACAAGAGCAATTGTTATCAGGACGTCGATCAAGTGAATACACTTCACAGAAAAAGATAAATGCAGTGAATACAACAGTCCTAATAGTAGGGATTTATATCAAGAACGTTAACGGAAGAACGCAGAAAACTCGCACAGATCCTAAAGACTTTAGAACCTGATGCTTTGATACCATCTGTAACACCCCACCTAAAATAATAACGGGTGGCCAGCCCTATACTACATTAAATCAGGAATTTCAGATGGTCCAGTCTCAACATCAACTGTCGGTACAATATAATATAGGACTAACTACCTGGTATCATACAAGCGAGATGTTAAAATTAAATAAAATATGCAACAAACAACAAACTAACACCACTAATAAAGGAAAGAAAGATGCATGAAAGAACTATGAGAAATGAAATGCGAGAATAAAATGAAATAAATAACTACAACTGAATATACCACAAGGGAGTAAACCCGAATAAGCTGTCGGGTCACAGCCAATAGAATGACTGAAAGGAAATAAATATACACATCTATAAAATATCCCTTAGGTATAAACCCGATATACAACATGAATCCTACCTAGATTTTTAAAGAAGTAGGAAGCGACTACAAGATACATCCCGCAACAGTCCGCACCTGTCACGGCTCCCAAGACTCTGGATAGAAGGTCATACGATATCCAAGCGGTAGGACACCTGTAGTAATATATATATATATATATATATATATACAGGCAAGAGAGAAAAGTAAACGAGTCAAATCCCGAGTGTGAAAAAATATTTAGCAAGTGTGTTAACCATGCATAATAAATATCGGTGCACATATTTCATAATTAAAGTGGAATCGCACTCTCGTGGAACCCCAACTCACCTCTCATCTAAAGGAACGCACCTATTCGCGTCCTCAACTTTTAGTTAAATTACCCCCATTTATAAGGACAACCTAACTTATCATAGGCCCAACCTCTTCCCACGAGATCTACCTTCCTATCTTAACCCAAGAATCCAGTTCTTTGTAAACCCATTATTTAATTTTATAAACATGTATGCCATATTTGGCTTAATCGATCCCGGTTTATAATTTATTCAATTATAATTCTTAACACGCTACCCGTATATATTTAGGTTTAATCATATTATTTAATTAATAAACAACATGCATACAAATCATTATTGACAAAACTTCTCTCCAATCTCAACATTGTACTACGTTTCGTGAGTGGGGTGTCTCGCAAAGCGAAATCCAAACGAGGATCCACCCCGTTACACTACTCCTGGACAATGTCGATCCTAGAGATCCATTATGCCACCCATAATTATTTGACAGAACTTTTCGCTAATCTCAACACTGCACTGCGTTTCGTGCATGGGGTGTCTCGCAAAGCGAAATCCAAATAAGAAACCACACTGTTACACTACTCCTTGACAATGTCTATCCTAGAGATCCATAATGCCATACATACCATATTATACTACTACTACTACTAAATTTTTAGACTACAATCTGAAAACAACTAAAAATTCCAATAATATCCTTGGGATGATGTAACCGAAATATTCCTTAAATGCGATACATCCACCCCCATCAATCTAGTACACCATAATCATCCAAGATGTACTCCACAAAGATTCCATACCCTTTCATCTATAGGATATATAAATATATATATAGGCATTTTATTCTAACCACACATATATATACCATCATCCAAACCCATGACCAAGTGTACATATCATATCTGATGTACAATGGACATGCACATAATACACCTGGCTGTATATCGCCGATAAAACTACACCATGCTATCATCTTCCCACTGCCCGGCTCACGTAGCAACTGGGGACCACCTGGTGGGGATCAACGACACCCACCTCGTGATAACTCACACACACGACGTCCCGGGAAGCTGTCATAGCTTCAAACCGGTAATGAGACGAAGCATACCCACCACATCTCATCCAAAAAATATACATCATAATATCACACGGTACTACTATGACCTGGGGACTATCCACACCCTGCTCTATATGCCAGGATGCTCACCCTCTGCGCGGAAACTTCCCAATGATAGCATGAGCGGGGTATGCTTAACCATATAAGTATGTATATCATTCACATGCACAATATACATACATCCATATGATCCCATCATATGATCAATCCCTAAACCATCATATACGGTTTAGATATCCATACCATGTATGTCCACAACATATATATATCCATATATTCATAACTATATAAATATATATACACATATTCACATATCCATATATCTATATATACAAACTAATTCTCGTTCATATGTATAAGATATATATATACACTCGGCTACAAGTATACATAATCCTCAATATACAAGCCGTCACCACAAACTCATTTAATTTACCTCGATATGTGAATACAATCCCTCACTTGAAGCATATTCATCCATTTTTTTCTATGATGAATAGTCGCCCAAAATCATATGTATATATATATATATATACATATATATTCAACCTTAGAATTATCACCCAAAATTTTGTGTAGGAACCCATCACTACACATTTCATCCATATTCGAAAGTACATAATTACCTTTAGTACTATTTAACCATAGGCACACACATAACTCAATAGTCTAAAACCTCAAATTATTCCAACCTCGTTTCAAGTATTGGAATCTCAATGGTTATTTCCGTACAATTACGTGTAAACTATCCTAACTAGAATTTATGCTACTGCTTATTCTAGTCGATAGTACTATCCAAATCGTTCCCAATTTCACATGTGGTTCAATAAATCTTATGAACCCTTACTCCTATTGAGTTATCGATTGTTCCTTAGTCTAAACATTTCTAAGGATACGTGACCCCTCTCACTCATCGGTCCCCAAACATTAATCTCAATGGGATCCTATTTACCATAAGGATTTGGCACTACCCTCGGCCTACAATTTCGAGCCATGCCCTAAAAACTCTCTCTTTATAAGAGTTCTTAACTTCCCATCATGCCTAGACTTACTCTTGAGCTAATATTAGGATTTCCTTCCCCAATGAGGTTTCCCCCACAATCTCTATACATAACTCTAATACATATATGGATATATTTCTCCCCAATTATTTCAAGGAGTTCCCAAAATCATCATATGTGAGAAACCCCGTGTGTGTCTCCAAAAACATATCCCTTACATTATAAGAGAAGGCCCCAAACTAATAAACCCAACCAAAAAGGGTTTGAATTCACTATAAAGAAAATTCGTCAAAATGCCCTATTTCCGAATCGATTCGGCCCATCCGAATCGATTCGGTCCGAGGGACCTGAGAGTCTGCTACTTACCGAATCGATTCGCTATGGGCGAATCGATTCGTCCCTAAAGACCTGAAACTTCTGCAACATAGCGAATCGATTCGCTAGGGGCGAATCGATTCGGCTTGTGCAGCAAGCCACAAAAATGGCTGATTTTTCCAAAGCCCAAATTCTCCAAAATTCAATTTATCCCTTTTTTTTAACCCTTAATCTTCAACCTCAACATAATTTCAAACATCAAAACTCATCCTTTATCTAATCTCATCAATTTATATCCCTTAAACCCAATTATAATCTTAAATTTCAAGATTTAAACCAAAATTTAGGTTTTGATGTTTATACCCAAAAACCATTTCTTTAATCCACAAATTATGAAATAAAATACACAAATGACTTATTTGGCAAGTGTAAACACTTGCCTCAGTTTTGTAGAGGTTGGATCGTCCTCGATGTCGCGGTTGGGCAGGAAATCCCAAGCTTTCTTCCTCTCTCTCTCTCTCTCTTTTTTCTTCTCTTTTTCTTCTCCCTTTCTCTTTTCTTTCTCTTTCTCTCTTACTCTATATGAGAATGGATTGATCCGTAAGCCTCTAAATCCCTTAAATCAATAAACCTAATTTTAAATGTTAATACACATTTTAAAAGACTCGTTTACTCCAATTCGAGTCAAACTGACTTTAAAATATCCCGGAGCCGAAATAAAACCCAATGACAGACATTTTGACTATCTCGATGTAACAACCCGCCTAATGTGATACCGGGCGATCACACCCATATCAGATTAAAATAGGAGTCACATATGGATCATTCTTAGCATCACTGTCGAAAATCCATTTAATTACTAATATCCTATTAAGTGAGCGTTAAAAACTTTACTTAACTATTCTTTTTAAACAATTATAATAAAACATACACACAGTTTAAGCGTAAATGAAACTGAAATAAAAATGAAATAAATTAAAATAACCGAACACTCGGTTCAAATTATACAACCATATCGAATGCTGCTAAAAGAATAACTAAATGCAATTGAGCCATTGGCTCGAAAGTTTATACAATACCTCTTATCTAGAGTACAAGGAAAGAAGCGTCTACCGAGAACCCGCAAGCATCCACAGCTGCTGCAGCAGACGTCTGACTCGAAAGAAATGCCATCCAGGCGTCCCTGTGTGTGGACACACACACACACATATATATATATATATATATATATAATATACAACAAGAGAGGAAAAGTAGATAAACGAGTCAGAGTCCGAATTTTGAAAATATTTTGCAAGTGCATAAATGCTTTATTTTTAGAGAAATAGTTTTATCTCATATTTGAATTGGTATCGCACTCCCATGAGATACCCCTTACCTCTCCTCTAGTAGTGCACAACTAACGCATCCTAACAACACATCCTAGTCAAGCTACCCCGCCTAACTAGTCTAATCACCCAGCTACTATCTACCCTAGATAGTCCAAGTGCTAAGGGCTAAGCTTCCCTCCATTCTCAACACTGCACTAAGTTCGTACGTGGGGTGTCTCGCAAAGCGAAATCCAAACAAGGAACCCCCCCGATACACTACTACTTGGCAGGGTTAATGGTAGAGATCCATTAGGCCCGTAGCACGGAAAAATGTATAAATACATATATATAAACATCTACAATATACATCCGGAAAATATCTCCCAAACTCAGGTTTACCAATTAAATTATATCTATATAATATACATCCGGATCTACCTCCCGGACTGAGGATTTATATACAAAGTATTTATCAATACTTATCCTTTTCATTTCAAAAAACTTCCATTTCCTTTCTCATATCCAGGAAATGTATTTAAAAGCCAACTCATTAGCATGAATTGCTTTTAACATATCATATACTTTTTAAAAAGCCAATTTTATTATCATAAAAATGCTTTTTCCATTTTATATCATCCCATTTCCCTTTTTATACTCAGGAAATGTATTCAAAGCCATTTTCATTATCATGAAAATGCTTTAATCATATCATGCTTCCACATCCTTTCTTCCATTCGGGAGTGTTACCGAAGCCAAACCTTTATCCCATATCCCTTTTTATACTCAGGAAATGTAAATATAATGCCAATTCATTATCATGAATTGCTTTAATAAATCTAAGACCGCCCCTCCGGGTTTCCCCACTGGGCGTGCCCTTAAATGGCTATCATCTTCCAGGGCCTATCAAACAAGACAACCTGGGAACCTAACAATGTCGGGAAGCGGCCATATGCCTGCGAAAAAGTCAGGACCACACCCAAAATCCCCTAACCAGCGCAGAAACAAATATATAATCGCTCATATGGCCTAAAGGACTATATCCACCCTGCTCAATAGCCAGGGGGCTTCACCATAACGCGCGCAACTTCCCTTATCATAGCGATTTAGGGAGGTGTGTAATCCATATTTTATCAATTATTAAAAATATTTCTCTTTCCATTTTGAAAAAATTCATTTTTATATTTTCAAAATCATTTCCATCATATCATATATATATACCTTAATCACATAGTATATACATATACCATATATTCCTCCTAAAATATATAAACGGCCATAATGGCCTATAGCATCTAGCGATGACCAATAATCCCAAAGATTCCCTCGAGGAATCATAATCATGCTTTCATATTAACATGATTCTAAATTCAAAGTATTTCCTTACTTTGATACTCACTATATATCTCAATCCCATCTAAGGATTTATTGGATATCTCCAATGATACCATTCCACTCTAAGTGAAATATATATATATATATACATATATATATATATATATATATATATATATATATATATATATATATATATATATATATACCTTTATATTCCCAAATTATCCTAATTACCTCGTAGGATACGCTAACTCCACAATCGATTATAATTATGCTTAAAAATAAATAAAGCAAGTAAACACTTGCCTCGTGGATAAAATCCGACGTCCTCGAGCCGAATCCCGCGGAGGCTGGCCGGAATCTCCCCATTTTCCTCTTTTTCTCTCCTCCTCTCTCTCTTCTCTCTCTTCTCTCTTCTCTTTTCTCCCCCTCTCCCTCCTTTTATAAGGAGAAAAGGGTTAAATCCCTTAATACCCCCAAAACGACTCGTTTACTCAATTACGAGCCTATTTAACTCCGAAATTCCCCGAAACTCAATTTCGACAATCGAACACTCTTTTCCAACTATCTCAAACATTCCGAGACTCATGGCGCAGTCAAAATTCCCATCCGAGGCACTTGACCGCAAATTACTATTCTAACCCATAAAATTTAACTGCGGGTTTTCTACTCAAAAGCTTACCTCTTTTGTCGTTATACTCCACGGCGACATATAATTAAATTACTTCGACCTATACAGTCCCAAAATAATTTATAACACCCTTCGAAAATCACTAAATCCTCGAAAATCCCAAAAACCACCATTTCGAGAAATTTTCCAAATTGCCAATTTACACTTAATTATGGGATTTAATCGTCTCCAAAAGGGCGGGTTGTTACACTCAACCCTTCCGGGATCGATGGTACCCTCAAAATCATCATCCGAAATACTTTAAAATGTCCTCTGTTTTTGGACCTCAATTTCCAAATTTTAGAATTCTCCAATTAATTAAATTTTATTTTCCCAAAAATTTAATTTCTCAGTCTCAAAAATCATGAGGTGTTACAAGATGTACCCGAAAATGTTTATGTGAGAAAACACACAGTGTATTTGTTTAATAAACATGTGATACAATTTGACATTTTATTAACAAAAAATGTCTTAAAAAATCCATTTAAAATTATGAAATTAATTTTAAACAAAAATTAATCCGATTTTAATTTTGAGAAAAAATATTTTAGACACTTATCAATAATATCAACATGAATTGCATAAGTGACTAATGTGTCAAAGTGTGCGATAAACGATATGTGCATCCACTTGGTGTTATACCTTTTTACCTTTGTACATTTTACTCTGATATGTACGTTAATCGAGTCTAGAGTCTTTAAGTAGTCTTGAATAGTTGAGTAATGTTGTATGATGTACAAAATAGATAGTACTCAAGCTAAAAATACGTTTTGAAAAAATACCCAGATAGGTAGAAACGCTTAAATAGTATAGAATCAAGAAAGTCAACTATTTAGGGTGTTTCAAGATTAACTAATAGTCACACAATGAAGATCCATCTTAATTGATTTATCATAATACTTGTTACCCATCATATTGATTTTTATCTTGAGATATAAAATATGACCTATGCTCTTTTGTTTATATTACACCCCAATGATTTGTTATCACTTACATGATTGTATACATTAGAAAATTATTGTCTTATAATAATCGTATGCTTTATAGATTAAAATTATTCAATAACCTTATGAGGGACATCGCGTCTTAATAATTTATATTATTTTGACCTAATGATATAAGTGAGCCTCTATACAATTTTGATATCCATATTATGTGCAGTTTGGTAATCATCAACTAAAATGATTAATACAAGTCCATATTCTTAATTGAATCTTAGATTTATGATTAAGATCATATGGAAAGGACGTTAGAATGTTGATATTTTAATCATGTCATATAGTTAACTTAACGACTTTAATTAGGTAGAGTTGGTTAAGTAACATAATGGGGTAATATATTATTTGGTTAAAGGAAATAGTGTTTGCCCAAAGGTTTATATTTTCTAAAATTAATTAATTTATCACCACATTTTTATTTTTAATAAAGTGTCAACATTTTGTGAAATAAGTATTGGCTAACGTGGTGTTTTAGTGATTAATTATGGCATCATGTGTGCGGGTTAAAATATACTTGTAATCATATTATTTATAACCTTTAAGATTCATTATGTCTAACCTAATATATCTTTAGTTTACTTTGTCATTGATATTATGAATAGTTTGGCAGTCACCAAAGTGGCCCAACTAGAATGATTTCATTTATAATAAATTGTCCATATTTAATTTAATATTCGTATTATGTACGATTCGGTAGTCACCAAAGTTATCCAACTGGAATGCTTTCGTCAATATCAAATTATAATATACTCACTTAAAGATTATGTTAGGTTGATGGTTTCTCAAAGGTACATCACCATTAAATTTGTTAATCGTTGAATATTTTGTGTTACCAAAAGTCCATTAAATATTTATTTGATTAATGAGTATGAAAGAGGTAATTTGCGTACAGTGTTTGTAAGACTTTACTCAAATTAATATTCATATTATGAGCAATAATTCGATATTCAACAAAGTGATCTAATTACAATAGCTATAACTATTAAATTTGAAAGTAAAGATAATGGCAATTAATCATGGATACTGATGTTTCTTTATGTAATAATATTCATGATTACAAGGAGGTCATGTAAATCATTTGAAATTTAATATAAACACAAATTAGTATTTATGATTGTTGCACTCATAGCTTTAAAGCAGTGAGCTATTAATTTTATTTGCTCTATAATAGTATATCTCCATATTTCTCTCAAATCACTTGTTTCGTCCGTTCTAATCATGACTAACTTAGGTGTGCTATATTTTGTTGACACCACTAACTGACGCCCGGGAGAGATTGAATAGATTAAAGATTATGGTTGCACATAAAATAAACTCCCTTAGACTAATAATGTTATATGTTTTAGGCATTATGTAAATGATGCTTATAATGTGATAAAGCTAGACGCTTTAAGATAGCCTGTGTGAAATTTAATGTGTGATTTGAAAATAAATGTTAAGTCCTTGCCCTTTTTGTATGTTTCAAATCAAAGTTAAGTGATACAAAATATGTTCTTAATTTGATGCGTGATTGTTTATTAATGAAACCTGAAATTAAGATATTTAATATTTTTATAGAAATTAAGTTTTGACTTTCGAATTTTTCTTTAATTTAGAATTTTTCACAAGATTCGTCATTTAGATATTTTACAAATACCTTATGTTTTTAAAAAAAATTGAATTTTATTTTCCTTGTTTAGATCTAATCATAATAAATTTTATAAATATCCTATTTAAGTCTAACAATAATGATGGTTTGTAAAATTTAAAGTTTGATTATATATTTTATTAAACCTTTTGACTTGCAGCATAAGGTTAAACTAATCATAGTATTTTAGTTTAGATGCCTTTATATTATGGCATAAAAGGATGAGTCGCGTATCCATATAATGAATGAAATAATTAGTAAAATATATAGTTCTTCAAACTTAAACTTACTAATCTTATTACATGTATAAATTGTATGCAATTAAATATCCACACACAATCATCAATAGCTATAAGAAATCAAGAACCTTTTGAATGTATTCACACATATTTGTAAACTTTTTGAGGTCCCTTATTTTATTACCCTGATATATGATTTTCACATTATTGTCATATTTATCCCTTGTATGATAATTTTTATCTATGAATCTTGTTGAAATTTATATAGCTGTAATTGAAAAGGAGAATGGTGAAAATCATTAGGGCTTAGTGAATTTAAAGCTAAACTGCATAAATGTTTTGGTAATTGTGCCAAATACACGTTGTCAGGATTGTCCCGATATATTGAATATTAAAGGGGCAATTGTACCCTTATGAACATGGTTAGAAATATGTTAAGTAATACTATTGTATTCATATACTTATGGATGTATGCTCTTAAAACTGTTTTGTATATCTTAAATAGGATTCTCACTAAGGTAGTTTCAAAGATTCCTTTTGAACTAAGGAGAGAATGGAAACCTAGTTTAAGATACCTACACGTTTAGGGATTCTCAGCGCTGGAAAGAATTCATAATCCTTGAGAATGGAAACTAGACCCATAACTATCAGTGAATTTTTTTGGATGCCAGAAATATTAGAGATATAGGTTTTACTTCTCTAACCATATTACAGGTGCAGAAAATGTTAAGGGATATAGGATTTATTGCTCTAATCATATTACAAGAATTGTTGAAATCGGTAATCTTAATTTATTGAGAATGGCGATATTAGTGGAAGTGACAAAATTAGAGATGTGATTATTCAAGAAATTTGGGTATAATTTTCCTTGTCAAGACTTCATAATGAAATTGTTGTTGCTTATAATGTTGTAGCAACTAACAACAGCCAACAACAAATGAATAATTAATATAATGACCCCATAATGAGTCACATAATGACCCCATAATGATACTATAACCAATAAATCCATTATAAGTGCACCACAAGAAGTAACATTATGAATATCCTAAACAGATTAGAAGGTCCATTATTTTGAATGATTGTGTGGAGTATTTACAATAATCTAAGTTTAACGTATGGGATGTTAATGATCCGGTTACATATACAAATAAACCTAAGAAATTTTTTCGCCAATGATATCTTAAGTTTAATGATAGTATTATGTCTTTTGGCTTTATAAAATATCACAATTATTGTATACCCCTTAAGATCAGTGGGACTAAATTTATTATTTATAATGTATGATGAGAGTTTAATGTATAAATATTTGTTTGAGATAATTAAGCTTAACAATAGATTGCATGCTCACATTAAGAAGGACTGGTCATTTAAACATGATTAGTTACAAAGAATCAGATTCTTCTTGATATCAGATTGTACGAAATTCACTCTTGATTATTGAATAATGGGCTAATGTTATGAAAGAGAGTGATATAATCCATTATTGTTTATCTATAAAATAAATATTATTTTTTTTATAAAAAAGGGGGTAGGTCTTAGTTCTCTACCCCCCCCCCCCCCCAACCCAATGCCCCAAAGTTCAAACCCCAAACCTCCTACCCCACATGGTAGTGATCTTTGTTGTGAAATTTTTCAAGACTTAATAGTACTATAAATTGCCGAAATAACGTTGCAACTATTTTCTTCCACAAAGAAAAAACAATAAGATATTGTCTTGTTGTTAAGTAAGAGTCTCGAAAACAATGAATGTCATCCGATCGTATAAGTTCATTGTATATCTACAATGAAGTCACGAGGACATTTATGATAAGTCTTTGACTTAGCCAATGATGATTGATTATGTATTTGACATTATGAGCTCAACGTATATGTTTTTGATAATTTATGTCTTCACTAGTATATACATGAATGTAAGTGATGAATGTGACAAAATAGTCTTTTACATAAGACATTATTGGACCATTATTGAATAATCCAATTTATAAAGATGAGTTGATAATGTTGTGGTACATGGAAGCGATAATACTCTTAAACTAGTATGTGTGTTATGACTCGCATTAATCGTTTGTTTGATTAAGACATTTATGAAAACCCATTTAAGGATGACTCAAAGATTATTTTTCGCCTTATAATAATTATGGAGCAAGTTGACTGTTAGAATTATTTTAAATAATAACTCTTTTATAATTAAATAATACTGAGAGTCACTTTAGTTAATGAAGGGTACTCCGAATACCAAGAGTCAATGTTATTAAGATGGTTAATCAAAGGATGTCTTTGATTAATTAAGGACTAGGGACTCTTTGGTATCTACTGTGATGGACGATTCAAATTAAGTGTAAATGATTGTTGGAGATTTAGGCCCTCTATCTGCTTGTAAATAAAGTGGTAAAGTCCATCATTCACTACTTCTAAGACAACACGAATTCCATAGGAAATAGAGAGAAATTTGAATACTCAATGAAAGTTAATTTAATAAATAGTGTTTTGACCATAGAGGAAAATCTAACAATTGGAATGCGCTAAAACTGAAACACTTTTTGCCAAAGACAAGATGAAGCTACAGTTCAAAAATGAGTGCGATCGAAAATCATTAAGGTTAACTGGTCTTTTAATCTTTCCAATTGTAATAGGATGAAGGTATAAGAATGAATTATAAATTCATAGCTATGGATCGAGGTATGTGATTAGATTATCGTTTTATGTTTCTCATAATGATTATATGTGAAAATCATAAAGTTCAAGATTCTAGAGTTTATAGATTATTTGAGTTTAATGCCCTAAATAAATCAAATTAAGTTTTACACATGGATCTCGAACAACCTAATGCATGGGAAAGAACTTATAAAGAAAGGAAATTTGGAAAGACCAGTGAACCCCAATCTTTAGTTCCAACACCTTTAACCAACGTGGTGAACCTTATTGATTAATCTTGCTATTCTTAATACATCACTACTTTGAACCTCTTGTTCAAACTATCATGGGTATAAAAAATATCCTCCATTTTTCTACAAGGGTTTGATCCCTCGGACAGTCATTTGGCCACATTTGCATCCTTACTATGAATAAAGCTTACCACGCCCCACCAAATTTAGATAAATCAACTTCCGATAGGCTTCCTCATCTAATATCTCCTAAAGATATTTGGAACACAATCTGGGCTGTTAAAGCTCCCCCAAAAATCTTATATTACCACTGGAAGTGTTGGTCTAAAAGGCTTGCAATTAATGTTTGGGTCAATTTGACAAAACCCCATTTTGATAATTCTATATTAGACATAACCCCAATTTTTGTCACTTATTAGGCATTGCACCAAAACTTAAACTCCATTTGGCAATCGTGAGTTTCTTTTTATTTTCCCCCAAAATACCATCAATTCTAAATACCTTTAAGGGCACACACTCTCTCTCTCTCTCTCTCTTCTTTTATCTCTCTCTTTTAGATCTTTCAAAAGGACACATGACACGATAACCCGGTACGACGCGACATGAAATTATAAATTAATGGATTTAGGCTTATCGAGTCTAGATGAATATCTGGTAAACACGATAGTTACGTTAAGATAACGGTTCAGTTTTTATCATTTTAATACAACCGATTAGACCCATTTGTACCCATTTAAATCCGATAATACTACCTTAAATCTTTATGATAGCTTGTCTTTGAAACATTTTGTTATATATGTAAATTTGAGTAAGAAACATTTTGTTGTTGGCATCATATAGTTATTAATATTTAGAATTTAAGATGTGAGAATTAAATATATTATGTTTTGATGGAAAATTTTAATTACGTAACGCATCTTAACGGTGTGGGTCTGGTGACCCGTTAATAGTAATGGCTCGGGTCTGGATTTGTTACTTTGAACTAATTTGTTAACGGGACGTATATGGGATGAGAGGTTTTTTACACGGACACGACCCAACCCGACTTTTTGACAGGTCTCATCACACCTCTCTCTCTCTCTCTCTCTCTCTCTCTCTCTCTCTCGCTTGCTCGCGCGCGCGCGCTCATGTTCTCAAAAAATTTAGAAAATTATTTTTAAATTTGAAATTTTGTGAAAATATATGTTAAAATTTCTGAAATTACCAAAAAATATTTTATAAATCCAAAAAATGTAACAAAAACATTGTTAAAAAATGGAAATTCAAAAAAATATATTTTTTAAAATTACGGATTGTACAAAAAAATATTTCTAAGTTTAGTCAAATATTGCATAAAAAAATTTCAAATCTTAAAAATTACAAAACTTTCATTAAACTCTAGCAATTGGATTGGATATTTTATGAAAACAATTTAAATCAAACAATATTTTTGGAAAATAGCTTGAGTAAATAACGTATCCAAATCATTATTGACATATATATGTGTGTGTGTGTGTGTGTGTGTGTGTGTGTGTGTGCTAGGGTGTACCCGTGCCGATGGCACGACAATAAATTTGTTCCCCTTATATTTTTTACCCGTGCCAAAGGCACAACGATATATTTGTTACCGTGTTAAATTTGTTCCCGTGTCGCCAATAGTGAAAATGTAAATATGATTGGTCATCCCATGAGAGTATGATTATGATTTTAAAATGGTGTATTTGTGCTCTCGTGCCGATGGTCCAGTGAAAATTGGTGTATTTAAATTTTTTGCAAGTGAAATTTAAAAATGCAGTTAATGTCTGTTGATTCATTAAAAAGCCAAATATATGAAATCTAAAGAGAGGTTGCATGACTCGGCACTGTCGTAAATTTAATCTGGCATAACACATGACCCGATTAAATTTTACCTTGTTAACACATTTAACTTTGACATTCTAACTAAAGTCTCGACCCCCTCGTGCAACTAAAAACACATTGCAATGGGATTCATTTTTTACATACCAAACCAATATTCTAATTCCTTAATTGAGAAAATTTGAGACTGTTAGGTCAAACCATTTATATTAGTATAATAGAATAGAATTGTGTTAATAGTATCTACTTGTTATGTTCAATGATAGGTAAATTTGCTTAGATTACTTAGATTAATTGGCACATTAATATGTTTACAACATCTTCATGAATATAAACACGCCTCTAATTCATCATTAACTCATCTTTGTGTTGAGATAACAGTCCTATGACATGAACACCTCTTAATCATAGGTACAATAAACCTAAATGGGTAGGATAAAAAAATAAGTAACAGAGATGACTATGTACAAAAAAAAGAGTAGCAGGTATGATTGTTAGGATTATGGTTTCTCACCCCACTTGTACATTAGTTTTTCAATCTTGTTAAACTAATTTTTTTATTCTTCACACCTTAACCCTATATTGTGATATGTTCTTTCTTTGGTAATTTATCCTCGAGCTCAACAATAGCATTAAGTATATAACAACATCGAGATTGTTTGTGTAAATAACAATAATTCTCGGGTCCGTGTATGAATCCTTAAATGTGCGAGCCACATTTTTTGCATAGATTTATGAATGCATAATGGCCATTAGTGGTATAGTTATATTTTGAGGGATTTATCAATGCACAATAGTCGGTACTCAGTACGAATTTATTAATAAAAATTAGATCAGTGAACAATTGATGGTATGTGAGTTCTAATGACAGTATTAACTTTAGCCACACTTTATGGTATGTGAGTTCCAATGACAGTATTAAAATCCTTAATCATTGAACTTTTTTGAACATATATTGAACTCCAACTGCTGAACATGATCCGAAAGAAAGAAAGTCACTAAGGGTGTGTTTGGCAGCCCAATTCCAAGCTTTGGAATTGGAATTGGAATTGGAAGACCCAATTTCAATTTTTTTGTTTGGTAAATTAAAAAATCCCATTCATTTGGAATTCATTTGTAATTATCTTGGGCCCAATTCCATAAATCAATTCCATTTCATTTTGTAGAGATTTTGAGATTCAAATCTCATAAGAATTCAGATCGGGACACACACTAGAAAAAAAACACATAAAACCCTCCCCCTCTTGCTTCTCTCCTCTCACTTCAGCAGCTCCGATCTCCGGAAAAAACTCACGCCGGCAGCTATTGTTTTCAACTCCCACAGAAAAAACTCTCCGGCAGCTCTCTCGCAGCTTTCTCTCCCTCTCTCCAGTTGTTTTTCAGGTAAATCTTTGGTCATAACCTCGTCCCTCTCTCTGGGAGCTAAATCTCTGATTATATATGTGTAAATCTGAGATCTCAGATTATATATGTAAATCTCAGTTTATCTCAGATTTACATATATATATGTATGTATACATATCAGAGATCTAAGATTATATATATATATATATATATATATATATATATATATATATATATATATATGTAATCTATAATCCGTATGTAATCTGTATTTATATACAATCTGTATGTATATACAATTTGAATGTAATCTGTATGTATATACAATCTGGATGTAATCTGTATTCTGTATTTATGTACTGTATGTATATACAATCTGTATGTAATCTATATTTTGTATTTATGTTGTATGTATATACAATCTGTATTCTGTATTTATGTACTGTATGTATATACAATATGCATGTAATCTGTATTCTGTATTTATTTTATATTTATGTAATTTGTCTGTATTCTGTATTTATGTGCTGTATGTATATACAATCTGTATGTAATCTGTATTCTATATTTATTCTGTATTTATGTAATTTATCTGTATTCTGTATTTATGTACTCTATGTATATACAATCTGTATGTAATCTGTATTCTGTATTTATTATGTATTCTGTATTTATTCTGGATTTATGTAATTTGTATTTATAGATTGTAATCTGTATTATGTATTTATTATGTATTTATGTAATCTGTATTCTGTATTTATTCTGTATTCTGTATTTATTTTGTATTTATAGATTATAATCTGTATTCTGTATTTATTCTGTATTTAAGTAATCTGTATTTAACTGTATTTATATAATCTGATTTTTTTACATACACATAATTTTTATCTATGTATGTTTTTTATTTATTTTTATGTATTGTGATATAATTTATATATATGTATTGCTATATAATTTATTTATATACGAACTGCTAACATTATTAAATGTGAAACAATTTCAGAAAATGGATCATTATTTGTCGGGGATTCACGACTTGTTTAGGAATGAAAATGACACTAGAGAAAAAAAGAAAAGAAAAATAGTTGTAGGATATCATATAGTTATTTCGGCGGCAATTGCGGTGTGGTGGCATAAAACACATTTATTAAAGGAGCCTTCCGAAGATTTGAGAAATGCAAGACAAATATATTTGAGAAAACTTTATTATGGAAGTGATACAACTTGTAGAGAGCAATTGCGTCTTGGCATAGATGCGTTTAATAGTTTATGTAACAAATTACGTGATAAAAAATTATTACGTGAAACGGCACACGTTCGGATAGAGGAAGCTGTGGCTATGTTTTTATATATGGTTGGACATAACCTAAAGAATCGGGTTGTCAAGTTTCAATTCATCCGCTCAGGGGAGACAGTTAGTCGACATTTTAATGCGATTTTGTGCACTATAATTAAATTAGGGGGTGAGTATTTGGTCCAACCCAAGAAAGAAATTGAAGGTTATAAAGATGAAAAGTGGGAATGGTTTGAGAATTGCCTTGGGGCTTTGGATAGGACATACGTTCCCATGACAGTTCCTTCTCAGGATGAAGTGAGATATCAAAATAGGAAGAGATTTAATGCAACAAATGTATCAGGAGTTTGTTCCCGTGATTTGAAATTCACTTATGTTTTAGCTGGATGGGAAGGGTCGGCTGCGGATGGAAGAGTTTTACGAGATGAACTGGCAAGACAAAATCCATTAATTATTCCAAATGGTGCACATCCTATTCTATTTTAAATAATTCATATTGTTTTTCTTTTTTTTGTTCTATTTTGAATAAACTTTCTTCTAATGTAGGTAAATATTACCTTGTTGATGCTGGATATACAAATGGACCTGGTTTTTTGGCACCTTATAGAGGCACGCATTATTATCTTAATGAGTGGTCAAGAATGGGAAATAATACACAAACATATAAGGAGCTATTTAACCTACGTCATTCAACTGCTAGAAATGTAATCGAAAGAGCCTTTGGACTTCTTAAGAAAAGATGGGCTATTCTTAGATCTGCTTCTTTCTTTGAGGTGAAAACTCATGTGATAATTATAAATGCGTGTGCCATCCTCCACAATCTTATACGAATGGAGCAACCAAATGATCCGTTATTGGATATGGTAGATGAGGATTTACGTAATGAAGAGCCAGAAGAAAGTGATGAAGATTGCATAGATGAGGATGATGTAATGGATAACCATGGTGCAACCAATATAGATCGTATTCGACATGCACAAACGACTAGGGAGTGGACGCAAAAAAGGGATGCATTAGTACAAGCAATGTTTCTTGCATACCGAATAAGGCAGCGTCGATGATAAATTTTCCATCTGGCTTACCTTTCTAGTTATACACTTGGTTTTAGCTTACTAGAATTTATTTTCAAGTGTACTTGATTAATGTGTATGGCTTTAGTTTACTTGATTAATGTGTGTTGTTTTATCTTACTTGATTAATATGTATGGTTTTAGTGTACTTGATTAATGTGTATGGTTTTAGCTTACTTGAATTTATTTTCAAGTGTACTTGATTAATATGTATGGTTTTAGCTTACTTGATTAATGTGTATGGTTTTATCTTACTTGATTAATGTGTATGGTTTTAGCGTACTTGATTAATGTGTATGGTTTTAGCTTACTTGATTACTGTGTATGGTTTATTTATTTTAAATTTGATTGTTGTAAAGGAATGGATTCTGATTCTCAAGTTAGAGAATGGACTAAGAAGGGGAAAGGCTATTTCTCATGGACCCCGGAGATGGATAAAACATTATCCACTTGCTTTGTAGATTAAATTAATCAAGGGAACAAGTTGGATGGAAAATTTGCGTGGAAACCGACGGCATGGACTAGTGGCATAAATATCATGATGGATGAACACCACATTTCCGTGACAAAGCAAAATATCCAATCACGCCTCAAGACTTGGGAGAAGCATTATGATGTTATAAATCAAATGCTATCAACATCGGGGTTCTCTTGGAACTACGATACGGGTAGAGTTGATGTTGAAGAAAGTGTATGGAATGCATATGTGCTAGTAAGTCTTATTTTAACATACTCATTACTTTTATGGTATATATTGTGGTTCTTTTAAAGACTTTTTATTTAATCTTAACATTTAAAATTGAATTTATTTTCAGGCTCATCCTAAAGCTATCCCATATCGAAGGAGAATTACAATGGATAATTGGGATAGTTTATGTGTTATTTTTGCTCAAGATCGTGCTAATGGGGATGGTGCTCGAACGACATTAGATAATGAGATAGAAATGACAAATAATGAAGAGTCTAACAACTTGGAAGATACATTGGAGATTGATAAGAGGACCCTTGAAGACGACGCCACACATACATCTCGAGTCCGAAATGAACAAGGGAAAACCAATGCATCATCTTCATCTATTTCTCGCTCCAAGAAGAGAAAGCATTCTGGTTCTGAATCACTTTCGAATGTCTTGGGGAAAATGGCGGAGTCACTTGATCGCTTCTTAAATTCCGAACCTTCCAAGGCAACAACTCAAATGGTACTCGATGAGGTTTCGAAGGTTCAAGATTTGGATGAAATAAAAGTCTTGAAAGCAGTTGATCTTTTGATGAATGACCAAAGGAAATTTGATACTTTTTCAGGCCTTCCAAACGAGTTGAAAAGGCGATGGATTTTTATGCATCTTGGCGCGTGATTATTAGAACAATTTATAATTCTAATATGCATTGACTTGTTATGTTATTAGGTGGACTTTTTATTATGGTAATGTTGCTTACAAACTATTCTAGTTTTACAACTCTTAAATTTAAATGAACTTCTATTTGTCTTATTTTAATGCTACTTCAATTATTAATTCTTATTAAAGTGTGATGTGATTTGATTCCGCTTTTTTTTAATTAAATTCTTTATTAAAAGTATAATTTTTTAATAGTTCACAAACTACTAAAATTCCAAAAGAATTCTGTAATTGATCCAAACAAGGGATTTAGAATTCTAGTAGAATTCCAAAAGAAATCTACACTTAAACCAAACAATTGAAATGGAATGGAATTCTTTGAATTTCAATTCCATAGAATTAGAATTCCAATTCAATTCCAATTTCGCGCATCCAAACGGACCCTAAATGTAAATATGTTACCTTAATCGTTAAACTTTAAGTTTTGCATACTAACACAAAAATTCTCAATGAAACATGATTCAACAATCGGGACCTCAAACTATTACTAATCTTGAATAATATTAGTCTAAAATTCGGCTTCAATGTTCAAACTAAGGCATTATTACTTATACATGAACCAACTAACAAATCAAAGATTTGAGGAAAACTGAACTAAAAACCAACTTATATGCATCCAAAATTAGGTTTTCAACTCTTTCATTTTTTCAGAAAGACCCAAATACTCCAACCTTTAAAAGTTTCTTCCCACCACTTTGTATCCACTTCGATTTTATTTTTTAATTTTTTTAGTAGTATGGCCAACTACAATAAATTCTTAGTAAACAGACACTATGACAATACCCTTTTCAAATATGAAAGAGTAGAGAGAGTGAGACTTTAAACCCCAAATAACCTATGAAGAACCTCCACAAATAGTGACAAAACCCGTTCAGATATGGGAAAAATAGGGAGTTAAATAGTATGGAGAACCCTAAATAAAAATGTTTAAACCAAAAACAAATTATAAATATGGAATAGAAACCAAAAGAAAGAACCTTAAGGGGAGGAGAGAGAGAGAGTATTGTATACCTATAAAGTGGAACCAAAAATGGTTAAATATGCAAAATAGATAGAAAAAAATAGAAATTAGTTCGTAAGAAGCTAAAGACATTTATGAAGAAATAAAATTCAAAAAATAGAAATTCAGATCCAATCTGTACATTTAACAAATTAGAACTACCTACAGAATTCATAAAAATGAAAAGGGGAAAAAAGAACTATTGAGTGATGATAAGGTTTTTTGACACAGAATGGGTTTTGAATCTCTTCTATCAAAGCCAAAATTATATTTTTTTCAACAAAAATATAAATTTATAGCCATAAATTCCTATTTAAAAAAAAGTTAAATCAAACACTACATATATGACACCTAAAACTAAAAAATAAGAAAACCTCAAATCACACGACTTGTTGAGCTTGTGAAGTAACCTGCACAAAAAAGTTAAAGTTACAACTTACACACCAAATGGGTCCGATCTGCAAATAAAATCTAAAGCCCCCCAAACCTTATTCTAATCCCTCAAAACCATTATAAACAAAATCATATTTTAAAATGGAAAAAATAAAGTTTAGAAATGAAAAAAAAAATAATGAAAAAAACGTTGGTCGTTGACGGGGTCCGTCAATGGTGATGAACGGAGCTACTGTTTATGGTGGTGGGTCATTGATGGGGAATTTATGGCTGTGGGAGTTTAAAAGATGTTAGAGAGCCTCTCATTTATTGAAAACCAAAATTGGGGAGAATAAGTCATTGTTGAAACCCAAAGTAACTCATTTATTGAAAACCAAAATATAAATCTAAAAAAATGTTGTTGAAGTGTTTTCTTTCTCTCAATTCCGATCTGATTGTGGAGATGCAGATTTTAGAGATACAGACTTTATTATTATAGACTTTATTGTTGTGGAGAGAATTACATAACTGTTGAATTCATTACATATCATCTATTTCTGTAAAAAGACACCAAAGGAGATGTAAAATATGGAACTCATGGCCCATATCAATAGCAGCACCGCCATCATCTCCACCTCATCACAGGAAATCAGATCTGAAAACATAAGAAAACAAACTACATTAAACATAAACGTCATCACTATATATGCACTTACATACAACACATAAAACATGAGAAAACAGAGGAGATAAGAAGCGTAAGAAAACCCAGAAATTGAATCCTCACCAACCCTTCAAATAGTTATGAAAAGTAAAAAAGAAAAAGATCTGAAAAAACCCTCTCTCATTAAAACATTGTTGCAAAGGAGATAAGGAAATGAAGGGGATAAGGCTATCGCAGAGATAGAGTACCAAGAGAGAGACAGATATAGGTTATGTATTCGAGGACCATCTTCGCCACCTCATCGCCGGAGATGAGATCTGAAAAATACTCTGTTATGTATTCAAGGACCATCTTCGCAACCTCATCGCCGAAGATGAGATCTGAAAAAAATTATGTTATGTATTCGAGGACCATCTTCCCTACCTCATCGCCGGAGATGAGATCTGAATAAAAACTCTGTTGGGGAAAAAAACTCTGTTAGACAGAGATGGGTTCGTCTCCACTGTTACGATACCTGAGTAAATGCGAAATCCCACATTAAATGTGAAACCGACATAAAAATGAGGGAGAGAAAGATGGGTTTTTTGTGACAACCCGTGATACGAAATAAGGGGTGGCCAGCCCGATACTCCAATAAAACGGAATCATAGATGGAATCATTCTCAGCATCATGACAATATAATAAGTATACGGGAAAACCACCCGATAATTCAGAAAATGGGTTGCCAAAAATTTTAATTTAGTTTTACAAGTTAAGAAAATAATTTAAACAACCCAATCTGAAGAGAAAGTGGAATTCCAAAAGAGCTTATATTACATCCATAACAAATATACAATGAGAGGACCGAATATGCTGTCGGTCAACAATTACATACAACGTATTTCCACAGTTCAATAAGTTACATAATACATTTATTAAACAGTTACAAAAGTTTGGGCCACACGCCCGAGTGAAAGACCCGATCATATCTAGAATACAAAAATGAAGGCGTCTAACAACACATCCTGTAATATTATCAAAATCTTACAGTTCCTCAAAAGCATAGGAGTAGGAATATCAAAATGGGCGCCCTTGCGGCGGAGCACCTGAGCGGATATAAATTCATGCACATAAAGGAAAATGAATGGGTCAGGGCCCAATTTTATATGATTACCAGATGAATAAGAAGCATGACAATTATGAACAGTTAATCAAGAGTAATGAAGATGAAAATCTATCAACATAATTTTCAAACATGAGAAGGCAGTTTAAATGATTATAACTTTTATTCAATTAAGCAAGAAAATATAATTAAACCTCATTAATTAAAAGTCTCCATCATTATTCATCATTTCATTTCAATTTTCATTCCTTAACAGGAATATAATTACCATCATATGCGCTTATGGCATTTCACATATTTCAAGTCCCACTTGATTTAGAATGGTTATATTCTTATACATATAACGATTCTAAGACCGCCCCTCCGAGTTTCCCCACTGGGCGCGCCCCTAAATGACTATCATCTTCCAGGGCCTATCAAACAAGACAACCTGAGCACCTAACTCACGTCGGGAAGTGGCCATATGCCTGCGAGTGATTCATAACCACACCCGAAATTACCTCACTAGCGCAGAATAAAGAATATAACAATCCCGCATATGGCCAAGGACTATAGTCTCCCTGCGTTCATTAGTCAGGGGACATCACCTCATACGCGAGCTTCCCTTATGATAGAATTTAAAGAGGTGTGTTTAAGTAAATTAGCATTTACCATTTAAATCTCATTTTCATTTCCATTATACATATGCATGTTTCATTTTATCCGAAACCATAATCATTGAATATTCTCATTAATATTCATCATATTATAAATCCCGAATTATTCTCCAAGTGATCACAATAATTCTACAAGTCCCAAGGTTTTATATACCTCCAGTGAGCCCCAAAAGTCTCCAAGTATGGGCTTACAACTCCTAAACTCCTAATAATGTACTAAAGGAAAGAAATGCCCTAACCTCAATTTGTACACCTCGGGAATAAGCCCCGTTTAACCCATTCCTAACGTAGGGTAATGACTCAACTCAACTAAAACTCTAGAACTCTAAGTTTACTTCATACAAGAAGGTTCATAGGTCCTAAACCTAAAGAAAAGGGGTAAAAAGTGAGTTAGAAAAACAACTCAAAAACAACCTGATTCTGAATCGATTCGCCCTAGGGCCGAATCGATAAACCCCAGGCAGCGAATCGATTCACCCAAAAGCGAATCGATTCGGATGACAAATCCAACTTTCTGCTTCAGCCGAATCGATTCGTCCTTAACCCGAATCGATTCGGGTTTGCAGACCTGTAGGATCACCCCTAAGTGAATCGATTCGCCCTAAGGCCGAATCGATTCGCCCCTGCGAATTTGCCAAGTTTGGCTATAGAGTCTTATACTCCTAAATTCCCCCAACTCCAATCGACCCAAACCAAAATCTTTTTATTGCCACCAACTGATTATTAATGCATCAAACAACAATGATTTACACCAATACCCATCCAAATCAACCTCCAAGGATTCAAAACCCATAAATCCATAAAAACCCTAACTTTGTTAAACCATAACTATTACACAACTATCAATACTAATTATTCATCTTAAATCACATAGTAGCAAGTAGAAAACTTGCCTTGGTGTAGGAATCTCAGATTTTCTTGTAGTAGCAACAATCTCCAAGCTTGAATCTCTCTCTTTTCTTCTTTCTCTCCAAAGTTCTCTTCCCCTCTCTCTCTCTAGGTCACTAAATGCACTTAAGAGAAATAAATGAAATGCAAGACTTAAAAATCGTGGATTAAGTCTAAACTCCAACTTAAATGATTATTATCGCGATAAAATGACTCACAACTACACATTTAAGCTATAACCAGTCAAAAGTGCCCGAAACATCAAAACACAATATGGCACTTATTTCGACTATCTCACACATTTCGGGACTAACTACGCCCTCCAAATTATCATTTGGAAATTTTATAACTCAATTCAAATTCCGGTTTCATTTTAAACCATAATGTCATTTTAAATCTTATGACACAATAAAGCACAACATGGTGATATTTACCTGTACATAAGGTAAATATGCAACATTTTAGTAAATATTAACTTTTATCTTCATTAAATTAATGCTTACTCCATATTCCAACATTTTATATATAATTACGTCACATAGTAAATAAATATAATAGGTTCTCAAAAGCGAGGGTTGTTACATACTCCTCCCCCCCCCCCCCCCCCCCCCTTATGAGGGAATTTTACCCCCAAAATTCAGGCGTACCTTGTATAAAGAGATGCGGATACTTTTCCCGCATATCATCTTCGCGTTACCATGTTGATTCCTTGGCGTTATGATGACTCCATTGGACTCGCACCAAGGGCACCACTCGAGACCTAAACCTACGTTCCCCATGATCTAAAATAGCAATCGGTTGTTCTTTATATGAAATGTCGGGTTGCAAGTCAATATCCTCAAAAGGGATATGCCAAAGGGCACCTTCACACCTCTTATACTTCTTCAAAGAGGAGACATGGAACACATCATGAATTTGTTGTAAAGGTTCCGGTAAGGCAAGTTGATACGCCACTGGACCCACTTTAGCAATAATGGGAAAAGACCCAAAAAAATGCGGCGCAAGCTTTCCTTTCTTCCCTAAACGCTTTATACCTTTCATTGGCGACACTCGCACCAAGACTTGGTCCCCAATCTCCAACTCCATGTGCCTTCTATTTGCATCGGCAAAACTCTTTTGGCGGTCTTAAGTTACCCGAATGCGACTCTGAATGAGTTCAATCTTAGAAGAAGTATCCTGGATCATTTTAGGTCCAAGGAATTTATTATCTCCCACTTCCAACCAACATGTGGGTGATCTACAAGGACGGCCATAAAGTGCTTCATATGGCGCCATTCCAATAGTAAATTGGTACGAGTTGTTATTAGCAAACTCGACCAAAGGGAGATATTGTTCCAAACCACCCTTGAAATCAAGAATACACATACGAAGCATATCCTCCAAAATTTGGTTGACTCTTTCAGTCTGTCCATCTGTTTGAGGATGATAAGAAGTGCTTAACTTCAATTCGGTCCCCATAGCCTCTTGGAAACTTTGCCAAAAGTGGGAAACAAAAATCTTATCTCGATCGAAAATGATATTTAAGGGCACCCCATGGAGTCTAACAATCTCCGCGATGAATAATCGGGCATAACGAGCAGTGTCATAATCGGTACGCACGGGTAGGAAGTGTGCTGACTTAGATTAGCGATCGATAATCACCCAAATAGAATCACAACCACTTTGTGACATTGGCAAGCCCGTAATAAAGTCCTTCGATATGCTCTCCCACTTCCACACCGGAATCTCCAACGGTTGCAACAAACATGTCGGTCGCTGATGATCTATCTTGACCAATTGACAAGTAGAGCATTGGGATACAAACTCAGAAATATCCTGCTTCATGCCTGGCCACCAATACTGACGGCCCATGTCTTGATACATCTTGTCCCCACCAGGATGTACCGTAAATTTAGACCCGTGAGATTCTTCCATTACCGCCCGTCTCAAATCCCCCTCCTCCGGGATAATGAGTCTCCCGTGAAAACATAATCCACCCTCTGAACTTATCTAGTAGGATTCCGCTCCCTCGGACAGTAATCGGCATATATGGTCCTGACAACCCTTATCCCTTCCTTGGGCTTCTACAACCCTTGCCACAATGGTAGGCGTAACGGTCATCACCGACATGAACGCTCTCACCACCGCATCCACCTGACTGAGCTCTTTCCATTTAGCTTTCCATACATCAGCTAACTCTCCCTCGGGCTTTCTACTCAAAGCATCTGCTACTACGTTTGCCTTGCCCGGATGATAGTGGATGTCAAATTGATAGTCTTTCACAAACTCCAACCACCGGCGTTGTCGCATATTTAAATCCTTCTGTGAAAATAAATATTGTAGCGATTTATGGTCCGTGAAAAGACTAAATTTCTCCCCTAGGAGATAGTGCCTCCAAATCTTCAAGGCAAAGACAACCACGGCAAGTTCTAAGTCATGCACCGGATAATTTCTTTCATGGGGTTTTAGCTTGCAGGAAGCATAAGTAATAGCCCATCGCTCTTGTTGAAGTACACCTACTAATCCTTGTAGAGATGCATCGGTGAAGATTAGATATTCCAACCCCGGCTTTGGCAATGCAAGGACTCGAGCCGAAGTCAACCTATATTTGAGCTCGTTAAACGCATCCTGATAAGAATCATCCCATAAAAACATCACTCCTTTTTGGGTTAAATTTATCAAAGGGCTAGCGATTTTTGAGAAACCCTTGATAAATCGACGGTAATAACCCGCCAAACCCAGAAAACTACGAATCTCGGTAGGTCTCGTGGGCAGACCCCACTCCCTCACCGCAACCACCTTGCTCGGATCCATCGATATACCCTGGGATGTCACAATATGTCCCAAAAACTGTACCTCCTGTAACCAAAAGTCGCACTTCTCGAACTTAGCATACAATTGGTGATCCCTCAACCTTTGTAGGACCAACCTCAAGTGAATAGCATGATCAGATTCCGTTCGAGAATAGACTAAGATGTCATCGATGAATACAATAACAAATTGGTCCAAGACGTCTCAAAATACCCTATTCATGAGATCCATAAATACGGCGGGGGCATTGGTTAGTCCAAAGGGCATAACTAAAAATTCATAGGATCCATATCTCGTCAGAAAAGCGGTCTTGGATACATCCTACTCCCGTATTCTCAACTGGTGATACCCCATCCTCAAATTGATTTTAGAGAAGTACGATGGTCCCCTAAGTTGATCAAACAAGTCATCGATACGAGGCAAAGGGTATTTGTTTCGGATGGTGACTTTATTCAACTTTCTATAGTCAACACATAACCGGAGAGAACCGTCCCTTTTCTTCACAAACAACATCGGAGCACCCCTCGGCAACGTGCTACGCCTAATGAATCCCTGCTCCAACAACTGCTGAATTTGATCTCTTAACTCCCTCATTTCCACAGGAGCCATGCGATATGGAGCTCTCGCAATCGATCTCGTTCCCGATGCTAAATCGATCACAAACTCGATCTCCCGACTCGAAGGCAAACCCGGTATTTCTCGGAAAATATACTCAAAATCTCTAACAACCGGAATAGAATCCAAGAGAACAACTACATCCCGAGAAGTCTCCTCTGCGATACAATACAAATAAGTACTAGTACCTCCTTCTAAATGAGGCATAACTACCAAGAACATTTGTTGTCCCGGAACGGCAAAGACTATACTCTTCCCGTAATAATTTACTATCTCATGATACTTCACTAGCCAATCTATACCCAATATCACATCATACCCGACCATGTCTAGGATGAGAAAATCATCCTCAAAGCACAAATTACCAAGAGAAATTCCTATTTGTTTACAAACAAAGAAAATGAGTGAACCATCACCCATAGAGGACTCAACGCTAGTGAAAGGACTCTCTGCAGATTTTATCAACTCTGTAGACTGAGCAAAACTTCTATAAATAAATGAGTGTGTAGCACCCGTATCAAACAAAACGCGACCCATGTGCCCCTGAATAAGGAACTTACCCTCAATGGCTGGCTGCATTGGCGGAGCCGGAGGAAGCATAGCATCCTGGATATGATAAACTCTCCCATACTGTAGCTGACCCTGCTACGGAGGGGCAACTAGATTAGTTACCTGGGGTGGTAGCTGAACCTGTGGCTGCTGAGGAACCCTAGGAAGCAGACCCCCAATCAACTAAGGACACTCCTTCTTGTAATGACCCGCCTCTCCGCATTGGAAGCACTGTCCTGCCATATTCTCCGTATTTCGGCCCTGGTTATTTCTAAACTAGTTAACACCTTGGCCCGGATGGCCCCTACCCTCTTGACCACCCCGGCCTGTTTGTTGTTGCGGGGCACCCTGACCGTGTCGATTATTATTGCCACCCAAATTAAACCCACCCGAACGTTGTCTTTTTTACAAGTCCCCTTACTGGGGATCCCTTTCACGTTGCTTGTTACCCAAAGATTGGGATGAGGGAAATGCTCCTCCTCCAGTCCCACTACCTCCAGGTTTTCCCACTTGCCCCACTACGGTAGCTTTCTTGCCACTCTGCATGTACAACCGATGTTTTTGGCAATGGAGCAATGTTGCATTCATTACCTCACCAAAAGTTTGCAAGGCTGGATTACCCAGCAAATGTTGCCGGATTCTCCAGTTCAAACCTCCCATAAACTTCGAAATATTCCTCTCTTCCGGAGTCACCTCATCCGGTACAAAACTTGCTAACCAGGTGAACTCCTCTTCATATTACGCCACGGATCTCTCACCTTGCACCACATCCTGAAGCCTCCTTCTCATCTACCTTTGAACTGCGAAAGGGAAATACTTTTGGTTGAACAAGACCCAGAAATCAGCGATAGTCATAGTATCTCTCTGTTCTGGTGTAGTCATCGACTCCCACCAATGCAATGCGACCCCAACAAGTTTAAAAGTAGCAAGGACTTGTTTCTTTTCCTCACTACATTCCACCATTCGTAGATGGCGTTGCATATCCTTCTTCCACTGATTAACTCTAATAACATCAGAACCTCCATTAAATTTCGGGGGATGGCCCTTTAAAAAGGACTCTCCAACTCTCTCCCACGGAGAAGGTCCCGTAGGAGCTTGGGCATCCTGCGCTCGTTATTGAGCGTGTGGCATTTTTTGTACCACGACAGTCATAGCGGCATTGACCGCTTGAGCCACAATATTTGCTACATTAGTAGCATTAATGGTTCCTTGTGGCGGCGGTGGAGGACCAACATCCTCTTCTACAACCCTATTATGCCTCGCTGGGCGACCTCTCTTAGGCGGCATCTGAGATGAAGAAACTATAGAGTTAGAATACTATTCAAAACAATCTATCTTGCAGAAGATCGCAAACAAAAGTAAAAAAAACATTCCTAACATTAGGCTCTATATCAAAGAACGCTACGGTAGAACGTGACAAGTTCGCATAGATCCTAAAGACTCTAGAACATGATGCTCTGATACCATCTGTGACAACCCGTGATTCGAAATAAGGGGTGGCCAGCCCGATACTCCAATAAAATGGAATCATGGATGGAATCATTCTCAGCATCATGACAATATAATAAGTATACGGGAAAACCACCCGAAAATTCAGAAAACGGGTTGCCAAAAATTTTAATTTAGTTTTACAAGTTAAGAAAATAATTTAAACAACCCAATCTGAAGAGAAAGTGGAATTCCAAAAGAGCTTATATTACATCCATAACAAATATACAATGAGAGGACCGAATATGCTGTCGATCAACAATTACATACAACGTATTTCTACAGTTCAATAAGTTACATAATACATTCATTAAACAGTTAAAAAAGTTTGGGCCACACGCCCGAGTGAAAGTACCAATCATATCTAGAATACAAAAATGAAGGCGTCTAACAACACATCCTGTAATATCCGCAAAATCTTACAGCTCCTCAAAAGCATAGGAGTAGGAATATCAAAACGGGCGCCCTTGCGGCGGAGCACCTGAGCGGATATAAATTCATGCACAACAAGTAAAATGAACTGGTCAGGGCCCAATTTTATATGATTACCAGATGAATAAGAAGCATGACAATTATGAACAGTTAATCAAGAGTAATGAAGATGAGAATCTATCAACATAATTTTCAAACATGAGAAGGCAGTTTAAATGATTATAACTTTTATTCAATTAAGCAAGAAAATATAATTAAACCTCATTAATTAAAAGTCTCCATCATTATTCATCATTTCATTTCAATTTTCATTCCTTAACAGGAATATAATTACCATCATATGCGCTTATGGGATTTCACATATTTCAAGTCCCACTTGATTTAGAATGGTTATATTCTAATACATATAACGATTCTAAGACCGCCCCTCCGAGTTTCCCCACTAGGCTGTGACAACCCGCGATCCGAGATAAGGGGTGGCCAGCCCGATACTCAAACGTAACAGGAATCATGAATGGATATCATTCTCAGCATCAATAATAAAAACTGAGTATACGGGAAAACCACGCAATAAGTCAGAAAACGGGTTGCCAAAAAGTGTAAAAAAAAAATTAAAATGCAGTGATGAAAATTAAATTTAAACAACCCAATCTGATAAGCAAGTGGAATTCCACAAAAATAAATATCATACAATTAAAACGGATGTATACAAATGGAACGAATAGGCGGTCGATCCACAGCAACATACAACTCCATACAACAATTTAATATCTTATGTAATACATTCATTAATCAAATAAAAATATTTGGGCCACACGCCCGATGAAAAGACCCGATCGTATCTAGAACACAAAGATGAGGGCGTCTAATTCAATGACCTGTAATATCCACAAAATCTTACAGCCCGTCAAAGTAACTGGAATGGAAACATCAAAACGGGCGTCCATGTGGGGGAGCACCTGAGCGGATACAATCATATATACAACAAGAAAAGTAAGCCGGTCAGGGACGGGTTCTATATGATCACCAGAAGAATAAAAATCATGATAGAAATGAACAGTTATGCATGAATGATAAGGATGATAATATGACAATGACATGCTATCTACATTACACTTTAAGTAATTATGAAATGAAAAGTCGTATACATAACGAAAGAAAAGTAAATAACTTAAATTTAAAACCTTTCCTCATTAATCCAATTACCATATCCTTCTTACATTCCTTAATAGGAATTAAAAACCATTTGTTTGGTTTACATTAAGAAGATATAATTTCCTTTCATTTATTAACTTCCATAGTTAATTATCTTTCCAAATTGTCTTTCCATTCCTTAATAGGAATACCATTATTATCAAGTGCTCTTTATGGCACATATCACATTAATCTCATTCCCGTGCTCTTTATGGCACGTATCCATGCTCTTTATGGCATATAACCATCAAGTCCCACTTGATGCAGAAAAGTTATATTCACATACATATAATGATTCTAAGACCGCCCCTCTGAGTTTCCCCACTGGGCGCGCCCCTAAATGACCATCATCTTCTAGGGCCTATCTACACAAGACAACCTGGGATCATAACGCAACATCGGGAAGCGGCCATATGCCTGCGGGAAAGTCAGGACCACACCTGGAATCCCCTAACCAGCGCAGAAAACATATAAAAACCCCGTATATGGCCTAGGACTATATCCACCCTGCATTCACTAGCCAGGGGGCATCACCAAGCGCGTGAACTTCCCTTATGATGTCATTTAGAGAGGTGTGTTTAAGTAAATTAACATTTACCATATTACATCTCATTTTCATTTCAATTACCATTACCAATATCCATGTGTTTGGTTCTTTCTATTCGAACCTACCATAATTATGCAACCGGGTTCATTTTATTTGAACCCATCATCTATAACACATTTTGGGTTCATTTTATGCGAACCTAATTCCCATCGAATATTATCATTAATATTCCTCAATTTCAAGTCCCAACTAAATCTCCAAATGATCATTGTGATCCTACAAGTCTCCAAAGTTCATATAACTTTGATAAGCCCTTAAGTCTCCAAGTTAGGGCATTTAACTTCCTAACTTCTAAAAATTTGAATAAAAGAAGTAATGCCTTAACATTACTTTAAACCTCCCCGGAATAAACCCCAGATGAACCCATTTCTAGTCTGGGGTAACGACCAAACTCAGTTAATACTCTAGGACTCTAAGTTTACTTCATTCAAGAAGGTTCTTAAGTCCTAATCCTAAAGAATAAGGATAAAAATTAAAAGGAAAAAGACCCAAAACTGCTGGAACCGAATCGATTCGCCCTAAGGGCCGAATCGATTCGCTCCAGCAAATCGATTCGCTTTCTCGGTAGAAAATTTCAAGTTTCTGCATTTGCCGAATCGATTCGGCCTTAACCCAAATCGATTCGGAATCACAGACCTGGGAAGCTGCTTCTATGCGAACCGATTCGCCCTAGGGGCCGAATCGATTCGCCCCTGCGAAAATGCCAAGAATGGCTATGGAGTCTTGAACTCCAATTTCTACCCAACTCCAAAACCAACCCCAACCGAAATCATTTGCTGCAATTACTAAACCCTAAATGTCTCTAACTTCCAACATTTATCATTATTAAACACCCAAATCCATTTCCATGGGTTTAATACCCATAAATCCAACAAAACCCTAAAATGGTTAAACACAACAAATTCACAACTATCAACACTAATTATTCTACTTAAATCAGATAATAGCAAGTAGATAACTTGCCTTGATCATACAAATGCAAATTTAATTTGGTGTAGGCAATGATCCAAGCTTGAGTCTCCAAATTTCTATTTCTCTCCCAAGGCTTTCTTCCTTTCTCTCTCTCTCTCTCAATTGTAAAAGTGGAAGAATGGGAATAGGGGTGGGAAATAAAACGGGGCTTAAGTCCTAAAAGCCCACTTAAGTGACTAATACGCGATAAAATAATACGCGATTACACTTATAAGCTATAATCAGTCAAAAGTGCCCAAAATGCCAAAATGCAATATGGCACTTATTTTGACTGTCTCACACCTACCGAGACTAACTACACCCTCCAAATTATCATTTGGAAATTTTATAACTCATTTTACTTCCAGTTTCATATTAAACCAAATTGTCATTTTATATCTTATGACACCACAATTTACCACGTGGATATTTTTACCTACACATCAGGTAATCATACAACATTTTAGTAAATATTAACCTTTTTCATATTAAATTAATATTTACTCAACATCCATCATTTTATAATTAATTACTACACATAGTAAATAAATATAAAATAGGCTACCAAAAGAGAGGGTTGTTACATGGGCGCGCCCCTAAATGACTATCATCTTTCAGGGCCTATCAAACAAGACAACCTGAGCACCTAACGCACGTCGGGAAGTGGCCATATGCCTGCGAGTGAGTCATAACCACACCCGAAATTACCTCACTAGCGCAGAATAAAGAATATAACAATCCCGCATATGGCCGAGGACTATAGTCTCCCTGCGTTCATTAGTCAGGGGACATCACCTCATGCGCGAGCTTCCCTTATGATAGAATTTAAAGATGTGTGTTTAAGTAAATTAGCATTTACCATTTAAATCTCATTTTCATTTCCATTATACATATGCATGATTCATTTTATCCGAAACCATAATCATTGAATATTCTCATTAATATTCATCATATTTTAAGTCCCGAATTATTCTCCAAGTGATCACAATAATTCTACAAGTCCCAAGGTTTTATATACCTCCAGTGAGCCCCTAAAGTCTCCAAGTATGGGCTTACAACTCCTAAACTCCTAATAATGTACTAAAGGAAAGAAATGCCCTAACCTCAATTTGTACACCTCAGGAATAAGCCCCGTTTAACCCATTCCTAACGTAGGGTAATGACTCAACTCAACTAAAACTCTAGAACTCTAAGTTTACTTCATACAAGAAGGTTCATAGGTCTTAAACCTAAAGAAAAGGGGTAAAAAGTGAGTTAGAAAAACAACTCAAAAAAAACCTGATTCTGAATCGATTCACCCTAGGGCCGAATCGATAAACCTTAGGCAGCGAATCGATTCGGTCTTAACCCGAATCGGTTCGGGTTTGCAAACCTGTAAGATTACCCCTAAGCGAATCGATTCGCCCTAGGGCCGAATCGATTCGCCCCTGCGAATTTGCCAAGTTTGGCTATGGAGTCTTATACTCCTAAATTCCCCCAACTCCAATCGACCCAAACCAAAATCTTTTATTGCCACCAACTGATTATTAATGCATCAAACAACAATGATTTACACCAATACCCATCCAAATCAACCTCCAAGGATTCAAAACCCATAAATCCATAAAAACCCTAACTTTGTTAAATCATAACTATTACACAACTATCAATACTAATTATTCATCTTAAATCACATAGTAGCAAGTAGAAAACTTGCCTTGGTGTAGGAATCTCAGATTTTCTTGTAGTAGCAACAATCTCCAAGCTTGAATCTCTCTCTTTTCTTCTTTCTCTCCAAAGTTCTCTTCCTCTCTCTTTCTCTCTAGGTCACTAAATGCACTTAAGAGAAATAAATGAAATGCAAGACTTAAAAATCGTGGATTAAGTCTAAACTCCAACTTAAATGATTAATATCGCGATAAAATGACTCATAACTACACATTTAAGCTATAACCAGTCAAAAGTGCCCGAAACATCAAAATACAATATGGCACTTATTTCGACTATCTCGCACATTTCGGGACTAACTACGCCCTCCAAATTATCATTTGGAAATTTTATAACTCAATTCAAATTCCGGTTTTATTTTAAACCATAATGTCATTTTAAATCTTATGACACAATAAAGCACAACATGGTGATATTTACCTGTACATAAGGTAAATATGCAACATTTTAGTAAATATTAATTTTTATCTTCATTAAATTAATGCTTACTCCATATTCCAACATTTTATATATAATTACGTCACATAGTAAATATATATAAAATAGGTTCTCAAAAGCGAGGGTTGTTACATATTCCCCCCCCCCCCCCCCCCCCCTTATGAGGGAATTTTGCCCCCAAAATTCAGGCGTACCTTGTATAAAGAGATGCAGATACTTTTCCCGCTTATCATCTTCGCGTTCCCATGTTGATTCCTTGGCGTTATGATGACTCCATTGGACTCGCACCAAGGGCACCACTCGAAACCTCAACCTACGTTCCCCATGCTCTAAAATAGCAATCGCTTGTTCTTTATATGAAATGTCGGGTTGCAAGTCAATATCCTCAAAAGGGATATGCCAAAGGGCACCTTCACACCTCTTATACTTCTTCAAAGAGGAGACATGGAACACATCATGAATTTGTTGTAAAGGTTCCGGTAAGGCAAGTTGATACGCCACTGGAACCTTATACGATTTATTTCAACATGCAAACGTCCATATGTTCTAACGAGAGCCTAACCTCTAACCTAAACATACAAGGATTTAGAGTCTTAATTTGTATTAAAGATTTGAATAAAATAGTCCTAACTTTTATTTTCAATTTCCTTAATTAGTGTCTCTAATCAATTTTAAGAAAATAATGATTTTTAGTGTTTAGGTAACATTTAAAATGTATAATACTAAAGGAGAATAATAAAAGTATTCATGCCTGTAAAAATCGTTTGAAGAATTTGATTGGATGGTTGCGTTCCTCTTAAGAAAATAATTAAGACGCATTGTTGGTCGATATTGAGAAATATTGGTTTAGTTCTTCGAATCTTGAGTTGAAAGTTCGGTTAAATGGGTTTAGGTTTTGAAGAAAATAGAGAAGGAAATTTGTGGGAGGCTATTGCTTTTGGAAGAGGTTATAATGTGTTTTAAAAACCCTAAACACGAGTTTATGTATTTATATAACAGAAAAGTGTTTGAGTCCTATACAAACTCTAAAACAAAAGAGGTTTAATTTTGACCCGCTGAAAAAGAGAACTGTTTCGTCTAAAATCCTAACCGGTTCCGATTGCTGTAAAAATCGAATTTTTCTTAATTTTTATAAAATGTAAAACTCTCCAATTTGAACCCGATTTCAATTCCGATAAAAATTCCATTTTTCCAATAATAAAAGCAATATTTTATACGCCAAAAATAATCCAATTAAAAAAAATAACTTTTTATTACACCGGTTAAAAATGACCGGCCTAAAACTACGGGGTGTTACAATAGTCTAAAACCTTTTGTATCGTTACCTTTTGTAGTGAAAAAAGAAATATAAATTGTTGTAGTGAAGGCAACGTAAGTGTTATATTCAAGTCAAGCTCAAGGGGTATCACACCAAGCGGTATTGATATAGGCAATACTAGTGTTGAGCCCCGCGCGATGCGTGGGCGGAATTAATAAAATGCTAAGAAAACTTTATAAATTATGCAATATAAAAATAAAGTTGACTCATTACAAAAAATCTCTAAAACGGACCTCGCTTAACTGACCTAAAAAACGGACCATTTTTTTAAAATAGCAAAAAAAATATTTTTGAGTTTTTTTTTTATGGTTTTCAAACACTTCAAGAAACCCATAAAAAATCAACTCAAAATGATTTGTTTTGCTATTTTAAGCACCTTAAACACCGACTTTTGATTGATTTTTTTAAAATAGCAAAAAAAAATATTTTTAACTAATTATTTATGGGTTCCATGAAATGTTTAAAAATCAACTCAAAAATATTTTTTTTACTATTTAAAAAAAAATGGTCTTTTTTTTAGGTCTGTTGAGTCAGGTTCATTTTATATATATATATATATATATATATATAGAGAGAGAGAGAGAGAGAGAGAGAGATCGAAAAAAAAACTAACCTAAATTCTTCTGGGCTCAAACCAAAATGCACAAATGAATAAGAATCCCTATTGTGAAATTTGTTAAAATTGCGATACATAAAAACGGTAGAAGCTCGAAAGTTTAATAGTAATTAGAAGAAGGGAAAGGGGGGGGGGGGGGGGGAGAGAGAAAACAATATGAATTTGTGAAGAAAGTCAAGAGTTGTTCCAAAAAAATAAAAGACGAAAAGTTGTATGTTGATAGAATCAAGAGACCTTGCTTCTTCTATTCTAAATCAATTGGCTCAATTAGGTGATGCCTTAAAATACCAAATATTAAATATAGAACATGTGGTGCAATAACGTTTGCAGATACCATTTTTATATTATAATACTAGCATGCAGGCCACGCGATGTGTGGTCGATTATCTAAACTGTATTTATTTTAATTGAATTTCTAAGAATAAATAAATCTGATACAATCATAAATAATAGATATAAATTAAATTAGAACAAAATCAAAAAATAAATTATTTTTAAGTCCAAATTGAACAAAATTTCGTTTCCATAGAATTTAATAATAGCGAAAAACATATGTAGTGGCTCATTTTTTTTTTCAAGTGGAGAAACATTTAAACTGTTTATCTCTATTATCTTTGGGAGATACAAATGAATACTAACAAAAACAGATGTTAAAATTCACCAATAAAGACATATGCCAAAATTCACAATGCCCTCAGGAGTCCACTTTTTTATAATTTGAGATGAAATTGTTAATTAAAAATAAATAAAATATAAATTAATATATAAATAATAATAAAATGGGAAGAATGGATGAAATATAAGTTGGAAAGAAAAAAATGGAGGAACACCTGCAGTTTCATTCTTGATATTAATCTTTTTCTAGCCCTGCAAAAGGAGGTTGAGAAACACCCTTAAGCCAAACGGATACAACATTTATATAAAGAAGAAATTTCTACCACCATATCATCTACAATAAAATTAAAGCACTAATGAGGAATAATAAGTTGTACATAAGGAAAAATTACATGCGAAAAAATAACAGAAAATTCATTTAATGGATCTGAGAAATAATATCCCACATGGGTTTTGACGGTCATCATGAATATTGTCATGGATCCTTATAGACCCATTAATAGATTTCCTCCCATGTGACTAGGTCAATTATGGAAAGAACGGCGAACACAGGTCCCGTGAACCAATCTTTCTTGAAACCCACTTTTTTAACAATGATCCTTTAATCAATGTATACTAACACGGAGTCAATCTAAACTACATCATCTGAGAACAAAATCGTGTTTTTAAACCATGATCTAGGAACTCTCTATAATTGATTCCACAAAAATGACCATCCCCTTCTCGGAGAGAGGAGAGAGAAACTATGGCGTACAAACCTTTCAAACGCCAACCTTAAATAAAACCATAAATCCAAGAAGAAAAACTCAGGATCTAACTACAGTCACCCTTTCAAACTTAAAAGACGCGAGAAAGCCAAGAACCAAACAAACCATATAAGCGAAAGCAACTCTGAGTACAACATTCAAAAGTTGAAAAAAAACATGAAAATCGACTAGAAAAATCCCTTAGAGCATAAAGCATTTATCTATACACCCCCTTGTAATATTAAAAAAAAGGAACAAAAAACAAAAGAGAAGTGGAGTACAGTTGAAGCAGAAGTGCAATATACATGGATAAAAAAACCCACTTCTAATGGTTGATGTATTGACTTATCTTATGAAGGGTGTAAAAATATTCAACACCTCCGGTTAACTGATGCCGCATATTGAACACCCTGGAGTAGGATGAGGAGCAACTGTATATGGCAATGGCATTTTCTACTATCAATGATTGAAATTATATGTTATGTTTGTCTTTTAGGCATGGGAGTGTGTGTATATTCAGGAGGTGGGTCTTGGGAACTTAACCATTAAAAGTAATTTGAGAAGACACCAAACTTAACCATTAAAAAGCAATGAAGGGTCTGTAGGGAATGAAACGTTTGAATTGATCAATGGATATATTAAATGAGTTTTTTTTTTCAAACCTTTGAATCAGTAAAGAGATATATTTAATGAAGTTGACATGTGGCACTGTAGTAAAGTGTTAAGGCTATATATATATATATATATATATATATATTAGATTATCTTGTTTTGGTAAGTCGTTGTGACTTTAGTGTTTTAGATTTGTATAATTCATTGTTGGTTTGATGACAATGTGTATCGAAGATGTTTTTATAGATAATACTAAATGGATTTTTTTTACTTTAATACGTGTATAATTACTAGGGGTGCAACCGGTATGGTATGATCGGTAACGACCCCTTACCAATACCAAAACCACAATCTAAATGGTAAAACCATTTTATACCAATTTACCGGCCGATACATCAAAACAAAAACCAAAACCAAAACGGACGATTTTTCAATTTTTTCGGTATTTTTTGTTTCGGTAATTTCGGTTTCAATTCGGTTTTTTTCCCAATAAATACCAAAATTTTAAACCAGTTTATGCATTCGGTAAATCTGGTATATACCATTATCGGTTAAAACCTACAAATTAAAAAAAAAAAGACTAAAACCAAACTGTAAAAATTAATTTATATGGGAAGTAACAATCAAAAGTTAATTTCAAACATGAAATTAATATACAGTATGGTACAATACAACAATCAAAATCTGAAAGCTAATTTCAAATATACTATATGGCACAACAATCAAAATCAAAATTTCAAATATATTGAAAGCTAATTACAATTTTACAAATTTACAAGGCTCAAGGAAGGTGTATTGAAGGGAATCTATTTGACAAAGAGGTTTTAATAGCTAACTAAGGTAAAAACATATTTTCATAGAGGTATATGTTTTCTTCAATATTTGTATGTGAATGAACCCATTAGGCAAGATCGTGTATTCCGACTAGGTGGAATACACGATTTGGAAGGATTTGGTATTCCGGCCAAGTGGCATTCTGGCCAAATGATTTAAAAAATATGCAATTGATTTGGAAAAAAATGCAACACACGATTTGAAAAAAATGCACGGGTGGTATTCCAAATGATTTGGAACTGTATAACAGAGGGCAACAGGAAAAAATGCACAAGTGGTATTTAATTTTTTCCAAATGCACAAATTATTTTTTTGGCTTTGGTGTTGATTTGGGAAAAACACAATAGGAAAAAAACGCAAGGAACATCGCAACCCGAACAAGCTTGCATAAGGAAAAAAAGAGATATATACATAGTTTGTTGCAATGACTTGGGAAAACGAAGAAGAGTTACCTTGTACTTTTGAAGAGAGATTCTTGGTTTGCTGTGTGTGGTGGCGGCTGATTTATTGTGATTCGTCGTGTTTAAGGTTTCGTTGCTTTTATAGTAAGGAAAATGAATGGATAAAATTAGTTTAAAAAAATAAGGGTCTTGATAATTGGGTAAAGATATTTTTTTAAATATAATTTTTATTTGGTAATTGATATGGTAATATGTGATAAACGGTATTTCGGTATGGTAATTCGATAATTTTGGTAGTAAATTTGGTACGGTAAATCGGTCCTGGTACTTGAAACTTTTGAATTTCATACATTTTTCTAATTTTGAGTATGGAACCCTTTTTCGTTAAGAAAACGTTTGACTTAACGGTCCTGTTAATAAAAAAAAATAGAAAAGAATTAGTAAAGATAAACAAAATCTGTAAAAATGAACAGAAAAAGAAAGAAAAAAACAAAAATGAACACATATAGATAGTCTCTTCAACCTACCCCCACCCCCACCCCCAAACAAAATAAATGCAGCCCGCACTACCACCAGTCTCCATCACTCCCACCTCAACATACTTGTTGGCGCAAACTTATTTTCTAAAATATTAAAAAAAATATTGAGTTGAATTTTTTTTGTGGTATTTAAACATTGTCAAACTTTCACAGCTTTTAAAGTGCTTTAAAAAGTGTTAAAAGTTTTAACCATTTTTTTAAAATAGGAAAAAAAAATATTTTGACCTTATTTTTTTATATAGATCCCTTGAATTGTTTATATATCACACAAAAAACTCAACTAAAAAATAATTATTACTATTTTAAAAAATCGGTATGCATACCCGATATGTACTGGAGTCTGTCTATACATATACGCAATCGATTTTAGTTTTGAAAATTGACTTGGGTTTCGACTTTTGATTCGATTTTGATTTTAAAATTCGAATTTGGTTTGTGATTTGGGGTTTGAAAATCGATGTGGAGAAAGAGGTTTGGTTTGGTAGTGGATGGTTTGCAGAGGGGCGGTTGGTGTGGCAAAGGATTAGAGATGGTAATGGTTGTGGGAGGGGCCGGCAAAGGGAGGTGCTGTTGGGTTTACAATGGGGGTGGGGGTTGAAGACGCAAGGGTTTTAACTTTCTTTTTTTAAAATTTTTTGTGATTTTTCTTATGTTTTTTCTAATTTTTGTTATTTTTTTTTCACGGATCATGTGCCTCACGCTTGGCCGTTAAGTATAACAGTTCTTTAATGGAAAGCTATCAAACTCAAAGTCAATTAGTAAAAAGTACCAAACTCAAAAGTTGATAATTGTCGATGTATTCAAGTCGGAAAAAAAACGGCTTTGCAATTTTTATTTTTAAAAAAATAGCAAAATTTATATCCCATACACTAGAAAAATATCAATCCAAATTCCCACAATCTCACTATAAATATCCATAAAAATTGCAATATCGACACAGATGGTGATCTATTTACTTGTTCAACAGTTCTTGCTCTGGCAATTCGGACTGAAATTTTTCATCATGACAAAGCACAAGACCAAAAGGCAGATATTTAAATTTTAGAAAGAATTCAGACAAAAGCGAGGAAACAGTTTTAAAAAATGATAATGAACAGCCAAAGTCCACAACGAAAGCAACCAGGTCAAAGTCTATACCCTCGAAAAACATTTCCAACTGCATATTGATTCAAAAATCACAAAGAAACAAAATTTGTGGACCAGCAAAACCGAAAGAAGTGCAGAAAATGAAGATCACATAATATCCGCATATGCTTCAGCTGGCCCGCAGTCCATCTACCATTATAGATGAACGTTCAAGAAGAACGTATTTTCATCTCTAGAAGACAAGGACGCATGTATACACTAGCAAAAATTCAGGATCTACCCAGTCGCTGTTTCGTAGCTTACTGAAAATATTGAGCCTCCTCTCTATTTGTCATCAATAGCTACGGTTGGGCCTTGTGGACCTGAGTCCCAAATAGAGGAACATATTCGATGTAAGAAGCTACAGGCCGTCCTTTGTGATTTTTGTAGAGACGCAATCCAAAGTAACCGCTACCATTGTGCTTCACCAGGACTCGCAGCATTCTATCTCAATAAGTTCACTTTAGTTCCTAGTGTCACGGCTTTGTTCCTCATCGGGTCAGAATCATTGGTGATCAAGCGATAGCTTGTCAGACTTTTCCTTCATATTGGAAATTGAGTTTGTAATCATGTTGCAAAGTCGCCAGAGTACTTCTGCAAGGTCCCTCTGCAAAGCGAGATATTAGAGGAGAGCAAAAATAAAAAAAATAAAAAAAATAAAGGTGGGGGAAAACCCTCATCCAAGAATCGAGAATTCAGTGTTGGTTACCTCCATATACTGTGTGAATACGCTGAAGATCATCTTCCGAGCAAGCATCTATTAAAGCATAAACACCTGGTCTCAAAGCTTCATCTATTTCCCTGAAAATTTATATTATACCAAATTTTCTTTACAAGTCACGTGGGGTCTAATACTGTACATGAAGACTACAATATGCTAGTGGCACTGAAAATAGAAGCGGAAGCAGAGATGCTAGACCCCACCTTCTGATGCCACTTTTAAGGGGACCATAGCCCGAATAAATCCATATGTAATTGGATAAGAACTGGAAACAGTGTTGGCCAAGGACATCCTTCTGCTGCCGTATCTGCAAAATAAGGAAAGATAGATCAATGAGGAATGGAAATTTGATTAGAAATAATGGTGCTTTTGATTACAAAGTTGGAAAAATATGAAATCAGCTTTTTTATGGGAAAATAGTGGGAAAGGAGACGAGTGACCTTGTAAGATATTTCTTTACCAGTTTCCAGTCAATCCAATTGGATTCCATGGAAAAAGGAAAGTAACTTTACATTTTACGAAAATACTGTCTATTTGTCTGCTTTTTTTCAACTTCTCATAACAATGAACTATATTTCTATCATTTATCAACTACAAATAAATCTATTGAACGATAAGCCGAAAGTAAGAAACATTTCACCAAGTCACTCATCTCTTTTTCCAACTTCTCAAAAAAAATGTTTTAAAAACTTTTCCAGCTTTGTAATCAAGCGCACCCTAAGGCTTCTGAAGTACACAAGGAGAATTACACAAGCAAATGCCATACATGCTATGACACTAACGCAATGTATCAGTACATTATAACCCATCATTCACTGATTCTAAAATATAATGAACCTAGCTATTATGCAGATGTTTCCCGGTAAATGTAACTCATATGCTAACTGTGGAAGACTAAGGGATTTCCAACCGATTCTGAAAACCTTGTTAAACAAGCAAGTGGGTCATAGAAAAAACAAACATAAGATAAATTACTTTGGCAAAGTCCATGCAACCTAGATGATGCATAAAGAAAAGGTTCAAGGCAGCATTAGATACTAGGGAGAAGCCCTGTACGAATATGGCGAATTCAGAATATTTTATAGACTACCCACAAGCTCAGGTTAGAAGCTCAGTAGGTTTGATACGTAGAAGAGGCTAAAATCGTGATTATTCCAATCAAAAAAACTTGAGGCAGTACAGATCAAGAGCCATATACTTGATATCAATAATGCAAGCTTTTCCAATGGTGTTCGGAGCTAGCATGTTCAGAGTAATTGTTAAGACTGACCAGTGACCACAAGCATGGGTTACCAGCTGTGTAGGTTGATAAGCGCAACGTATATTTTTTAAGCGAAGGAACGAGACAAAATGGCTCAAAGAAATTCACAAGACAGAGTCTCTCTCTCTCACTCTCTCTCTCAACTAAAACGCCTCTTCTTAATGAAGCAAATACAATCTATTTATAGATGAAGTTAGCAATCTAAGCCCCTAAAATGTCTAAACTATCCTTCATTAATCAAACTAGATGAAGGAATACTAGAAAGGACAATAATACCCTTTTATAGGTTAAGGGCTTTAAATCATTAAGAAATAAAAATAAATAAAAAATAAATAAAAGGGTTATTTGGGTTTTGGCCCCCATTAGTTTTGTCCGTTTGGAGATTAACCTCCAATTAAAAAATTATTGCAGGATTAACTCCCATATTTTCACTTTTGGCGATGCGTTTTGGAAAAAAAATGTCTCGCTAAACATATCAAAAAAATACAAAAAGTATCGCTAAAATTGAAAAATGGGGATTAATCTTACAACTGAGGTTAAACTCCAATGGACAAAAAGTATCCTCCTCTAGCGATGCCCTCGAGCATTACAACTTGAACTGCTCGGTGTAGTCCACCACTGAAAGTGTACGCTGCCTCAAACTCAGCAAGAGTGTGAACAAATAGTCTGAGGAAGGAAAGTCCCTCTCAAAAGATGTCGCATCACCGTCTTAATTACCACCTATCGCACGAGCTCTTCACCATCTTATTCCACCACACTTTGGCGTACCCCTGAAATTTAGTTACCACCAATCGCACACATAACCCCACGTAGTCCCTTATACTCAAACACATTCTCCACACTATCTAACCACCCTACGAAAGCATTTGAATTCATTCGCCCATCAAACATTGGCACCTTCACCCTGAGATCCTCATGAAGGCAATTGGCTAATAGCTTTAAAGCATGACCTAGATGGTCGAGGGTCAAGTCAATATCGTCATCTTCATCCTCACCCTCATGATCATATGAACGACCCACAACACATTGCCTCCTTCTCCCCAAATGTGATCGTGGAATCTCCTCTGCAACACCACCCTACTCGATCTCATGTGTGGGACATTCATCCATCCCATGTCCTCACTCATCACATAGAAAGAAAATATGTTGATTGTAGGAAATATATTAGCGAACCTTATGGCCCAAATCCACAAACAGTGCCTAGCTCGATCTAACCTCCATTCTTCACGATCCGGTCATGTGATCAGGTCAAGAACCGATCATCTTCTCAAAGAAAGCAGATCGAAAGCGCAACAAATCGTATATCCATACTCGATACCTGAAAAGTCACCACTCAATTTTCTTTGGCGACACGTGTTGGACCCATTCCTTAGTGCGGTGTAGACCTTGATCCCTCTCATAAAACCTCGGATCTGCTAGGACAGAAGTCGTGGATTGGATATCAATCGGAACCCTAGGTAGCTTGATTAGAGTCTTTCCAGTCGTCAATGCAATTTTGGATCCACTTAGGTGGTGATGATGTATATTGTGACGTCGCAGTGCATATTTGAACCTTGGTGAATGGTCATAGCCCTAGCGTTTGGCTTGCTACGTTTTTTTGCGATTAATGAGGATTTGGAGCTCTAATCGGAGCTTTTCCTTTGTACCTCCGCTGATCAGAGGTGTTGACGATGATAGACGGTGCAACCGAACCATGTTCATTGGTTGGCGGTGATGTTCGGCTGGTCCGCATGGGGCCAGGATTCATTTGTTGATGATTGTGACCCTTGAATTAGACCGGTCAGAGGTGCGATCGGGTCAGGTTTCCCTAGCCGGCTAGGATTCTCGTGGTGTCAATTTAAGTGGATCTGCCCAAATTTTGTGGTGGAATGACATACAGTGAGGAGAGAGGGCTGAGAAGATTACTAATGTCGGATTGAAACTCTTGAAACGATTTCTCTAGGGTTGCAATTCGACAATCCACATCAGTGACTTGGTTGGATTTCCTGGGTGTCATTTTGAGTTTAGTTACGATATATTACAAAAATAACAATTTGGCTCTAATACCAATTTGACGTGACAAGACAAGATGGCTCAAAGAAATTCACAAGACAGTCTCTATCTCTCACCTAAAATGTCTCTTAATGAAGCAAAGACAATCTATTTATAGAAAAATTAGCTAGCTAATCAAGCCAAGTCCCTAAAATGTCTAAACTACCCTTCATTAATCCTATTAAATGAGGAATACTAGTAAGGACAAAAATATCCTTTTATATGCTAAGGGCTTTACATCATTAAAAAAATAAAAAAATAAAAAGACACATGTATCCTTAACTAAAAAGGGTCTATTAAAAGTACGAATAACAAATGTAAAGAAAACCTTAAGTCTAGGGTGTCATCTCCATTAGAAGCTCAAATTGAGGTCGTCTGAAGGAACAATTTTGAGGCCATGCCCAAATAGCCGCATGTTAGATTACCATGGTGCAAGCTCTCCAGTGGTGGCTATCGCAGATAGTAGAAATTCCACCCGAGTAAATAATCGCGGGGGGGTAATAACAGGATAAAGCAATTCTTTGTTTTACCAGAAATTCAGAGGGATAGTCATTCTTCAACAATAAAATACGATATAGAGATTCCGAAATGAGCAGAGCGAACTAGAGAATTAGGTGGGCAATGAATACCAATAACACCGAGGGAGCTTCTTTCGCCTTGGTCATATCACCTAACTAGAGAGAGCCGATGCAACATTTTGTGCTAAATATCGTTGAGGTTTGAGGTTTTCCAAGGTATAATATACAAATTGATCACTGCTTCTATATCATACAGATCACTTATGATAAGAGAAAATCATTTCCACTCATATTTGTTTGTAAAAGAATAGGGCGAATGAGAAAGATAACGAATTTTGAACTCCTAATAGAAGAAAAGGATAAAGAGGATGGGAAAATAGTATCAAAGTCAACATGCAGGTTTAAAACTGGTAAAGTTTTGCACAAGAGGATTCAAAGGCCCCTCTCATTCTCATTCACCCTATAGTCCACGAGTGGTATAGGTTTTGGACAAGTTAGGTTTGAAAACTTGTCTAGGTTTCAACATGCAGGTCTGTTAAATACATATTTTCTTTATTGGTTTTGCCCAGATGGCATCATAATAATAGCTCCTGCAGTCAACTTTAAGTCGGACATCCATCATGTTAAGGAAAATCTCTAATAGGCTACAAGTATGGCCCCTCGTGAACAGAAGCTGCTCCAGTCGATTGTAAGTTGGACATTGCCAATGAATGGCAATCAGCTGAACTTATTGCATAATCAATAATTAAATAAATAAAAAAAGGTCGTGTTCACCCTTTATTGCAATAACAATAAAATTGAAGTGCTTGAAAATTACCGCTCCCATGCCTACTAGTTTTTCCCCCAGCTGGTCACAGCTGCATATCTGCAGTATTACCCAAGTCCCGAAGGCATAATAGGATGCACATGACCTTTTTTATATATTTATATCTCATTCAAGTGCTTGAAATTTTGAGACACCCAGTATATTGTTTACCACACGCACCTCTTCATAAATTCTACGGAGAAAACAAGCACATTTCACTCCCTCTTGCACGTTCCACCCAAGAAAACCTTCTCTGACAACTGGATCAACATCTACCATCTCCAAACAATGAAGGAGAACACCAACTGAACCTTCAAGAAGAGCAACACACAGCTGACTCTCCCTACAAATCATAAAATTAGTAAATAAATGTATTCCCTAAAAGTCATACAAATTGTGTATGCTCGCGCTCGCGCGTGTGTGTGTGTGTGTGTGTGAGAGAGAGAGAGAGATATTTTCATATGAAGTGGGGAGAAAGAGGGAAAACAAAAGGTTACAAACCACATGTTTAATGGAAGAATGGTTTTTTAATGGATCAAAAGCAAAAAGGATGAGACATGTCAATCATGGAACCAGAAGCAAAACGGAAGCATACCTTTTGTGATGTTTTAGAACTGTACACAGCAGCCGGCAACTTGCATCATATAGGCCTATTGAAAACTGTCGATCTACAGAGAAGGTGTTCATGCTTTCAACAGACTCGGTGCCTTGAATATCTGAGAACCTAAAAGAATTAGATTGGGCAGGAGCTTCAGAAGTTTTAAGCTTGAGGAAGCTTTGAAAAAGCGATGCGGGTATACGCAAGGACTGTCCAACATGGCAGGCATCCAATTGGAATAAAGCATGTTTTCCAAGAACTCTAGTCAGTACTTCTACACACATGAGAATGACTGATCCTGGATCAGGATCAGCATCACCTCTATTGGAGTTCACATTCGCATGGAAGATTTCCGGGCCCTGCAAGTGCAGAATTATGTTGAACAGACAAGCAACTAAGCTTTCGATGTGTCTTCTTACCATGCTCATACGTTTTCGCCCTACAAATAACACAGACAATTAGAAAATATGCCCAATACACAAATAGACACATAAACCAATAGAGTAAGCCTCAAATAGTGATTTTAAGAACATTGAGTCATTGGTGAATCTTGGTAGGCATTCATTCTCCATTCTACTAAAGTTCAAATTTAAACTTCCCAAGTCTACCTTCCAGAATTGAGCATTAAAATCAATATAGGAGAAAAGAATCAAAAAGCATTCAGTTACTATGGCTTACAAAATGATAATAAAATAAAACTCTAATTTTTGTATATTTTTTGGACTGCATTTGTAGTTAGAAAGACCAGAAGGTGAAAAGTTATTCAAGAGGATCAAGAACCCCCATTGATCCTTCATCTTTATCAAAACATACCAAAATCTCCCCTCACTAGGGTTCCCTCATGTTTACATCAGCATCTCTTATCAGCATCACCTTTGTATTTGCAAAACATAAATTTCAGGATCGCAAACAAGCAACTAAGCTAATGTAATAACATCCGTGATAGATTCATTCACCGAAGCCGTTGACCAGCGCAGATTAAATTATGGACTAACAACCCAAGTGTTGAGGTGTGTACTTGATACATTCCAGAAGCGTGTCATGAATAGTTATGAAGACAAAGAAAAGGAATATTCCCAAATGTGAAATAGTACATATCGAAGGATTTTTAACATGGAAACAATATATTGTGTTTTTCATAATATTTGGAGGCACAAGATTCAATATCTGTTGGGGTCCAAGTATAAAAACAAAGACAATCTCAGAAATAATAGACATAACCCAAAAGTAAGTCAATTCTCAATTGCTGAAAGTCTCCACATGCACCCAAACCAAAATCATTTGAAACACTACCTACAAAAATGGACACTTGCATCTGGCTAAAAAGATCACACTGAAATAAATTTAGTCTCGTGTATATCAGAACATGCCATTATTGATGTGCTAATAACATATTTACCTTTAGCAAATTCCATAACCAAATCCAAGCAGTCAATGCCAGCTGCAACAATTGAGGAGACCTTTCCCCCATCTGAATTTCCAGTACATATTTCATAATTTATCATGCAGCCTTCCTGCACTCCAACTAGTGCTCTCTCTATAGCCTGAATTGCAGATAATAGATGCAACTCCGACGGCTTCTCAACAAAAATTTTGAACGAAGCCCTCAGCCTAGCTTTAAATTCATACAAGGACCCAAGAGAAATAGTGGATTCAGATAATTGCATCTTAGTTTTTAATGTCTTGGTACTTGACTCAGTCTCATGAGATGCTAGAGTAGCTCCTTTTCCCTGTAAAGAAATGCATTTTCCTATAGCCGTCAAATGTAAGTCTATGAGCTTGGCATATAGATTTCTTGACAAGGTAGGATTAGTTGAATGAAAATGACTCCCCAACTCTTCAAGAAACTTTACAATACCATCTAACCAAACAAAAGAAAATGGATGCGGTGCCACAGACTTGTTCGCAAACTCCAGTAACAAAACTTGTGAAATGCCTATAAAAATAGGAATCGTGCTCAAGGACAAGGAAGTGCAATTGATATGCAAATTTAGCCTGAGAATAGCTGAGGCCGCAATGAATAGCTGTCTGAGAAAAAATGCTGCTTCAAGATTTTCACCTCGTAAAAATCCCCTCAAAAAAGATTCCTTTAGACATTGGTGCTCAAACAAGTCAAACTTGGTCAAAATACCTTTTGATTCTACAGGTTTGGAACGGGACCTTTTCTTCCAAACACTTCTATCAGAGTCATCCTTAATGTCAGATAATTCTGAGCAGTTACTTGCAGTTTGAGAATTCTCTTGCTCTTTCTTGCACAAAACATCAGCAACATCACCAGAGAAATTGATCATATCTGACTTGGGAAGAGCTTGAGCATCTGATAATGTTTGGGCCAATTTGTCATCATCTTCAATAACCAGCACACATAAAAAACAGCTTATAAAATTTGCAAATGTATCTATGCAAAGGTATATTTTGTGTAGAGGCTCAAATTTCCACTTTTGTAATTTTGTCTTCATATTACAACTTCCTTCATCTATGTGATCCAAGGCAGATGCTAGGCCCCACAAAAATCCCTGAAAGCAAGAAATAGTTGAAGATAATTTTTTCAATTCCTGAACACCGGCAAAAACTTCCACTTTTTCGTTACGAATGGCTTTCTTTGCAGACACAAGTAAGTTCAGCGCCTGTTCACTTAATGTCTCAGCTACAAGAACCACACCCTTCCATGGACCAATATCTTCAGGGGGGTCAATTTCAGTCAAATCACTTTGTTCATTGGGAACAGAAAAATTGAATTTTTCATCACAAGACTTCCCAGCATATGTAAGGAATTCAATTGCATGTACAAATTGATCTTTGCTTAATGTCAAAAAAACATATGATGTGTGATCCATCAAAGAAAAGATCACATCTTTCACTTGGGTCACCACATCTTCTGAAAATGCTTGTTGAAGCTCAATCACTGCAGACAATGACTTCAAAAGCCATAAAACAGGAAATGAACTAGATTTCAACTTCCATTGAGAAGATGCCATTGTTAAATTTTTGAGGGCTCGTCGGCACGACATGAACAATCTGAAGAGCTCATAATGATCCTTCGAATGTAAGGCATCACAACAATCCAATAAACTGCCAACCACAAGCCTGAAACACACAAGTAGACTTGTTAACATGAAATTTTGCATCAAGAGTTATATAAATAGCATATTTCAGTTGAGAAGCAGTGTTGCAAAATAAAACATTAGACATAACATACCATATCAAGTGTAAGGAAATTGTTTTCTATTATGATAGTGATGAGACAAATTTACCACCAAATTAGCAGTCCGTAACCTTTTAGCACTTGGGACAATAGAGAGCAGTACAACTTTTATATTTAATCCATCCACAAAGACCCTTTAGTACGGTTATATTTATCCGGGCAGATGAGCCTAGATGTGCATGGATTATGTATTATCGGGGAGGTGTTAAAATATGAACATGAGACAAGCCTGATATGGTACATCTATATGTACATGGTTGCATATGTTAAATATTATAATATACAAATATATCAACTTCATACCTTGGTGCGATGGCAAGTGCCCTCGCCCAAGCTACGGTTGGTCTCTGGTTCAAGACATGGGAGCAGCCTCTCTATATACGGGGGGGGTAAGGCCATCAGACATCCACTTCTCCCAGACCTTGCAGTTAAGCGCGAACCTGAACCTTGTGCACTGGGTACAACCTTTTACTCCCACCTTTTACAGATATATCAATTTCATTTAAGATAACAATGGTTCAGTGAACATTAAATTGGTTTTCAATGAAATAATTACTGGAAATAATATTGGAGAATTCACAAACTTCCATAATTAGTCCTAATTATATCTTCCACTAGTTTGTGAGCTTTTCTTCTCTCCAAAAAGACCAAACTCTATAGTTGCTAACTTCTTGCCTTTACTGCCATCCACCTTCATTACAACACTGAGTCTCCAAACATTAACTGCATTTACTAACTCAGATGGCTCTCTGCTATATGGCATCTACAAGAGGTTACTTTTCCACACACCGTCATTATTTTCAAACTAGCCTCGCCAGGCATGAAACCTAACATTTCAAAGGACAAAGCCACTACTACTCTTATCTAGCTTGTTTTTATTCTTGAGTAGAAAATAAAGCATGAAAAAGAAGAGATGGGGGGAGATATTGCAAGCAGGGGGTAAAATCGTCTCGTTGTATTTGAAGAGTGCCAAAAATGAGGCATAGCCCATGTAAATGGAAGGTACACATACACGAGTAATTGCATCAATACTACTCAGAAGGGGTACATCCGACCCTGGCACAATCTCTCTCCAAAAAAAGGTACACAAAAGTATAAAACCTTCAATGAAGCAATGGACATCTCGATGCTTTCAAAGTCTCTTCTATTCCTTTTGAGACAAATGCTCAAAAATGCACAACAGATGGATCCTCACTATTCTTCTCTTTTGCAGTGACTAGCTCTAAAACAAATCCAGGCGTAGTCCAACAAACCCAAAGCAACCCCAACACAAAGCCCCAAATCTCTTTAGGCATATCATGATGACGTAAATGACGTCAAATGGGAGCAAGAAAAGATAATCTCTCTCTAAACTCTCTCAAATCACAATATCTCAAAATCAAGGAATGACTCAAATGAGCCTAAATAAGGGGTATTTATAGGAAGGAGGTTGCTTGGCCTCTAAGCTAAGAATCTAATTACATTTATGTCCCTAAAAGCCAATAACCTTCCTTTTCCTAAATACTAACAAAACAACAAATACAAGAAAATAAGGAAATAAAAGAAACTAACAAAAATACAATAAAACCCTAAAAATAACCCTCATTCTTCATTCACATCATTCTCTCAGCCTTCGAAAAAGTTCGCCCTCGAACTTTAAAGTTGAGGTCGAATGCAAAAATTGCCAAAATTACGGAAGGTCAAAACATAATTTCTTAAAAGTGGAGGAAGAATCTTCAAATCTTGCAACAATCTTCATCATCTTCCTCATGCCACTTGTGCCAATCATCAAAAAGGTGCACCACCCGGATCAAAAACCAAGGTTTTGATGTAAAACCCTAGTTCTTGATTTTGTTCTTGACAAGAGCAAAACAAAAGAAGGTATAGATTGGTGTTTGGGGCCAGAATTTGTTCACCAACTGTCATCGGGGCCAAGAGAGGCTATTCGGGCTATTTGTCCACTGAAAATGGTTCGGAATTCCTAACAATGGTCGGTCGCAAGTTGGAAGAACAAATCGGGGGTGGATCAGGGGTGTTTGAGACCGGAACATTGTTGGAATGACCTGGGAGTGTTAAACGACCCTTTGTAGGGCTGTTTGAGCGTCGGTACCCTCAGTCTGAGGCAGTGGGCGGGTCGGCTGCTTCCAGCGGTTGAATCTGATTAGGCAGGGTTCGGTTTTGTGTTGGTCGGCTACGGAGGAGATAGCCAGTGGGTAGGATTTGGTTTCCGCCTGGATGAGGTTGATTTCTAGTTGGATCGGTCGAAAATTGGGGTCGGTCTTAAGCAGTTTGGGGTTTTGAAAGTTGATGGATTTGTTTTGGTTCAAGTTGATTAGTCGGAAGTCTTTTTTGGTAATTTGGGCAGCTGGTTGTGATGGTGGGGTGCAAGGGGGTGTTTGGGGGTGGTTTGGAGATAAATGGGGCTAGGGCTAGGGTTTTCTTGGGGTAAAGATGGGAAAGGAGTTGCGGAAGCGTAGGTAGGGTTTTGGGGGTTAGGGTTTATAGTGATGGGTGGAAATGTGGGTGGTGGTGGAGTATTTCGTGCTTCGATCTCATCAAATCGGGTCGTCAATCGGTTGAGGGCCTCCAAGATTTGATTGAAAGTGTTTTCGTCGGAGGTGTTCATCTTTTCTTGATCCCACCTTGACGTTGTTTACGAGTTTTTGTTTTACAACAACAACGGGTGGAGCGACTAGGCTCTGATACCAATTGACGTAAATAACGTCAAAGGGGAACAAGAAAAGATAATCTCTCTCTAAACTCTCTCAAATCACAATGTCTCAAAATCAAGGAATGACTCAAATGAGCCTACATAAGGGGTATTTATAGGAAGGAGGTTGCTTGGCCTCTAAGCTAAGAATCTAATTACATTTATGTCCCTAAAAGCCAATAGCCTTCCTTTCCCTAAATACTAACAAAACAACTAATACAAAAAAATACATCTAAAAAAGGAAATAAAAGAAACTAACAAAAATACAATAAAAACCTAAAAATTACTAAAAATAACCCTTATTCTTCATTCACATCACATGATGAATGACCAAATAATTCTCACTTTCTCCATCACTCTTAAAGGATGAAACTCCAAGCTACATGATTTCCCATTGTCTTCTTCTCCAAATGAACTATATATGGACAGAGAGAGAGAGAGGCCTCTGAAAATATTGTTATTTTTAGTGAAACTCACTTAGTTTTGTGCTTCACAAAAAAATTCCCTTGGTAAAGAGAAGCAATTGAATACTGCCCAGATACTGGTGGAGGAAGAAATAAAATTACCAAAATTAGCAGATGATTTATAAATTCACACAAAAACTTGTCAGTGGAAGGATACACTATGAGATTCAATAGTTTGTCGTGAAAGTACAGATTGCACTTTGGGATTAACTGTTCTTTTTTTACTCAATTATTTTTTTTTGTTTTCTTTTTTTTACTTTTTTTGTGGGGGTGGGGGTGGGGGGAAGAGAAATTGCGTAACTGCCGAATAAAAGGTCACAAGTCAATATAGTGACGTAAATGACGCCAAATGGGAACAAGAAAAGAGGACACTCGCCTCAACTCTCTCTAATCAATATCTCATAAAATGGAAGAACGTCTCAAATGAGGCTACAAATGAGTATTTATAGGAGGAAGGTAGCTTAGGCTCCAAGCTAAAGAAGTAATTATAATTATGTCCCTATTAGCCTTTTGCTACTTTCTACCTATAATACCAAACAAACAACTAGTGAAAGAAAATACATCAAATTAAGGAAATAAAAGAAAATAACAAAAAATACAATAAAATCCTAATATGACAAAAATATCCCCAATTTTTCATTCACATCATTCTCTCCAGCTTCGAAAAAGTTCGTCCTCGAACTTTAAAAGTTGAGGATGCACAAAAATTTTAAAATTAGAGAATCACATGACAAGAGCCAAAATTGTGTTGGAAGAGAGGCAAACGAGTGGGGTAAAAAGTGATTTCTGTAAAATTTGAGGAAGATTTGTCAATTCTTGCATCAATCTTCAACTTCCTCGTGCCTCTTATGGGACTCTTCAAAAATATCTTCCCCCCGGATTAAAAACCATTTTCGTGGTGCCAAACCCTAGTTCCTGAACATGTTCTTGAGAGGATATGAACAAAAGAGGGTATATGGTGGTGTTAGGGTTTGTTTTTATGGATTCTTGGACATGAGGGGGTAGAAACCTTAGGGTTTCTTGAGCAAAATCTTGATTGTTGGAATTCTTAATTGCCGGATTGAGATCAAAACACTTTTGAACCCCATCGGTGGGTTTTATGGTCTCTTTTGGTCGTTGGAGACCATGGTTGATGTCGGTGATTGTTGGAGATGGGTTTTCAACCATGGGAGGGGTGGATTGCACCCGAATTGGGATATTTTATGCTGGAAGGGGGTTGAAGTTAGACAGCCGTCGATGGGCTCCATTACATGGCCGGAGACCCGGATCGGAGTAGAGTGAATCAATACCTTGTCGGCAAGGTCTTCAGGGCTTCGGGTTGACCCGCTTAGGGTCCTGGAAGTCATCCGAGGGTGAACTGACTCACATTAGTGTTGTACGGTTGTTGTTGGAATTTCCGACCTAGCTGGACAACTGGAAAGTCTCGACCAACCACCGAAGTGGTAGTCTGACTTCGACTTGGGGCGTCCTGCCTCGACGATGGGCGGTGTAGGACGGCCGGCCTTAGGCGATCTCCGACGGGGTCAATCGACTGATTGGGATCCAGACTGGAGCGTTTTGCACCGGTGAGGGGGTTTGGAGGACAAATCGGCACTGCTCGAGCCTCCACATAACAGATCTGCTGGATCGGGGATGGGTTCTTGCCTTGATGGTGGTTGGCGGCGGAAATTGATCGGGATGAAGTCGGCGGCAGCTGTGGTGGAACCTTACCACCGGTGGTGGTTCTGGATGGGGTATAATGGGTATTAGGATTCTGATTTGGTTTCTTTTTCGGTAAAGGGGTTGAATGGACAGAATTTGGGGAACTAGGGTTGATTTTTTTGGAGGGGTGGTGCGAAATGGGTTGCGGAAGCGTGGGTAGAGAAGTCTTGGGGGATAGGGTTAAGAATTCTCAAATTATGGTTAGGGTTAATGGTGGTGGGTGGCTCAAGGTGTCTTTGTGGGTAGTGGCGAGGATAGATCGAAATTTGGAGGAGGTGAGGGTGGTGGTGCGAGGAGGTTGTTGGTGGAGGAATAGGCGCTTCGATTTCATCTATTCGGGCCATCAATCGGTTGATAGACTCCATGAGATGATCGTTAGAAGTTTCCACGGGGGTTTGCACCTTTCTTGAACCCATCTTGACGTTGTTTACGAGTTTTTGTTTTTTTACAACAACGGGTAGAGCCGACTAGGCTCTGATACCAATTGACGTAAATGACGCCAAATGGGAACAAGAAAAAAGGACTCTCATCTCAACTCTCTCTAATCAATATCTCATGAAGAATGTCTCAAATGAGGCTACAAATGAGTATATATAGGAGGAAGGTAGCTTAGGCTCCAAGCTAAAAAAGTAATTACAATTATGTCCCTATTAGCCTTTTGCTATTTCCTTTCTATAATACCAAACAAACAACTAGTAAAATAAAATACATCAAATAAAGGAAATAAAAGAAAATAACAAAAAGTACAATAAAATCCTAAAATGACAAAAATATCCCCAATTCTCCTTTGTTGCCTTCCCAAGAGGAGCCCTAGATCTCCAAATGTTCCATAAGGAAATCTGTGGGGTTCTTCTTTATAAAGCAACTACTCTGATATGACAGTGAAACCACCACTTTCACTTTTTCAAACAAGTTTCGTCCTTTTCACCTCCTCTCATGAAGGTACTGTTACATGGAAACTAGAAAGGTGTCAATAGTAGCCTCCCTATCCGTGGGGATGTTGAAAAGGACGAAAATCACTTTAAAGCCAAGTATCTACGCTAAAAATCTAGTGCATGAACCATCCCCGCCCTCGAACTTGGTGGGCCTCTTAACTATTAGTTTAAGTGTATTTCAAATAGAAATACTGAAATCTAAAATTAATTGCCAAGTAATTGTCAGGTTTTTACTTCCTTCATATGATACCGGTGCATTTTGAATTTTCCACAAACTCCAACTCTTATACAGTTCAAAAGTTTGTTCAATCCTTGATCTAAAATGTAGGTTGTGTTATATCCTCTGCGTGCCTTTCTTCAATTCTGAATTCATATATATAGACGCTTCACAAATTTGTGCCTTTCACTTGATACCTTGAGTCCGTGCAAATAATCAATTATAAAAAGTAATCTTATGCAAGTAATCACATAAACACTTGCAAAAACAAAAGTTTAACATGATACTGCAATTTTCATACATCATGTAAGAGTATTTGTATGCTCATGTGCCCCGGCAAATTCATTTGTCGTATTCCGTTTTACAAAATATACTTTGTGTCTTTTGTCCTTGAGGTCGTCCGACAAAGCTTTGCATAAAATCACATTCACTGAAAAGCTTTATCAAATCTCAAGTCGGCATTGTACATGATGACACTCGTTACTGTCACTCAAGTTGAGGAAAATGGACTTTGTATGACTTGCACTTTTCTCATACTCAAAATGAACTTTTTCATAATTGAAAAATTGTTGTGTGTGTTGATATAGGTTTGGAATTAGTGATATAAGCATGAAAGTAGATGTTCGTATAAAAATCTTTTCGAAAGGAGCATTGCATAAATATATCATGTGTATTTTTTATTAATGATCAAAAATTACAGTCTTTTTGCACTTGCCAAAAGTTCTGCTGTCAGGCTTCGCTGGTCACGGACACAACCAGAGATTTTTTCCCAGAATTTGCACATATTCTGCGCGAACTCCCTCTTTTGTGTTTTATATATTCTTCACATAATAGACAAAGAAGGAGACTGTAAAATATTTGTATACTCGTGTGCCCCGGGTAATTGGATTGTCTTAGTCCGTTTTTATAAAATATTCTTTGAGTCTTTTTTGTCCATGAGGTCTTTCTGGCAAATCTTTACATAAAGTCACATTCACCGGAAAGCTTCATTAAATCTCAATCCGACATCATACATGATCACACTTCTTGGAATGCCATTTAGGTTGAGGTAGATGGACTTGGTAAGACTTGCACTTTGTCATACTCAAAAAATAACTTGTTCATAATTGAAAATTTGCTTTTTGTGCGTTGATATGGGTTCGGTATTAGTGATATAAGTATGCAAGTATATGTTATATAAAAATCTTCTCAAAATGAACATAGCATAAATATATCATATGTATTTTTTATCGAGGTTCACATAGCATAAATATAACATAGCATATATGCAAGTCCACATCGGCGAAGGAAACTGTCGCGTCCGTGACGTTGCTTCGTAAGTCGCGAACTCTATTAGAAAATTAGCTTTTTTAAAAAGATTTTTCATTTTTCTTTTGGGATTTCATGAAAGACTTCCTTCCGGACATATATTTCCTTATTTAAACAATTGAGCATGAAATTCTAATGATAAGGCCACACTCCCCACTTGTGCTACTTGTGGTTCACCAAACATGCGGAGAACTTCATATATGTGGAAGGAGTTGCCTCATTCTCATCATCCTTGTAAAAAACTCTAGAGAGCAAAAATATTAAGAGATTTTCTTAGTGAAAAAGATATTTGATCCAGAGGAATCTGAAGAAGAAAGAAGTTCTTGAGTTAAACACTCTTAGAGATTAAAATTATTGTTTTATTCTTCAATTCTCTCTTTACATTTTTTAGATGTGTGTTTTCAAACTTTGATCATAAGTCTGAAGCTTATAACAATTCTACCTTTATTCTTGAACAAATATATTTATATTTGTGTTTGTTCTTTAGAGACTTATGTGACTATTTCATAGACTTGGGTTGTTTCATTTGCGCCCAAAAGAAATTTGAAGAAAAGATTGTCTTTATTACGCCAATAATTTTAATTTGGGTACCCTCGCTCCATCTCGAATTCGAGTACACTTTGAGATAGATCAAGTGTGTGTATTATGGAGTTAAGCATGTGTGACTATATTATTGACCTACTTGGTTGTCATGATAGTCATGCTTTTACCGGACTTTAAATTTCGTTCGATTTTTTTAATCACTCCATAACTAACAATAAAAAGGTTATGTTAGTATTAGTGATAGTGAAGAAGATGATCTTTGTAGTTCTTATTATAAGCTTGTTTTAAAATCAAAAGTCTTATTAAAAACAAATATGAAGCTTTTTACTAAAGTGAAACTTTTGCAAAAAGAAAAGGCTTGAAGAAGAACGAAGATCATGTATCTTTCGAGTTTTTTATCGAAAGGGATGCGTTACTTGAAAAAAATAAAATGACTAAAGAGGGAATACTAGAATATTCCATGGGAATATTACCCTCAACCTAATATACTAGCTAAGAGAAATTTACTAAACTAGACATGAAAATAAAATGCAAATATATAATTAATTCCCCGAAAGGGCTGTGTACATCATTCTACCCCACTTAAGAAAGCTCCTCTCATTCGAGAGGGTATAGAAGAATTGGAGAACAACAGCCACAAGTGGACACCCCTATAGAAAAAGTAGAGAAACACTGCCACAAGCGGACTCCCCCACTTGAAAGAATTGGAGAAACACAGCCACATCCTCGAGAACATTTTGTATCGGCTACAAAAAGGGTGGGGACATCATCATCATCATCATCCTTGTCGTAATCCCATCATATGGGGTCGGCCACATGGATTTTCCTTTTCCATTCTAATCTATTATATGCATTATTATCATTCAAGTTTAAATCCTTAAGGTCTCTCCTAATAATTTCTTCCCACGATATTTTAGGGCGATCTCTTTTTCTTTTACCCTCTATTTCCAACAATCTTCCTGTTGTTATAAGGGCATCTACTGGTCTACGCAACACATGTCCGTACCACCTAAGTCTACTTTCTCTTAATTTATCGTTAATGGGAGCTACTCAAAACTTTTCTCTCATGTATTGGTTTTTAATTGTCTTTTCTAGTAATTACTATCATCTACCTGAGAATCCTCGTCTCACTAACATGGAGACTTTGTTCATGTTTTTTCTTTTACGCCCAACACTCCGTTCCATACAAAGTCGCTGGCCTAACAACTATTTTATAAAATTTTCCTTTTAATTTACTAGTTATCCCCTTATCGCATAACACTCCACTCGCTTGTCTCCATTTCATCCAATCAATTAATATTCTACTCGTAACATCCTCATCAGTATCCCCATTACTTTGTAATATTGAACCTGGATAACGAAATTTATTAGTTTGGTTCATCACTTTTTCTTCAATTTTTAACATTTTGTTACTTGACGCCTCATTATTAAATTTACATTCCCAACCACGGATGATCAAAAATCTCAACCACGGCTAACGAATATGAACTAGGCCTTGGAGCTTGCCACAATAATATCAACAAGACAGCGCCTTAAGGAAGGCCAACAATACCAAATGCGGTTCAAATCTTCGTGAGGAGCACACGTGAGGCTAGGCACTTCAACTCGACCATCGAGCGCACCTCAAACTCCTCCGAGAAAGGGTCCGCGTACCCCCAATCAATCTCGACCACCCAAAGCAACGTTTTATCCTCGAGAGAAACAGTAACATAATTAATCCCGTCAAAGTCAACATCACCCCCAAAGAGTAGGAAGAAATCAACCATACCATACCACTCCACATGAAAAATGCGTGAGTCATCCAAAGTGTTTCTGACCATTTTTTCATATGTAATGTCAATGGTATAAATGGTATCCGCCTACGGGTTGGAATTCCGTATACAGGGTAAACGAAAAAGAAAAAGGGTGGGACTAAAAACCCCAAACCAACAAATACAATTAATCCCCTATATCAAACTTCTCCGGACAACCTAAAAAAGGGGTTGACATGGACTCCTCCTTATGATATAGCTGCAAGGAACTCAACATATAGCAAACTCTCGATGGTGCTAGCTCCTCCCTGTTGAAGCACTTCTTGTCCCTCTCTTTACAAATCGTCCACAAAATACATAAGGGAGCCCCTCCATATCGAACTCGACCTCTTCCCTCCTACCGGGAATCTCCTAGTTGCACCTCCTTCTTTACCGATGCAAAGCACACCCAGCAGACCCAGAAGAGATAATAAATGATCTCCCACAAACCCTTTGCCACCCAAGGGTGAAAGATGATTAGTAGGGCGTATCATGCTTACGATCAAATATTCGAAATATCAGACAAATGTGTTGCCCTCGCGTGCACCCAATGATCACGCGCCGTTTCCATCGCTATTGAATCAACAGGATGTGGCGCTCTTTCATACTACTCAATGGAGATGGCACTAAACTAGAAATCACGAAGCTCCCTATATAAAGACTCAGTTGCGCAAGCCCAACAGTCGAGGTGAATTTAGAGTTCCTCGATGACAGCACGACTCGCGCCCGCTCAAATTCAACATAAGTCTCCTATCCCATACGTGACATCATCACCTTCGTTCTACATCAACTCGGAAGGAGAATAAGTATCTGGTGGAGAAGTTGGAGTTGGATTGGGGTTTTGGAAAATTCAGGGGAAGGATCGTGATTTTTGGAAAGTTGGGATTAAAATAGATTTTTAAACAATTCAAGGGCAGAATTGGGAATTTCAAAAAATTCAAGGCCTTAAATGTAAATTTCAGAAGTAGGGAGGCGCTCCAAATAATTTTCAGAAGTAAAGTTGTGGTGGTGGTGTAATTTTGGTAATGGGCTTGGTGGCCGGCTTGAAGTATTCAAAAGCAATCCCAATTTTAAGGTGGTGAGTATGAGATTTGTGAAGGTTTGATTTAAGGTCACGGGGCCAAGTAAATGACCCACTGGGCTAAAGCTAGCCTGGGCTTAAAACCTCCCATCGCCCTTGCATTTCCTGCCCAACCCATTGATAAAAACTATAGCATACTCGTTAGATGCCCCAGCCCGCCCTACCGGAGCTCTGGTAAGGTTCAATACCGTCCGGCAAATGTGAACTGAATGTCGCGACAGAGGCTAGCTAACCAGAACTTTAGATTGGCGATTGGGGAGGATGATCCACTCTTTCTCAAGACCGTTGGCTGCTGTAATGGGTCATCCGAAGGTGGGGCTGCTCCTAAAAAGGTTCATTGACGCTTGGCAACCGCCTCTCCTCCTTGGCGACCCTCGTCAGTCGCCGAAGAGAGATCCCAAAAGATACGCAAAGTTGTTGGTCCCATGGATCTAGGGTTTGAAGCATTTGTTTGCTGCTGGGAAGAAGAGGTATAGGGATCTGGGGTGTTGTTAAGGATCACCGGAGAGTCGTTCACATTTGGTCCAACACCTGCAAAACTTGTCGGAGGTCAGCGAGCGGTGGGGGTAGGTGGGGGTGGGTTGGCGGAAGTCGAAATCTAGTCGGATTGGATCTAGGGTTTGGTGGATTTTTCAGTTGTCGAGGAATAGTGATGCCGAGATTCCGTCATGGAGATGGCTCGGTGGTAGCGGTATGTCTCCGATGAAGCGTGTAAAAGGTCAGTGGCGAAGGGCGGGGACTATCGGGGTTCACAAATACAAGGTCAGAGGTGGGTTTTTGGAGGGGTGGGGGGATGGAGCGAAGATAGTGGTGGTACCGCTTGTCTGCGGGTAACGGGGGTGTATTTTCGTTGATGTGTTACGGGATCCGGAAGCGATTTAATTAACAATTAAACCTCTATAAATTAACAGACTTGGGACCAAGGAAAACATATTAATTAAGCGAATATTAATTAGTCGATATTCAATGTATTTGTTTAACCAAGTAAAATTCGTGAATGTACTTAATTTTCCAAAATATTGTACTTAATATTTCGTTTTACGAACCAACTATTCCATGTATTTGTTTAACCAAGTAAAATTTGTGAATCTACCTATTTTCTAAAAATACAATACATTGTTCAATTAAGTAAACAAAAACCATAACACAATACAACAATGGGTTCTCATCTCAAAGGTGCAAAGAAATCAACAATGACAGATGAAATGCGCAAAGCATTGTTCGAGTACAGCAAATAAAATCAAAAATGCAAGATCCAACTAGCTGTCAAAAACAATTGCAACAATGGGTTTCAAAAAAGTTTTAAGTTGCGAGTCGAGGGACGATATCAAATATGATCGAGCGGTCTTCGAAGTATCTCTCACCTAATCTTGAAAAAGGGTGGTGTCAACACAAAGCTGCAAAATTCCCCAACCTAGAGAAGCCACTCTACGAGTTAATTGTTTTATAGCGAGAACGTGTGAATATGATCGAATGACTAACCACAGAGAAGGCCAAAGATTTTTTTAAAATGATGTGCCTGTAGATACTCCACAATTCAATTTTTCTCAAGGTTGGCTTGAGCGCTTCAAATCAAGACATGGGATCAAAGCGTATCGTCGTTTCAAAGAAAGTGGACCAGTTGTGAGGGAGGATACAAAGAACAAATTGCAATACATAAAAGAGAAACTAGATCAACTAACGATGAAAGATGTTTTCAATATGGATGAAACGGGATTGTTTTATAGACTACAACTGGATCATTCTCTTGCAACAAAGAAACTTACAGAGAAAAACAAGATAAGGAAAGAACTACAAATATTATTTGTCGTAACGAGGATCAAGAGCATTTGTTTATGGACTATCGGGAAGTATGCTAAACCGCGGTGTTTCAAGAATGTAAACTTGCATTGTATAAAATGTGAGTATCATGCTAACAAACGAGCATGGAGGTGTTGTTTCAAAGAATATGTTTAACGGCTTAATGGACAAATGGATTCCAGAAAAGTTCTCTCTGTCGTCGATAATCATCATGCTCATCCAAAAACTATTAAAGAATTGAAAAATATTGAATTGTTTTTCTTGCCACCCAACATGACATCAAAGATCCAGCCTTGTGATGCGAGGATCATATGAGCTTTCAAGATGCATTATCGTCACCGATTTTATCACAATCTTTTGGAGGTTTATGAAGTAAAGCAACCAAATCCAGAAAAGATATATGTTTTATATGCAATGAATGTTGCAATTTCGGCTTGGGCTGATGCTCCAACGAACACAATTGTAAATTGCTTTCGACGATGTAAAATTAAGTCTGCGAATAACATGGCTTTGGAGAATTTGGATGAACCCTTAGATGGTGGAGGCATTCGAGAACCAGAAATGATAATCAAAGAGTTGCAATGCCCAGATGGAATAAATGTCAGAGTACCACTTGAACTACACCGGAGAAAACGACAACTTAGAGAGATTTTGAGTGACAAGCAAATAATTAGGAGCACCATGGGAAACGATAGGATGAAGTTGAAGATGATAATTCTACTAATGGAGCCCATATTGAGCAAAGAAGCACTCAAAGCGATAATGACATTAGATAATTTCTGATGCAGGAGGATAAGCATTTAGTCGTCTTTTTAGCATTTATCATTTATTTTCCTTTTTTAGCCCCTTAGTATAAATAGCTAAGGAGGCTCCCATTGTATCACTTTTGACATTTTGATATTGAGAGGCTAGAGAGAGAAATAAGAGAACTCCCATGATTTTCATTGTAGTTATTGTTGTGTAGTGTAGTTAACTTCTTATCTTTTACGCTTACGCACCCAATTCTACATCAAATTGGTATCAGAGCGAGGTTTGTTCTTGGATCGATCATGATTATTGAAGATTGGGATTCAAATTGAGTTCATCCAAATGAATGTCGCCCGAACCCTAATACCATACCCAAAACCCTACAATCTCCTGTGATTTTTCCAACCCAACCAAAACCCGTCGAAAATCAGCCCACCCGCCCTGGGCGGCTTTCCCCTTGTCCGGACAGCTTACCCGATCCTCCAAAACAACATATCGCAACTCCGGATCAACCAAAACAGGCCGAAACCACCCCTGAGGCAGCCCTCTCCTTCGATCGACCACCAATGGGCAGACACAAGGGGCCGACGACCTCTGTGAACCCTCCATACCAGCCCGAAACCCTAGGGGCTGCTGCAGTAACTCAAGGACAAAAAAAAACGAAGGAACCAAACCCAAGACCTTCGAGATGCCTTCCACAATCATCCACGGCCCTCATTGAACACCCCAATTCTGAAATTAATCCCAAGAATGGTCCTAATTCAAACCCTAACCAATCCTCCCCTTACAAATTCAACTCCAAGCTGTATTTACCCTCTAAAAACCCTAATTCCGTATACAAGGGATACGCGTCTTTGGGAATCATACCCATCCCACCCGATATACCCTTAGCCACCGCACAATCCATTTGCCGACCACGTGACTCTTTTTGCCACTCTCAAGCAAGGCTCGTCGACGTCTCTACGGCCTATACTCATACCGTTATGATTACGACTACGATGGATACTCAGTCACCTCCTCCTAGCGACGACGCGTGGATTCGAACGAGCATTTTTTATACTCATTGCACCGCGAAGGGTAAATTGTGCACGGTAATCATAGACGGGGGAGCTAGTGCCAATTTGATTGCACAAGAGATGCTGGACAAACTAAAGTTTCCCACGGAGTTATTGGCTACACCGTGCCGTACTGGGTGGTTGGGTAGCGGAGCCACACTTGCCCCGAGCCATCAGTGTCGAGTGACTTTCTCCATTGGGGACTATCGTGATGAGGTTCTTTGCACCGTGGTTGACATGAGGGTATGCCACTTGCTTTTGGGGAGGCCATGGCAACTTGACCATAGTAGTATACATGATGGACGAGCCAACACTTACTCTTTTACACACGGTGGGCAGCACTTTCTTCTTCGCCCATGCAACCGTTTCCGATGATTCGACCTTCAGCCCTACTTATTTCGCATGAGGAGTTAAACGCCGAGACTGCGGAGACAGGGATGTGTTATGCGCTTATTAGCCCCATCACCACTCTGAAGGCATCCGTTCCACCATGTGTTCAGCGTCTATTGGATTCTTTCAGTGAAGTGTGCACTCCGCAAACGAGCTTCCTCCCCTTCGGGACATACAACATGCGATTGACTTCATCCCAGGGGAGCAGCTCCCCAACCTTCCCCACTATCGCATGTCCTCCACAGAGCATGCAGAGCTACAGCGGCAGGTCACCGAGTTGTGTGACAGGATATATACGGGAGAGCATGTCTCTTTGTGCGGCCAAGGCTCTACTAGCACCCAAGAAGGACGGGAGTTGGCGTATGTGTGTGGATAGTCGAGCCATTAATAAAATCACAGTTAAGTATCGATTTCCAATTCCCCGGCTCGAGGATATGTTGGACCAACTCCATGAAGCGACGATATTCTCCAAATTAAGCTTGAAGAGTGAATACCACCAAATACGTATGAGGTCGGGTGATGAATGGAAGACAGCTTTCAAGACCAAAGATGGACTTTATGAGTGGACTATGATGCCTTTTGGCCTATCCAATGCCCCATCCACATTCATGCGGGTGATGACTCAGATTTTGCGCCCATTTTTGGTTAAGTTCGTTGTGGTGTATTTTGATGATATCTTGATTTACAGCCGATCCGAGGAGCACTTGCAACATGTGACTCAGATTCTGGAGGTTCTACAGGCCGAATGTTTTTTTCTTACATTGAAAAAGTGTGCTTTTATGGTTCCATTTATGACTTTTCTGGGATATGTTGTATCGGGAGATGGCTTTCGAGTAGACGACGCCAAGATTCAGGCGATCGTGGATTGGCCCACCCCCACTTCGATGACACAGGTTCGTAGTTTTCATGGCCTTGCGAGGTTCTATCGACGTTTCATAGCAGGGTTCAGCACAGTCATGGCTCCACTCACAGACTTGATGGACATTTCGTCGACAACTGAGTTCAGATGGACCGAGGACGCTGATCGTGCCTTCACATGTATCAAGGAACTAATGACGACTGCTCCTATCCTTTCCTTACCAGACTTTGACCAATTATTTGAGTTGTCTTGCGATGCCTGCAAGACAGGGGTGGGCGATGTCTTGAGTCAGAATGGGAAGCCCATTGCATTTTTTTGTCAGAAATTGTCGGGAGCGGCCCTGCACTACTCTACTTATGACTTGGAGTTCTACGCGGTTGTGAAAGTCGTGAAGTTTTGGTCACCCTATCTCCTCCATAAGGAGTTTGTGATCAAATCTGACCATGAGGCCCTGCGATTCCTCCATAATCTGCGGCGTGTTAGTGATCGACACGCCAAGTGGACAGCCTACCTTCAGCGTTATACCTTCCATCTTCAGTACAAGCCTGGGAAGGAGAACATGTTAGCAGATGCGCTTAGCCGACGTGCTCATGCATTAGTGACCTTGCGGAGTCAGGTTTTTGGGTTCGATGAAATCCGCGACCTCTACCCGACCGACGTGGAGTTGGGGCCCATTTATGCCGCTTGCCAGCAGGACCATGGCGCATCAGGTGAATACTTGCTACAGGATGGATTTTTGCACCCGTTGACAGCTTTGTGTATTCATTCTTCTTCATTGCGAGAGAAGATCATTTCTAAGGTTCATGGAGGAGGTTTAGCAGGTCACGTAGGGCAGGCTCGCACCCATGCTTTTTTACGAGACCAATTTTATTGTCCCACCATGAGATGGGACGCCAATGCCTTCATCCGCCGTTGTTATACTTGTCAGACGGCCAAGGGTCAACACTCCAATGCGGGATTGTACACTCCCCTGTCGATACCCGAGCGCCCGTAGCAGGACGTTTCAATGAATTTCATTGTCGGCCTTCCCCGTACTTCCAGTGGACATGATTTTATTCTGGTGGTCGTTGATCGATTCTCCAAGATGTCGCATTTCATTCCATGTTCTCGCACGACTGACGCTTCTCATGTAGCGACCTTATACTTCCGCGAGATTGTCTGATTGCACGGTGTCCCCCGTAGCATTACTTCTGATCGAGATGTCCGCATTACACGACATTTCTGGCAGATATATTGGCGCTTACTATGATCGGAGCTCCAGTTCCACTGCATTTCTGCACCCCAGACAGGCGGCCAGACGGAGGTCGTCAACAGGAGTGGGAGAGATCTTTTGCGTTGTTTGACATTTGAACATCCCCGCAGGTGGTATCTGGTGATTGCTCAAGCCAAGTTAGCTTTCAACAACGCCGTCAACTGCTCTACCAGCTTATCTCCTTTCCAGATTGTGTTGGGTCAGTCCCCCACTATGCCTACGAGATCCCACCAACAATTCCTACATGCCCTTCCGCTGGGGAGTTTGCAACCCATTTGACTTCCGTCCAGGCAGATGTATGTTCTCGCCTTCAAACCATTTACGCTTCTTACAAAGAGGCAGCAGATGCGCATCGCCGTTTCCTTTCCTTCCAACCCGGTGATTTGGTCATGGTGTACCTTCAGAAGCAACGACATGTCGGCAAAGGCAACAAGCTTCTTATGCGCCGTTTTGGGTTCTTTCATATTGTTCGCGCTTGTGGGCCGAATGCATATGAGGTCGACCTTCCTCCGGAGTTTCGAATGCATCGTACCTTTAATGTGGCAGATCTTCTCCTTTTCGGAGTACCCATCCTCCTCCCGTTCCTCTTCCATCTTCACCGGCTCAGCCAGTCCGCTCTCATGTTAATCGTATCGAGGGGATACTTGACTCCGCTTTTGTCCCCTTCGCCTCGGGAGATTACACAAGCTATTTGGTCCATTGGGTTGGTCGCCCTGCAGCTGAGGACTCTTGGATTACTGAGGCGACATTGCAGCATGTTGATCCCGATTTCTCTCGGCAGTATTCTGCATATATGGATTCCTCTCAAGGGGGGGAGAATGATGCAGGAGCATAGGCATTAGGCGTATTTTTAGCATTTAGCATTTATTTTCCTTTTTTAGCCCCTTAGTATAAATAGCTAAGGAGGCCCTCATTGTATCACTTTTGACCTTTTGATATTGAGAGACTAGAGAGAGAAATAGGATAACTCCCATGATTTTCATTGTAGTTGTTGTTGTTGTTGTTGTTGTTGTCGTTGTTGTTGTTGTGTAGTGTAGTTAACTTCTTATCTTTTACGCTTTCGCACCCATTTCTACATCTGTTGCAATATGAGAACGCCACATAGAACTTTTTACTGCGTTGCGAAAAATTAAACATGAGATCCAATTTGACATATTTTACAAAGGCCTCTTAATCGGGTCATAGAGATTTAGTATCAGGAAATTATTAGTTTACGTAGTAAGTAGGTCAAATATGAACCTACAAGGATTTTTCTATAATGCATGATCTTATAGATTTATTAAATTGTTAATTTCAAGCGTTACACCAAGTCGAGACCGAGAAAAAATATTATTTAATCAAGGTTGTTAATTTATCACGTTACAACAACATTAATTTAGAGGTCAAAGGCCCAATTTCTCTTTCTAATTTTAATTTATATCAAAAGTAAAAGTAGTGATTATGATGGAAATCCCATATTAGTTTTCCTTTTATTTTAGTTCTTTTATCTCTTTAATTAGTCTCCAAGCATGTTTGGGACTAATTAGGTATATTTTTGTTAATGCTTACCCCTTTTAGTCATTTAGGTAATTTCTTGGTTAGCAAATAATTCTCCCCATATGAATACTCCATGTACTCCTCATTCGAGGACATTCCTCCATTTTTTAATATAAGACATTCTTAGTTTCTCTCTAAAATTGATGTTTGTTTTGTTGGGCCTTTGACGTGTAGTTTACGTCAAATTAGTAACAGAGCGGGTGTCGCTCCAACATTGGTGTATCGATGTGTTGATTATCAACAAATCGTACGCTACATTCTCAATGGCCTCAAAAAGATCCAAACAACAACAAGAAGAGATTCAAAAATTGGGAGGACGCAATCAAGAATTAAGACAATGGAAAAAATGGAAGAATTTGGCACAAAAATAACAAATTAATGCCCTCCTACAACTCTTATCCAAAATTCAACCACCCACCACCACGGATGATCCACCAGAATCAAACCACCGAAGACCCAAGAAAGAACCCGTCAAAAATTTTGAATCTCTTGACGGTCCACCGACCCGAGTTTCAGAACCCGTCAATCCACCGATTTTTCTGATCTCCCCGAAAACCCAGAGAATTATGGTCATCCCGCCTCCAGACGAAACATCTGCCTTCCAGCCCCGGGAGCGATTCATGGACTACCCGCCTCGAAAGACTTTTTCGATCTTCCCGGATCCGGCCAAATAGCTACACGTCTCGGAAAATCTAGTCGATCAGAAACCCACGACAAAACGCAAGAATTCAGCCTCCTCGAGTCAGGTAGAGTTGTCGAGCCCTTCGGCAGAAGCGCGGCGGCCATGCTCCTCAGAATACCAACAGGCCACGACAGACGTCGTGGAAGATCCGATCCCGATGACCCCTTGATGTTTCTGACCACCCAAGACCCCTCGGCTAATCAGACGCCTCCACCAGAAGACCAGAACTCCCATCCGGCTGAGGAGATGTCCAAGTTATTCAGAGAAACCAGATTACCCAACCCACCCACTTTGATCGAGAAGCCCGACCTACTCGGAGAAACCACCGAACTTCCCAATCATCTGAGAATCCCCAACCCACCCGACAGATCTGTTTTTTTCTTCCTACCTGCCAACGACCTGAATACCCCGTCTGCCCCGGTAATAGTCGAACTCCTCGGCTAACTGGCAATTCCGGCCTCCTCGGCTTTTCCGGACACACTGGAACTCTTAGCCATCAACTTGGGTACCTCGGACGACAACCCGATCCCTACCATCAGATCCACCCTCCCCATTAGACCACCGTGGACAACTGTATGACCACGGTGGATATTTTGCCATTTCTGGCCTCCAACACCTTGACCCACCACCATGATCTCTCCCTAATTCATTCCGACTCCTCTTCATCCTCCGACGCCAGGGACACCCACCGCAACGTTTTGGAGTGGATATCTCCTCCTTCACCCGACGCTCATCGCTCGCACCATTACGGGACCGTCAGTGCTTTTATTGTGGTGAGCGTGACCATTTGATTGGCACGTGTCCCCATTATCACCGCAGCCCCCCAGCACATCCAGTAGTTCAGCATGTACCTCCTTCTCATCCGCCACCTGCCCAGATGCCACCCGTACCTGCCGATTATGTTGCACCTGTGCCAGATGATGTGATGAGCCTTGATGCTCATCAGGATGGCGACCCATTATCTATGGCGCTCCATCTACTTTCTCGGAGTCTCCACGAGAATATACGCATCGATATTCCTATGTTTAACGAACGATTCTCCCCTGATGCCATGATCGATTGATTGACTTCTACGGAGACAGTTTTTTATTACATGAGGATTCAAGGCCGCTCTTGTGTTCTCCTTGTTGCGAACAAATTTCAGGAATTCTCCCGAGTTTGGTGGAATGATCTTTGCTATCACGGACTGCAGCCGGGGTACCCCTATCCAGACTTGGCCAGAGCTAAAGGTCACTCTTCAGGCCTCATTCATCCCGCTGACATATGAGTGCGACATTTTTGCTCGCATCCAATCCCTCCGATATGAGACATCTACTGAGGTGTACACCGAGCAGTTTCAGCTTCTTTGCACCAGGGCTCGTCTTCCCGAGACAAGATCAGCAGAACAGCCACTATATTTCGAGCCTCCAGCCATGCATTCAGCGTGATCTGGGATCACGAGAGATACCGACCTTTCTGAAAGTCGGTATCTGCCACTGCTCTTCCTCTAGTGATGGCTCCCTCTACCACTACTCCAGTCACCTAAACTACCCCTGCAGCGTCACATTCCGACCCTCCCACATTCCGGTGCTACAATTATGGCAACGTTGGACATCGAGCTTCAGAGTGCTCTCTTCCACATCGTCATGACCTTTTAACGATGGAACACCACCAGAGTATCTTGATGAGTCCGAGGTGCCTCCTCGCCATTACCATTTTAGAGCCCGACTCAGTGGGCAATCTCTCTGAGTTCGTGGACAAACTCTTTTTGAGGGGATGAGAGTGATGAGAATCCCATAATAGTTTTCCTTCTATTTTAGTTCTTTTATTTCTTTTATCTCTTTAATTGGTCTCCAAAGCATGTTTGGTACTAATTAGGTATATTTTTGTTAATGCTTACCCCTTCAGTCATTTAGGTAATTACTTGGTTAGTAAGTAATTATCTCCACATAAATACTCCATGTACTCCTCATTTGAGGGCATTCCTCCATTTTTTAATATAAGACATTCTTAGTTCCTCTCTCTAGAATTGGTGTTTATTTTGTTTTGGGCCTTTGACGTGCAGTTTACATCAGATTATAATGGAGACCAATAGACTTATTTACAGGCTAAGTTTCTTACTAGCCAAGAAATGATCAAAGGTAAAATGATCAAAGGGGCACACTTGGAATATTCCACGAGAATATCACCATCAACATATTATACTTAACTAAGAGAGAAAAAAATTACTAAACTGAACATGAAAATAAAATAAGCAAATATACAATTAATTACACGGGAGGCCCATGTACATCAGAACGTATTTGTGAAACTGTAAAAGTAGCCCACGAAGATGACAAATTTAGAGAAAATTGGCTCAGATGATTTGAACTCAATATGCGCTTTGGTAAGGAAGAGTGAGTTAGTTAATAACTTAATATTGATGGTAACAATAGGGAGAGCTGTAGACTTGGGCCTAAATTGACTTGGTAAAATATTGAAAAAAAGAACATGATGTCATTTAGTTTAACCAACTATATTGCACTAAGCAGAACGGAATGAAAAAATAGTATTCATGCAGCCGTTGGGAAAGGGCTTTGTTGAGATAAATTGTATAAGACTGTTCATCTTAAAATACTCTGTTTCTAATAGTTCTTAATTTGATTAATTGAAAACTATCAATATATTGGAAATTGTAGATAATATAAAATTTAGCCCTAAAGAAGTGAAGTCTAGAATCAAACACCACTTTGGTAAAGACAGTTTCAAATGCCAAAATTTACATCATTATAACAGATGGCAAATGTGTGAACATGATGTGTACCAGTGTGTACGGCACGCGTGCGTGCGTCTCGCACACACACACACACACAGATTCGTACCTCTCGAGGTTGAGAATACAAGTGGCATAACGTGAGAACGATCTAGAACTTAAATATCCTTTTGGCATCCAACCCAAATAATCCAGCAAAATCTGACAAGCTGTAAATTCCATAGTAAACAATTGTCCATTGAAGTATATGCTATCCGGTTTGCTAAATGAACGTGAAATCGGTTCTGCCTCTGAAGAACAGTCCTTCACGAGAAAATTGCTGTCTGAAACAAAAATTGATGACTTTTCAAGTGCATTCAAAACCCCTGTCCAATCAGGTGGAGAATTCAAATCAACCTCCCGAAAATCTTTAAACATTTGTGATACTGATTTATCCAAAATTCTGCAAAACCTTGATGCCATATGCCTGCGGACAAACTAGTAAAGAAGACAGTATGAATATCACATAATGCAAGGATTTCCATTAAACTTCAGGATACTGTTAAGGTAGCTGAACAACATTTGCCAAAAAAAGGATTTAAAAAATCATCTTACTCTTTGTTCATAAAGGATGGAATTGCTGAGAAGTTCAAATGAGATTTGATGTGTAGTGACTCGCTTTAAGTTCCCAGGCTCACTGGTACTGCACGTTTCAAAGTCATTTGAACAGCTGCTTACACAGGGAAAAGAATTTTGGATTAAAAGTGTGAGGAACATCTTCAACTTTTTCTTAGCAGCATGGTTGCACCAAATATCAATATTTTGGCAAATAATCCACCAGATTGCAGAAGGCAATGACTTTCTATCAATAGCCCCAACACCAAAATTCCATGCATGACTTTCAGCCAGAGCTCGGGCAGATACATCCCCATGTATTGCATCATCAGGTGAGGATACATGTAGATTGTCCTTAGCCACTAACGGGAGGTACCGCGTCATGAAATCAGTCAGACCTGCAGCCTCTTCCCTCAAATGTGAGACACGCCTTTTCCACTTTCTACCTTTTTTACAATGAAGTGACAACCCATCATCATACGTCAACTTTGTATAAATTGGGGTCTGATTACTCTGCAGCAGATATTCAAAGGACTTAATCAGCCTGTTCAAGTCCACAAGCCTCTGGAGAACCATGGCATTTAATACATAAATCATAGGGGAGCAATCTGCAACAGTGTCTTTAAGACAAACATCTGAAACTGTTTGCACAACAGTGAGAAGAGAAGCTGAAGATTGAAAAATCCAAGAAAAATAGCCTTCATCTGTCCCTCCAGTCCTCTCCAGCCAATCCCAGCCCGAGTAAGCTGTCAATGAATCACCCATCACACCTGACATCTTTCTTGATGTATCTGGAGGCATAAGGCTGATTGCTTGGCGTTGTAAGCTTCTGCATGACATGTACAAACGAAAGAAGAAAATAACAACCCAGCTAGTGGACAGAAAATATTCTTTGCATTCAGCTCCCTTATAAAAAGTTCTTCCCGTAACTGTAGACAGGAACTCATAAACACTGTCCGGATGAAATGCAACCAGATTACTCATACAAGGGCGTAAAACTGCCATCAGATCCTTCACAGAAACTCCTACAGGACCACTGTTACCTGTGGTGATATTTAGTGAATCTAGAATCTGGGAATACAATTCACACAAACCTCTTCCCAAAATTTCAGCTTGCAAATCAAAGAACGGTGAGCTACAACTTTTTGCATCCGATTTTGCAAGTTCGTTTTCAGCAGCCAATGAACAATTACTTTTCATCCATTCAAGGGATTCAGAAATATCTGTACTTAAGTTTCGAATGCATTCACTTGCTTGCCCCTCGGGTAAGGACTTGATAGCTTCATAAATGGAAAGCCTCAACTCTTGTGAGCATAATACCACTCTCAATGATTTTGCGCATGACTCGTAATATAATGAAGATGAGTACAACATTAATTCTGAATAGCATATTTGATCATCGCTGGCAGATAATACCAAATGCCTCACTGCTTTACACAATGCAAAAACAGAACTGTTAACCTGCATCATTGGATGTATAAGATCAGGAAAGGAAATGAGCTGATCAATAGAACATTTTTGTAATAAAGAGATGAGATGGCTCATTGGAATACAACAAAGTGTCTCTGGTTATTTTTAACTTCTATCAGAAACTGTAGAGTTAAAAAGTGAAGAAAAATCGGACTTGTTAAGAAGCCCGTATAGAGAAATTATAAGGGGGGAAACAAGCATCACGTCAAAGAAACACAAGTCCCTATTTCCCTTCCGTATATGAGTTGTTAACATGTGTTCCTATGGCACATGTTAACAAAACATGACAAAAAAATGGGGTTTTGGGGAAAGGTCCTCATAATTCTCAAAGTGTATAAAAATAGGACACTCCACATAACTTTATAAATTTAGTCCCTGTACTAAAAACACCATGAAAAATGGTGAAAAATGGTGTCGCTGGAGCGGACCAAAAAAATGAACTCCCAACTCTAAAGGGACCACACAAATAAATGTTATTGTATCACAGGGACTAGATTTATAAACTTGAAAAACATTGTCCTAAAAATTCAAATATAGGAAGGAACGTGACCTTTACCTTAATTCTCTAAAAAAAATGAACCAAGTCATATGCCATATGCATGTACACACCAATAGATGGAGAATGCAGGAAAAGCATGGTTTTAATCAATTCAAGGACAATAAAAATTCCAAAAACATTTTTAAAAAAAAAAGGCATGTGAGTTGGGGCTTTCTGGCATTGCACAGAAGTTAAAAGCAAAAGTAACTGCATTCAACAAGATCAGAACGTAATACACTAACCTGACGAAGCTCACTGTAGAGATTAATCAGCTGGCATCCAAGGCGAAGTATCTCTGATGTTACCGAGGACTGATCTGGTAAATCAGTCAAAGAGAGGTCAAGAGCTCCATATGAGAACATTTTAAGCCATAAGCTTTCCAAATCATTCCCAACGACTTCATATTCAATTTCCAATAAATATCGTATAGCGACAATAAGCTCCTTAATTACAAGGTTTAACACATCCTTGTAGGTTCCCTTCTCTGAACCAAAAACTGATGGCAGTAATTGATTTATTTTGGTAGAAAATGACATGATAATATCATATGCCGACTTAAGGAAATTGAAACAAGCTCCTTCAGATATATCCTCAGTTCGTATATATATTTTTTCATGCATAAAGCTAACAAGCATCTTATTGGTGGATATGAGTGTACAATGAATATCCAACAACATAGGTCCAACTTTCAGTCCAGCTTGAAGATAAGCATCAATCTCTAGTACCAAAGGTTCAATAATCTGTACAAAAAAATCAAAGAGGGACTTCCGTGTTTCTGCAGTCAAAACACTTGAGCAATGACTCTTCTCTGGAACTACACTACTCCCAAAAGAGCTTTTCAACATATGGCCAGCAGTATTATCTTCTGAATGTCTAGAACAACCTCCACTAACTGAAACTCCCTTCTGTTTCTTAACGCAGTCGACAAACAAATGGAACAGCTCTCCTAGACCACCTAATGCCAATGCATTTTTCCCGGCCATAATCTTTTCCAGCTTATCAAACAGGTGTCTATGATAACTTCTAATAACTGTTTTTGGATCCTTAGCTATTCCATCATCAGAGAATTTGTACTTGCTTATACTCTGTAAACTCAGAAATCCATCAATATGAGTTGAATGGAATAATCCTTGAGACAAAACTTCTTCGACCAACTTCAACAAATTTGTCGCCCACCCAGAATCAATGCCATGAGTATTATGATGTAACATATCCAGCAGATGCAACAGAGGCTCAAGAAGCTTATCTATGAAATCACGAAACCCATTTTTCCGTGTTGGATGGACCCTCAAAAACTTGGTGAATGGCTCGAGCACAACACATGAAAACTGCAGAGCAAAGATGCCCGATTTGCCACATTTAACCTTTCCAGTCAACACTTTCTGAACAAGCTCGAGCACCGTATCAATGGTCAAAATCCATAAATCTAAATTTTCATTTGAAACCCCGCCATGAGATAAGAATACAGAAGAAATGCAACCGTGCACAATACTGTACAATTCGAACTCTTCGCCACCCAAATCACTAACTTGGGGATGAGAGGATGAAACACACAAACGCAACAATGCATCCCTCGCAACGCAATGAATAACCCTCAAAAAGTCCCGTGAAAAGCTCAAAGAAACATGCAATTTCAAAGACTCCACCAAGCAAAAGCTAAAAATCACCCAGCATCTAGGGTCTAAACAAGACTCAATAACTCCAGAATGAGGTTTATTCCCTTGAGCCCTAATTTTCTTTTCGGAAGAAATCAACAATGACTGGATCCAGTTATTGAGGAAAACTATTACTCTTGAATCGCTAATCGTCTCAACATCTTGAATGGTGTCATTTTCTTCTTCATTAACTCTAAACTTCACGTAATCATAAGCCAGTTCAACCTTTCTGCACCAAAATTCATTTTTTCTGATTTCTCAAACAAAACAAAAAATACGCCACGCAGGCCAGACTGTATGTTTTATAGTTCAATGTCATTCGCAAATTATAATCTTTGAAAAGTATGGATAAACACAAACATAGATATAGTGAGGAAGTGTAGTAAAAAAGACTAACTTTTGAAGAGGAACATCCTTGTTCCGGAGTGATAAAATTAACTGTAGATTCTTCCAAGGAGGACCTGCTTCGAGGTTTAGGCTTGTTTCTGGCTCTTGTGTTGGTTCTTCACTTTGTATGTCCAATAAATGGATACGAGAGACTTTGGAGGATCCTTCTTCATCTTGTTCGATACTTGTTGGCTTTCTCTTCTTCCTGTTGGTGGACTTTTGCTCTGGCTTCGCAGCCATTGTTTATCGTCCACGGGGAGAAACAGCTCTTATTCCGGGAATGTTGAATGAGAGGGTTTTGTCACCGTAGGGTTTATGTTTTAACCTCGGAATCAAATCAAATTTTGTCTCCGATTAACTTTTTTAGGAAAATATATGTAAGCTAGTAGAAGGTTTTTGAATATTTTAAATAAAAATATAGATCAAATATTAATAACTTTCTCAAATATTTTTTAATATTCATTTAGTCCAAGTTTTTTATTTTGTACCAAAAAGTTTCTTATTCTCTTATCTTTAAAGGTTCGCGTCAGCGACATGGTAAAATCTTTTTGGCATGGTGAAGGATTTTTTGGTGCAAAATAAAAAAGTTTGGACTATACATGTATTAAAAAAAGTTCAAAGGACTATTTGGTATAAGCCCCTTTAATAAATATAAATTAATATTAAATTAATATATATAAATTGTTATGAAAGAGACTTTTATGTTTAAAAGTACATAGAAAATATCGTAAAATAATTCTAAAACATTCAAAATGAACTCATCAAATAGATTATAATATTAAACATTTTATACAATATATATCACGTTATAAATTTATATAAAACATACTTTAACAAACTTAATGAGAATAACATATTAGTATCTATAGCTGAAAAGTTATAAGTGTAAATATAGTGCACTACTAATGCGTGAAACCAACATACAAATTAAAAAACCTACTAAAGTATTTGAAACCATCACATCCCAAATATTCAGACATAAAAATAATTTTCATTAGAGTCATCATTCAAATAGCTAAAGTATACATTCAACTTAATAACACCTCCGTAAACCTTTTCATCTAAATACATGACTGCCAAAAATAAAAAATATATATTTGAGAGATAATAAAATACATTAACACACTTAATATTTTAGAGATAACATTCAATATGAGAAGATAATTTTTTTCATACTCGCACAATATTTTTTACTTTTTATGACTTCACTTCAAATGTCAACATTATATGGGTATTTATAGGATCTATAAAATGTATCTACACAAATACATGTACCTATTATATTTAATGTAAACATACCCCATTTGAACTTCTATACATAAACCTCTTAATACATGACCCAACTAAATACATATATTGACCAAATACATATGTGTCTATATCAATCCAAATAATACAAATTTAATAAATGGGTTTGTTGATGTCTAAAAATGGATGGATTTCAAATTTATAATCACGGATAAATAACAAAGAGGTAACCCAAATCACACACACACAGACAAAGGTTTTTAAAGTGGTTCAACTGTATAAGAAAGCCTGCGTACACTGTTATTTTATTCAAGGGTTTACAATAGCTCATAAATGAGGGATTTGAGTTGTTTCGAATTGACTTGCCCCCTTGGCTGGGGGTGGATATCTATTTATAAGGGCCCAAACCCCTAGAGATGGAACGTTTTCATATTGACAGACTTTTACATTTGTATACAATGACTATAATATTAGTTGTTTCAAGATGATTAGCATTCTCATCGGAGCAACGCTTAATATTCCGATTGGTTAGCCTTCAGGTGTTGGTCGACGATAAAGCCGACTGAGTATCACTGAAGTTGATCAAGCTGATTGGTCGGATGCACTGGATGACAGGTGTCTGCTCAGCATTGGTCCAGGCGAAAATACGATTTTTACGTACAACAGATGCCCCCAATGCTCCATACTTGATGCTTGCATGAAAGTATGGAGTATTTTCTTCATGAAGTTGATCGGCAAGCTAGCAGGGTGTGTGGTCGGCAGCCGACCTCCCATACTTGTGAACATTTATGATGCTGCTATTTGAGAGAGTGGCATTTTTGTAAATAATTCAAAAATTAGTGAACCGCCAAAGGGCACATTGGTATTTTCCCTCCTGAAATTGTTCCGTTGTAAGGATGTCAATCGTTGGGTCATGTAATCATTATTTTTCCACTTTTTAGGTAAACTATAAAAGGTGCGAAGCTTTCCCTGTTCTCACCTACCTTAAACTTTATAAACCATCGCCATTTCTTTATTTTCATATTGTCTCTTGGGCGACCGCTTGTTGAATCCTTAAATCTCTGTAAGCTTTTTTTTCTTTCTTTCCATTTTACTTTCTTAGTCATGATTCACGTCGTTGACGAGGTTTCTTTGGAGGAGTTTAGGGGAAAATGTAAAATTCCATCTTGGGTAGAATTGGAGATACCTAGTGGTCCTATTGACGTTTATTCTCTGGTTGAGGGTCATTGGATCCCAATTTTATTCATAACTGAGTGTGGTATCATGTTTCCACCAAATCATTTTTTTCTTCGTTTCTGTCAATATTTTGATGTAGTCCCTGCTAGAGTATCCCTTAATACCTGAAGGATTGTAAATGGTGTAAATAGGTTGAACGAACTCTATGGGACCCATATTGGGATTCCAAAGTTAATGTACTGCTATAAGTGAGTGACTGTTAGCGAGGGAACATATTACTTGAAAACTAGGCAAGCAAATAGGGCTTTAGTAGTAAACTTGACAGATTTAAATAAAGACTACTACGATTATGTTTTAATAGTCGATAATTGGCATTATTCTCCTCTTCCCTCTGGAGTTGCATATGATGGTCCCAGATATCCTTAATCAGGCCATAGGATAGGTTATTATTTCATTACTTGTCATTCCCCTTTATATTCTCATTTTTTATGTCTTCTAATTCTCATTACTGGTGCTTTGAATGCAAAGGATAGTAAGAGGAGGTTTCCCAAAGAAAGTGGTATTAACCTCGCCGAGCTCAAATTCTTGTGGGGACCTAGCCAGAGAGTAGGAGGTGAACACCCCCGATCAACTTATGTGCTGTTGGAGTATAAAAGCTCTATAACTTCACTGCTTTCAACTGTGGTAGACTTGGAAAAATAGTTGGCTTCTACTTCCTCAGTTGAAGAATCCATTGGGGCTGAGAAAGATCTTGGTCCATCTTCTCCATTTTAAGCTTCAACTACTTCTGCATTACCTTTTCCCTCATTGACAACAATGGGTAAGAGGAAGATTCATTACCTGATGGACAAGTCCTCTTCTCCTACCACCAATGTAGCTTATCCCAAAAAGTCAAAGGTGATTGAGAGGTTGCCTAAAGTTATTGAAAAAGTACCCCAAGTCATTGGTCATGATGAAGTTAATATAGCTGCACCTCACTATAGGAGGTTGAAGAAAGGTCTGCCCCCTAGCCAGCAGACTCAAGCTTATAAATCAACTGATATTGTTAATGCTATATAGTTGGCTAAAAAGCCTTCTATTGAGATAGGCAAAATTGACCAATCATCTGCTGCTCTCAACCCTGGTTTGGTTACGAACCTAATAAAGTCTGGAACTCTTCCTGCAGATAGGTCGATAGCAGTTTTATTGATAAGAGCCCTACTAACTGAAAGGGTTACTCAGAATCTAGCTTTGTTCTTGGTCGACTTTAACCAAGTGATGGAGAAGGATGACCAAATAAGAGAATTTTCTTCAATTTTTATAGAGGAAACCCTTGAGGGTTTACAAAGGTCTCTGAAATCATCTGAAAAGGCACTAGAGATAGAGAAACAATATTGGTAGACCAAGATTACTGATGCTGAGAATGCTCGCAAGAAAGCTGAGGAAGCATTGTCTGCAGCCACATTAGCTAATTATGAAGTTGAGCATATGGCAAAGGCTACAGAGGAAAATGTGACTTTAAATCAAGCTTCACTTAAGACTACCGAGGAAACCATTATAAATCTAAAGCCCAATTTGGTTGCCAATAAAGCCAAGTAGAGGAAGACTAGGGAAACTTCATTTGACAAAGGTTGGAAGAAGGTTATTTTAGCAACTTCTGTCCCAATTGTTTATGTTAAGAAGAATTTTTTTAAAGATGGTTGGTCAAAGGCGTTAAGGGAGGTCGGCACAGCTGAAGACTTTGAGCTGTTTCAAAGACACGACCCAGGGCCACCTCCCAGTTTGGATGAGAAAGTTGATGATGAAGAGGATTTAGGGACATCTTCTACGTCCCTTGCTGAATCTATTATAGACCCAAATACGTTGGTCGACCTACCTCCTGCTTCAACTAATCCTCAGGATAAGGATAAGGTCTAGCTTTTCATAATATGTCTCTTTTTAAGTCTGTTTTTTACGTCTTGTAATTTGTATATCGTTAGTTTATGTAACTCTTTGTAACAAGCTTTTTTAATCAATGAAAGACTTTGGTGTTTACTTACTTCATTGTACTTGATGTGCATGTTTTTTTTACTGGACTGCCTTTGATATAATTATTCTCGGCTATATTCTTGTGCCCTTATACTTGTGATTTTCAGTTTGATGCAAGGATGGAAAGGATTGCCTCTATTAAATCAGATTTACTAAGGCATTGCAACAACGTGTTTCAAGCAGGTCACATGAATTTGACTGAGGGAGAATTGTTAGACTTACTCGGCGCTGACGTTTCTCATCATGTTAAAGATGCCTATTAATACCTACAAAGTCTTCTTGATCGGGTTGTTGCTAACAATGTTGCATATTATGAGATGATTGAGCAGTTACAAGAAGAACGCAACCAGTCGAAGTCCATGCTCCATACCGACTATGAGGCCAAGTACGAGGCCCTGAGTGAAGGGTGGGGCTTTGAAGATAAACTTCAAAAAATTACCTCTACATTAAATAAAAAATAAATTATGCTAAAGAAAGCGGTTAAATCAGCGTAGGAGATAGCTTCCTCGTTGGAAAAAGAAAATAATGCCCTGAAGGATGAGCTGGATAGTCTAAAGAACTCAATTATTACCAATCCTAATAAAGGTTCTTATTTCTTAGAAGATGATAATGCGAGACCGATGGAGGAGTTAAAGTCCTTATAAAACGATAGGTGCAAATCGGGGTAATCTTTAAGAAGAACAACTATTGCTCGGCCAAGTGTTGAGGACAAAGAACTGCCAAGACATTAGCCAACCAGGTTACTCAGTTAAAAGCCAAAATTATTGCTATCAGTGATCTTTCACTTCAACTTAAAGCCAAATATTATGTCATTGCTGACCAAGCTACCCAACTAAAGGTCAATAGTGATTTCATCAAGAAGCTTCAGCATTAAGTAAAATGGTTGAATTTCCAATTTCATAAGCAACCCAGGGAGTTTTGGATGTATGGTTACAATAAGGTGCTATCTAGTATGGATGATCACTTGGCTCAAAGAAACCGTGAAGGTTATAAGTGGGGATGGACAAACTTTTTGATTCCACTGATATATGACTAGAATAGTAATTTATGGCACTAGAAAGACCCCGATTTTCTTGAATATGATGATCCTCCATTCACACTAAATAAAACTTGGAATCCTCCTAATGTTCTTCCTCAATGTTTAATAACTAAGTACTTAGGGGACTATGAACTTGAGATAGTTCGCCATGTACATCTGATTAACCAACCAAGTAGCAGCAATAGGCAAATGTTGAATGATTTTAACTATATAAACTCTCCTGATACGTTATATGACCCTCCCACTGGCATAGATAGATCTCAAGGAAAGCATACAGTTGAATAATCCTTGTATTTCATCTTTCATTGTAATTTATTAACTATCGAAATGAAATTGAAGATTTCTTTTGTCTTTTTTATACTTCTTTTTCGACTGACTAGGTAATCTGTTGTAACTAGTTAGTCGACTCTATTAATTGAGTTATTACTTCTTCGGTATTCAAGCTTGTAGTTATTCAGTCTGTATTGAGACTATTGAACTTGCTTAAATGTGAAGAATATGAATATAAAGCCATAGACTCTACTAATGTTGTTTTTAGATAAAAACTACAATGAGTTTTGTTAACATTAGTTATCAGCGACGACCAAGTGTGTTAGGAATGTATGTGTGTATTCCTTTATTTAGGAATGTGTACATGTAATCCTGCGTTTAACCCAATCAAGTAAAACTTATTTTTAACTTTTTTAGAGTTGTGCACGAAGTTTTACGAGCTTCATGTTCTTAACTTGTCAAAGACGAAGTTATACATGAAGCACTTTCTGTAGTTGGAAAAGTTTGAAAAGTTGAAGTATAAACTTTTCTAGAGTTGTAAAAGTTTGAAAAGCTAAGGTAATTTGAAGAGCTGAGGTATCACTTTTTGATACTAATATACTAAAAAAACATAACACATGATCATAATAAAAACAAACTGATTTTCATTAACTAATTGGATTTGAACTGAATGAACTGATTACATGGCATAATAAAAATTATTAATAGTACTTGCGAAGTTGGTCGACACTTCAGGCATTATTGAATTCTTCTCCTTCCAAAGTCTCTAGTTAGTAATAAGTTACTGGTCGAATATTTGTCGAGTTACGGTAAGGACCATGCCAGTTGGGTTCCAACTTATTATTCTTATGAATGACTTTTTTTTAGGACAAAGTCTCTTTGTTTCAGGTTGGTCGGCTTGACTCTCTTATTATAGAACCTTATTATTCGTTGTTAGTAGGTGGTCATCCGAATAACAACGTCCTTTCTGACTTCTTTTATCATATCCAGATCTAGTTGCCTCATTAGATAATTTTTGGGTGAATCAAAATTACGCACTCTGTGAGTCGGTAGACCTATCTCTACTAGTATCACTACCTCAGTGCCCAAAACGAGCATATAAGGCGTCTCTCCTATTATCGTTCTCGGCGTAGTTCTATAAGCCTGGAGAACATTATTGAGTTCATTGATCCAATTGCCTTTTGCATCATCTAATCATTTCTTTATACCATCCGACAGAGTTTGTTGGTAATTTTTATCTGACAATTGCATTGAGGGTGGCCAGGAACTGAGTGAAGTTTTTAAATTCCTGACCTCAAATAATATTCTTCGAACCCATCATTATCAAACGGTGTGCCATGGTCTATGATGAAGGAATATGGCATCCCATAAGGGCATATAATTTGCTTCCATATTAATTACAACACCTTTTGATAAGTCATATCTACCAAAGGTTAACCTCCGCCCATTTTGTAAAGTAATCCACTGAGACAACCAAGCATTTAAACCTTCCTTTTGTGGTCGGCAAGGGTCCGACCAAATCTATCCCCCAAATTATAAATGGCCAGGGTGAAGTACTGATAGAGATGAAGGAAGCACCTGACTTTCTATGAACTACAACAAACATTTGACATTTATCACACTTTTTTGCGAATGACATACAATCAGTTTTCATCGTCGGCCAATAATAGCCTTGCATAGTTATTCGTTGTGCCAAGGATCTCCCAGCCGAATGGGCACCACACGAACCTGGATGTACTTGTTTGATTAAATCCCCCACTTCTATTGGATAGACACATTGCTGCAAAGATATTGTATACTCCCTCCTATATAACACACATTTCTCTATTACATAGTAGGTTGCTTTATATCTCAACTTCCTGGCTTCTTTCTGATCGACAATTTCTGTTTCAATATAGTTTCTGATAGGATCCATCCAGGAAGGACCTAAATCGATGGACATCATGTTGACTGCCTCCATGTTAATGCTCCTGCTAGTGAGGAATTTTACTGGGATTGTTTTTCTAAGTTCCATAGGAGTGGCTGAAGCTAGCCGAGTAAGTGCATCTGCTCTAGCATTATCCTGTCTTGGGATTCTTACTATTTTTACTAATAGGAATGAGGAAATTACTTCCATGGCCTTTTTTTAGTACCTCATCGTTATTTCTCTTTTAGCCCCGAAGATTCGAAGCAACTGATGAATAATGAGTTGTGAATCACTATGCGCCACCACTTGCTCGACACCTAAAGATGATCTTAATTCCAACCCAATGATTAGGGCTTCATACTTAGATTCATTATTTGATGCCTGAAATTAAAATCTCAAGGCATACTCAACGTCTAGATCATCGAGGTTATTTACTATAAGCCCTGCCCCACTTCCAGTGGTGCAAGAAGAAATAATAACGAATAATTTATTTCATTATTGAACTCTTCATTTAATAGTTCTCCATGCTTAAATATTTTTTTGGCTTTGCTCTGCTAGTCGTTGGGCATTTTCCTGAGCATATGAGCATTATGGTTGGTCGACGGCCATGCCTTGTTGCTTTTGAGCTGAGCTTTCTTTGGAAAAAGTCTGCTCGGCAGGCAAATATGGTTGATCTCATGCCTCAGTATAAGTGAATTCTGCAATAAAATATGTTATTGCTTGGCCTTTTATTAAAGTCCAAGGTTTATATATAATATCGCACTCTCCAATATCTATCGCCCAAGACATTAATCTTCCCGATTTCTCGAGTTTGTGTTGGGTTTATCTTGAAGGCAAGTCAGTGTGCAACACAATAGTGTGGGCTTGAAAGTATGGCCTCATTCTCCTTCATGCTTCTATAAGTGATAGTGCCAGTTTTTCCTGGCATGGGTATCAGATTTTAGCTCTTCAAAATGGTTTACTTTTATAATACATCGGCTTTGGGACTCCTTCATCTAGTCTGATGAGTATCGAGCTCATAGTTGATTATGAAACAGTCAGGTATAGATATATTTTTTCTCCCATAATTGGTCAGAAGAGCAACGGTGGAGATCCCATATACTTCTTAAGTTCAACAAAAGTTTTTTCGCATTCATTATTTCACTCAAAAGTCTTCATAAGCACTTTGAAAATGGAAGGCACTTATCGGTTGCCCTAAAGACAAAGCAGTTTCAAGTTTCTACTATTCTTGTAAGCTTTTGCACTTCCTTTTTGTTTGTCGGTGACTGCATTTCTAGTAACGCTTTGATTTTGTCGAGATTAGCTTATATCCCCCTTTGATTGATAATGTACCCCAAAACATTCCTTCCTGTACCCCAAAAATACACTTCATCGGGTTGAGTTTCATTTGATGCTTCTTCAGTTGGTCAAATGTTTGGGTTAGATCGGTAGTGTGGTAAGTGGCCAGCTTGTTTTTGGTGAGCATATCATCAATATAAACTTTTAATTTTTGCCTATTTGCTCTTCAAAAACTTTATTTATTGACCTTTAATACGTTGCTCCAGTGTTTTTAGCCCAAAGGGCATAACGTTATAGTAGAATGTTGCTCGACTAGTAATGAAGGATGTGTTTTCTCTATCCTCGGGCTTCATTTTTATCGGGTTGTAACCATAATAGGCATTCATAAAGCTAAGCAACTCATGACCTGCAGTTGCATCTACCAATTGATCAATCCCTAATAAAGGAAAGTGATCTTCTGGGCAAGCTCTATTGAGATCAGTAAAATCAATGCACATGCGCCATTTATTGTTCTTCTTCTTTACCATCACCACATTAGATAACCAGGTCGGGTACTTGACATCTTCGATGAATTTTAATTTCTGCAATTTATCTTCCTCCTCATGGATTGCCACATTTTGCTCGGGATTGAAAACTCTTCGTTTCTATTTGACCGTCTTGGAGTCTTTAACTATATTGAGCATATAACAGAGGAAATTGGGGTCAATTACCGACATATCCTCATGGCTCCAGGCGAACATACACTTTCTCTCTTTAAGAAATTTAATTAATTCCTATTTAAGAGATGAGGTCAACCTTGAACCAATTTGGGTAGTTCTTTCTGGCTTCTCGTCATCCAAAACAATGGACTCTGTTTCTTCTATAACTTATCCTTTAACCAGATTTTTTTCTTCTCTTGGCTCCAATGTGTCAATATGACAAGTAGTGGTGATGTTCTTGTCTTCTTGCTGGTCGGTTGAGGAGTAGTATCACTCCTTGGCATCTTTTCGGTTGCCATTGACCACCCCGACTCCATAGTTAGTCGGGAACTTCATACATTGGTGAATTGTGGATAGAACGACCTTAAGCTGCTCTATTCCCACTCTCCCAAGGATGATGTTGTATGCAAATGCGATATTTTTGTCCAGCACAAAGAAATAAATCCGCTATTGCCTGCTCGCTAGCCAAGTAGCGACTATGACTTCCAACTTGACATTACCCAAAGGATATACTCTTTATCCAGCGACTCCTATGAGTGGTCTATGATATGGCTCCAATATGCTATCTTTCATCCCAAGATTTCTAATGCACTCGTAGAATATTACGTCGATCGAGCTTTCATTATCTAGCAGTATCCTTGCAACCCTGCCTTTACGAACTTGGCATGTAATAACTAACGGATCGTCATGAGGATAAAGTACCCCATTCAGGTCATTATTGGAGAAACCAATTACTAGTTAATCTTTATTAACCTATATTGGTCGTCCATCATTGGAGTCAACCTTATTAATCTGTATGATTATTGGATAATCCTTGGCTTCATTCGTGTAAGCCTCCCTCTTTGCTATTGCATATCCTCTTTCAGTGTCACCTCCTGTAATAAAACGACATCCAAAAAAGATCATGATGACATCCATTTCTGGTTCCTCTGGTTTGTTGGGTAGGTCGGGGTCATCTTCAGCCTCTTGGTTGCGTGCTCTTTTGTTATTTTATATTCCTCGGTGAGGTGAGTTTGATCTTCCCCTATTACTCTGACCATGATATCGATCCACGAACTTTAACAACTTGCCCTTTCGAATCAAAGTTTATATTTTATTTTTCAAATAAATGCACTTGTCAGTGGTATGCCCATGATCCCTATGAAATTCACAAAATTTTTAAGCATTCCTTTTATTAGGGGTGCCTTCAACTTTCTTGGCCAGTGCAGTTGCTTATTATTCCAAATTTCTTCCAATATATGATGTACACCTTTAGTTAGAGGGGTGTATTCATCATATTTCTTCATTCGGTCCAGCTTGTCTTGCTTCTTACTTCCTTGATCCTTTCTAAAAGAATTGTTCTTTGGTTCTTCGGCTTTAGAATCTAAAGCTCCCTTAGCAGTCATAGCTTCTTCGACGTTTATTATCTTGGCAACTTTACCCATCAATTCCGCCATTATTTTTGGTGGTTTCTTTGCTAGGGAGTAGTAGAGATATTTAGCGAGTAGCCCACTTGTTGTCATAGCTGTCTTTTCTTCATAGTCAACATGTTATAACTTTTCATTGTTAAAATGAGTGATATAATCTCGGGTACTTTCCCCTATTTTTTAGTGCACAGTCAAGAGATGAGTAACATTCTTAATTGGTTTAGCCCCAAGGCAGAAATTTGCAATAAATTGCTCGGCGAGTTGAATATAGCAGGCAATCTTACTTCTAAGAAGGCTATTATACCAAATCTGAGTTGGTCTTATGACAGAGATAGAGAAAACCCTACATCTCATTTTTTCGGGGACGGAGCAGATGTCGACAGCGGCTTGGTATTGCTCTATGTGTAGGAGTGGGTCTATTTTCCCATCGTACTTAGAAGTGATCACCGGTGTTTTGAATTTTGCTGGTGTGGGGTAATCCACAATGGCTTGCACAAAGGGTGATCCTTACACAAAACTCATTTGCAATGTATTTTTTGGCGTTAGCCATTTCGCCCAAACGATCCTCCAGACATTGCATGGACCCTTTCTAGGATTGTTCTCCTAGTTTAACTGCATCTTTTAAGGCTTTAATGTGCTTATTGGTTTAGCTCTCTTCCAAAAAAGTCTGCTCAGCGTGCAAAAAATTGCTAATAGTGACTCTTGATCTCTGCGGGCCTTCACAGTGACGTTATAGTTCCCTTCGGTTACCCCTAGTTACTCGAAAACGTAGACGATCAAAGTCAGACTCCCTACTAAGCCTTTCTAAGGCACTTGGCCTTTCATGAGAAAAGGATCTATCGTCTGTGACACCCCGTTTAATTAAATATCGAGTGATCAGTAATTTATTAAATTAAAGGAGGTTTCTCAATTGATTCATTCTTAGCATCACTGTCGAAAACCATATTAATTACTAACCACCTATTAGTTAATTAAGCCAGTGTCAAAATTTTATTATTCATTACACAATTGAAAATGGTATGCTGAAAACTAAATTTGAAATATTCACAACATTGATGTAGTCTAAACCATCCCAAGGAATAAATAAATGAATAACTGTCTTGCCGAATAAACCATCGGCTATAAAATCCAAATCCAAATAATATGTTCGATAAATAGTAAATAAATCTCACTACAAGTCTGAAATGAATAACTAAAATAAATGAAGTCTAAATGGGGTAACATGCCCAACCGAGACACTGAGATGAAATCATACACTAGGAATGAAGGGTGGAAGCATCTACTCAAGTCCTGCGAGCCTCTAGAGTTCTGCAGTAAATCATCCCTGGAATAGATCGTCAAGTCTGGTGCCCCTGTGGCTGGACACCTAAAAGGTTTTGGAAAATATTTATAGCAAGGGTTAGTACCCAAAACATTTTGAAAACATTTTGCAAGTATTTAGTTATTGATTACACATGTTAGGTTCACGTACACTCTCTTGAATTTCCTCACCTCTCAACTATTGTGCACACTAATATTTTATACTTAGCTCACCTAGCCATACTACCCATGCTAATTAGACATAAGTATCTATCTAGACTATCGACACCTATAAGTCCCCGTACCGCCCATACAATACGCTATCCGAATTAACATCTCTCGTATGTTATTGATATTATAAGTAACATTCTACATCTTTTATCATATCATCACTTGTTTAAGTTTCACTACTTAATTCATTATTTATATGCACACTATCAATCTCTCTACTATCACGCATAAGTAGAATTATTCAAACGGATATATATATTTATCTCACTAATATATATAATTACGGCGTCTCTCAAAAGGACCACCATACAAATAGGCATACTCTGCTATCAATCCATGTACATTTCATACTAAAATAAGGACTATTGGTTCGATATGTATCCTTGAACCCAAAATCAAATCACAAGCAATGGAGGTGAACATAATTCTAAGTCTTTGGGCTACGCACATACCTAATGTACCCAAATGATCTGTCAGTCTCATTAATACATGGCGCATAGTGAGTCGCCTTAAGTCCTATGTACTGGGGCACGAATCTAAACCTCCCCGGAATCGGCAAAGTGGGATCACCCACTGCACGGGAACCTCTGTGATAGCAGGCAACGTAGGTATAGTCGCATTTAACACCAATCATACGATAGGTATACACACAACCTCTATATATACACACACAATAAATCAGTAGGTATACACGCAACCTAATCATCATACTTCGTACGTAGTATTTTTCTCTTTAATAGTCACCGTACCATCAAATTACGATTATTCTCACTTTCATATTAATTTGAGTATTACTCTCTACTTTAAGGATCCTAGTTACCCCTGAAATAAAATTCAGTAGTTAACTCTATCATACACTACTGGTCTATCCCATACATTCACTTAAATTCCCTGTAATTCATTCTCCTTCTCTCGAATTGATTACGCTTCAATTCAAGTCTATTAAACCTCGCCTCAATCCTCTCATTAAGACTAAGTTATAATCCCATTACAAGACTACTGTAATACAACAAATCTCTCATTATATTTTAACAAAGTCCCAAAAGTTTCCCCGACAATATTTTAGGAGTCCTAGGCTTAAAAAGGGAAATTTCACATTTTATGGAATACCAAATTGATTCGCGAGGAGGCCGAATCGACTCGCCTTCGAATATAATCGATTCAAAATTACGCCGATCGTCTTCTTCCTTATACGCAAATGCGTTTTTTACCATTCTCTTATTCATTTCTCCATAATTCTTTACCAAACTTCGAACCAATTGCCCTAAACATTATCTACATGTATTAGAATTATTTCCAATGTAATGCAATCCTCAAAACATTATGATTTCTAATCAAACTTGGATCACAACGATTTATTCATTAAACCCTAAATTTCATGTTCTTCATTTATACACAACACAAAGCCCATATTTTTCTCATATATATTATCACTCATGATGTGATTTCATAACATCTACATGCATATAATCAGTCTACATGGAATTTTGCCCATAACATAGTTTTAAATTATTCTTTTCTTCCAAGAACATGACTTTAATCAACATTTTTCAAAACCCTTCAACATGGGTATTATAACTTCAAAAAAAATTGTAAATAAACACTTGCCTTGTCTTTTGTGATCTGATTTTGTGGGATCATGTGCATCCCCTTCCAATCCTCACTCCAAGATTGAAAATGGTGTAAGATCACACTCCAATTTCACTTGTTATAAATTTAACATAATAGTTTTTAAAAATCATTTACTATTCACGTAGTAAATTTAACACATAATATTAATCATTATCTCTTTCTCTTGATTAATATTTAATAGCCACATCTTTATTTAATTTAATTTAATTACTTCACTTGTGTAATTTAAAATAAAATGAATTAATTAAATTCCAAATACGAAAAAAATACGGGGTATTACATACTTTCCCCTTACATGGAATTTCGTCCCCGAAATTAGGTCATACTGGCGGCGAATAACTCTGGATACTGCTCTCGCATGTCATCCTCCCACTCCCATATAGACTCGTTAATATTGTGGTGTCCCCACTGAACTCTGACCAGTGGTACCACCTTAGACCGCAGCTTTCGCTCACTACGATCTAGAATAGCCATGGGTGTCCCCTCGTTTGAGACATCTGGCTGCAAATCAATCTCCTTGAGTGGAACGTGCTAAAAAGCTCTCTCGCTCTTCCTGTACTTCTTCAGCGATGCCATATAAAACACGTCGTGTATCCACTGAAGATGCTCCGATAATCCCAGTCTATATGCCACTGGTCCCACTCTCTCAATAATAAAAAAGGTCCTACATATCTCGGTAATAGCTTACCCTTCTTGTCAAACATCATAATTCCATTAATGGGAGACACACGTACCAATATTTAGTCACCAACCTTTAACTCTACGTGCCTCCGGTCTGCATCGGTGTAACTCTTTTACCGGTCATGATCTATTTGAATATGTCCCCAAATTAGCTCGATCTCGGTAGTCATCTCATGTATCATCTCTGGTCCCAATAACTTGTTGTCCCCCACCTCTAACCAGCAAGAGGGAGAACAATAAGGTCTCTCATAAAGTGCCTCAATCGGTGCCATGTCGATAGTAAATTGGTAAGAATTGTTATATGAAAACTCTACCAATGGAATATATTGCTCCCATCCTCCCTTAAAATCCAGGATGTACATCCTCAACATGTCCTCAAACATATGATTTACCCTCTTAGTCTGCCCCTCTATCTGTGGGTGGTATGCGGTACTCAGTCGCAAGTCAGTGCCCATGGCTTTCTAAAAACTCTGCCAGAAATGAGACACAAATATCTTATCTCTATCAGATACAATATTAATTGGTACCCCGTGTAGCTTAACTATCTCCACTTTGAACAGCTGCGCGTACTACATCGTCTTGAAGTCGGTGTGAGCTGGCAAGAAGTGGGATACCTTAGTCAGCCGATTCACTATCACCCAAATGGAATCGTGACCCCTCTATAATGTTGGTAGTCTGGTAATAAAGTCCATCAAAATGCTCTCCCATTTCCACACGAGAATCTCTAGTGGCTGTAGCATCCCTGAAGGTATCTGGTGGTCTACCATTACTAATTGACAAGTAACACACTTCGAGATAAACTTTGTTATGTCTCACTTCATCCCTGCGCACCAATACTGTGTCCTCATGTCCCGGTACATCTTATCCCTACCAGGGTGTACCATAAACCTCGATCCGTGTGACTCAGTCATAACCGCATGCCTCAAATCCTCATTCTCTAACACAACTATTCTCCTATTAAAATGTAGGCCTCCCTCTGTCCTAACAATACTGATCCCTCGCCTGTGCTTTCACTACCTGCATGATAATCTCGGGAGTAATAGCTAAAACTAACATGCATGCTCTGTCAACCTCATTATCATATCGAAGCTCACTCCACTTTGCTTTCCAGACCTCTGCCAACTCCCTAGTGGGTGTCCGGCTTAATATATTTGCCACCATGTTAGACTTACCAGGATGATACCGTATATTAAACTAGTAGTTCTTCACGAATTCTAGCCACCGCCTCTGCCTTATATTCAGATCCTTTTGTGTGAAGAGATACTTAAGTGACTCATGATCTGTGAACAAAGTTAATTGTCCCCCAAAGGATAGTTTCTCCATATCCTCAAAGCAAACACAATACTGACAACTCAAGGCCATGTGTGGGGTAATTCTTCTCATGGGGCTTAAGCTTTCGAGATTCATAAGCTATAACCCTCTCCTCTTACTTTAATATACCCCAAGTCCCCGTAAGGATGCATCCGTGTAGACTCGGTACTCAACCCCACACCTAGATAGTGCAAGTACAGGTGTTAATGTCAATTTGTCCTTCAGCTTATCAAAGGCTAATCGACAGTGATCACTCCACGGAAATGTTACCCGTTGCGAGTCAGGTTCATCAACAGACCCGCAATTTTCGAAATTCACTTAATGAAATGGCGATAATACTCGACCTACCCCCAAAAGTTGTGAATCTCCATCGGTGTCATGGGTTATCCCCACTCCCTCACCGCCAATACCTTACTCGGATCAATAGTAATACCCTGGTCGGACACGATATGGCCAAGAAACTGTACCTCCTATAGCCAAACGTCATTACCCTAAACTCGTATGATTCATACCGCGACGGAAAGCAATCTTGGTAACCTCCTCCTCCTGAATGAGCACCAGGTGATACATCGACCACAAGTCAATTTTGCAGAAGTACCCAACCCCTCTCAACTGGTCAAATAGGTCATCAATACTCGGCAACAAATACTTATTCTGTATTATGACCTTATTCAGCTCCATGTAGTTCACACACAAGAGAAGCTAACCATCCCTTTTCTTCACAAATAACATCAGTTCACCCCACAGCGATGTATTTCGTCGAATGAAACCCTGCCCCAATAGCTGCTGAATTTGCTCCCTCAACTCATGCATCTCTGAATGGGCCATGCAATATAATTCTCGGGAAATCGATCTCGTACCCGGTGCTAGGTAGATAACAAACTCGATCTATCGGTTGGGTGGCAACCTCAGTATCTTCTGAAATACGTCCTCGAAGTCTCTCATGACTGGAATTGAGTTGATTAAAATGACTACCTCCTATGAGGTCTCCTCCTCAATGTAGTATAGGTGGGTGCACGACCCTCCCTCAAGAAGAGGCATTGCCACAAAGAACATCTCCTGATCCGGGATGAAGAACACTATAGTCTTCTTGTAACTGTCTACTGTCGCCCTGTAACCTATCAATCAATCCATACATGGGATAACATCGTATCCCTCCATGTCTAACACAAGAAGGTCCACTGCTAAGCTCAGACTCCCAATGATAATGTCAACACCTCTACATACCGAGTGTATAAGTGATCCACTACCCAACGGTGACTCTACACACATAAGGCGAGTGTCGATTGTTTGTAAAAGACCGTTTGCTCGAGAAAATCTAGTGGCAATAAAAGAATGCACTGTCCGAGTATAAAAAAAATCACACCCTCGTGCACATGAATAGGAAACGTACGCTCGACTGTTGGCAGCGACTGAGGTGTTGTGGCATGGGTACGTCCTGGATGTTATACATACGCCCGTAATGCATTTGTCCCTGCTGCTACTATGGGACTGGGGCTATTGGTGCTAGTGCTGGAGGTAATGAAGCCTGCTGGCCGTGTTAGGCACCCTGCTGCTATGTCCTACCCAGTTGTGGGAAATCTTTCCTCTTATGACCCTGCTGGCCACATATAAAACACTGTCCTTGAAAATGATCTATGTTTATGGCCCTATTGAGGCTGGCCCAAATTTTATCCCTGATAACCATAGTCCTGTTGGCCATGTCCATTATTCCCTTGGCCCTGACTGCTCTGAGGAACCTGCAGCTGCGGATTAGGGCCCTGCTAATCCCGTTTGTATCTTTGGCCCTCTAGTTTTTACCCTCCTGACCATAACCTCTTGGCATGATCCCCCTGTCGGTAATCCTTCCCCTGCTGCCTACCTATTGCGTTGCTCCGCTGGTACCACCACCACTTGCATTGCCCAACTGGCTAGACTCACCTCCTCTCTTGCTCCCTTTCATGTGGAAGCGATGGTCCTAACAGTGTAATAAAGCGACATTAATGACATATGTATACGTTGTCAATGCAGGGTTGCTGATCAAATGCTGCTTGATCCTTTAAGCTAATCCATCTATAAATTTTTCTTTCTTTCGTTCCTCATTGCTCACTTCATCTAGAATAAATGGCCAAATGGGTGAACTCCTCTTTATATTCTTCCACGGAGCGGTCACCTAGTGTCACCTCATTGAACTTTTTTTGCATTTCGGTCTCCACTGCTAGCAGAAAGTACTTCCGATCAAAACGCACCAAGAACTCGCTAATTGTCATCGCGTCTCTCTCCTCGACGGTGGTAACTGACTCCCACCACTGTAATGTTACTCCAGCTAGTCTGAAAGTAGCCAACATCTTTTTTACTACATCTCACTCCACTCCACCATGCTCAGATGGCGTTGTATATTATTCTTTCACTGACACACCTCAACTACATCGGAGCTACCCTAAAACTCGGTAGGGTGGCCCTTTTGGAACGTCTGCCTAACTCTCTGCCAAGTAGATGGCCCTGGTTGGGCCTGGATCACTAGTGCCACCGGCGGTTAGGGATGGGACTGTGGGAAATAAATGACTATGGCTATCATAGCTACATTGATCGCCTGGGCAACTATCTCAGCCACCTGTGCCAACGAGATCATCTCCGGTGGTGGCTCTGGCTGAGGTACCTCCTGCTCTTCCCGAGCCTCTCTAACCTCATATTTGGCCACTGCGCTAGCCCCTCTCTCTCCCTTTTCGGGGGGCATTTGAAAATAGATCGAATTGTATAAGTACACAATCTATACAAAATTTAATAGCAAAAGTGCGATATCTCGAACACGTAAAGATAAAATCAATAGTCCTAATAATATGGCTCTATATAAAAAGGAACGATACACATAAATCGTAGTAAGACGTACATATCCTATGGGCATTAGAACCTGACGCTCTGATACCATCTATGGCACTCTGCCTAATTAAATACCGGGTGATCAGTCCTTTATTACATTAAAAGAGGTTTCTCATTTGGTTCATTCTCAGCATCACCGTCGAAAATCATATTAATTACTAACCACCTATTAGTTAATTAAGTCGGTGTCAGAATTTTATCTTTCATTAAATAAGTGATAATGATATGCTGAAAACTAAATTTGAAACATTCGCAACATTGATGTAGTCTAAACCATCCCAAGGAATAAATAAATGAATAACTGTCTTGCCGAATAAACCACCGGCTATAAAATCCAAATCCAAATAATATGTCCCACAATAGTAAATAAATCCCACTACAAGTCTGAAATGAATAACTGAAATAAATGAAGTTTAAATGGGGCAATATGCCCAACTGAGACACTGAGATGAAATACTACACTAGGAATGAAGGGTGGAAGCGTCTACTCAAGTCCTGTAAGCCTCCATAGTACTGCAACAAATCATCCCTCGAATAGATTGTCAAGTCTAGCGTTTGTGTGGCTGGACACCTAAAAGGTCCTGGAAAATATTTATAGCAAGGTTTAGTACTCAAAACATGTTAAAAATATTTTGAAAGTATTTATCACAATTTAAAAATTAGTTATTGATTACATATGTCAGGTTCACGTACTCTCTCTTGAGTTTCCTCACCTCTCAACTATTGTGCACGCCAAATGTTTTCTACTTAGCCCACCTAGCCATACTACCCAAGCTAACTAGACACGAGTATTTATCTGGACTATCGACACCTATAAGTCCCCGTACCGCCCATACAATACGCTATTCGAATTAGCATCTCTCGTATATTAGTGATATTATAAGTAACATCCTACATCTCTTATCATATCATAACTTGTTTAAGTTTCACTACTTAATTCATTATTTATATGCATAATATCAATCTGTCTACTATCACACGTAAGTAGAATTATTCAAACGTTCACATATATTTATCTCACTAATATATATAATTATGGTGTCGTTCAAAAGGACCACAGTACAAATATGCATCTTATGATATCAGTTCATGCACCTCTCGAACTAAAATAAGGACTTTTGGTTCGACATATCTCCTCAAACCCAAAATCAAATCACAAGCAATGGATGATGATACGAGAAATCGTCCACTTATCGTTCTCGTAACAGCAAGTCAAGTGTAAAATACGTAATAAGCATATAGAACTAGTAAAGAGAGATAAAAGACAAGATATAGAGTCGTTCGGCGATTAAAATGAGCCTATGTCCACTTTGGTGCCACACTCTCATTATATGCATTGTAGTACATGTTTACAATGCCTTAATAGGCATACAATATATATGAGAGAAGAGTATACATGTATGTGATGTTTTCGGGAGTGCCAGAGAGATGACCGTGATGCCGGTGAACACCCCCCAAGCTGTGCCGAATGAGGTAAAGTGTTTACCTACGCCTCCACCGATGTCGTGTCTCTAGACTGTGAATTAGTATAAGAAAATGAGCTTCGATCCGGTCTGGGTCAGGACATGTGAGATGATCTCAGATCAGATGATATCCTATGAGAGATCCCCTAATCTCAAGGTGTGGACGTCTATTTATAGAAGATGTGGGAGATGTATTGTTACTGTAAATGGAGAGGGGATGCGGCCAGCTATGCTGAAAGGTAGGGGCCGCACCTTGTAACATGTGAATGAGAGGGGGACGCACCCTGTAGAATATGAGGCTGGACCATTTAGTGTATGTCCATAACCTGTCTATATAAGGCTGCATCAGTAATGCTTTGGTGCATGCCTATCGTAGGCCTTCTGCGACAGGGGTGCTATATTTGTCAAATCAATAAGCCCCCAAGCCGTAGTGCCAAGAGATAACGATTGGGGTTGCGGCTGAGTATTTAAGTCTTCTCTTCTAAAGCTATCGTGGAAATTCAAACGCGACGCTTCATCTTCCCATGGCCTCTTATATAAATGGCAACTGGTCGTGGCCTTCATTACATTTCCAAACTCTTGAGAGCAAATCGAAAGTCGACCTTTGTCAGTTCCTTGTCTTGAGTTTTTCGACGACCTTTTAAGGCAGTATGTGGTGATTCTGAGGTGGAGCGGGGCAGTTTAAAGCTGAGCAACTTTATTTCTCAATTCCTGGGTAACCTTCCAACTAGTTTTCTCATTAATTATCATATCTCTGTGAATCATGCTTCTATTTCGCACCTGATACTGTAAATAATTCCCCATTTTCTAATTGGGTACACATTTAGGGTTTATGCTAATACATACAACTTTTTAAGAAATCCCCTAATTAATCTATAATACATCCCTCTATTGATTTGGACTTGCAATTTCTAGGTATTTTAGGAATTTAAACTGAATTATGAATAGGAATGGAGGACTTTTTGGGCAAAACACCCTTATGATCTTGATTTTTTGGCCAAGAATACCAAGAACGTGTTCTTGTTGCTCTTGGCAAAACCCCCCAAAATTTTGGGTTTTCAATCCTTGAGCAAGTAGGATTAAAACAAATTCCTGTTTGTCTAACCTGCCGCGGCTGACTATCCGTGATTGGCACTATATCACCCTGGCTGCAGTATTTGGCTTTACAAACTGAATGGCTGCGACCTCTACTTCCTTGATCAATTTGCTGCGATTTCTGTTCTTGATGTTCTTGAACGATATCTTTCAAATTTTAGGGCTTTGATCTTTAGAATAGGCCATCTTTATTATCAAGCTGTTTAAGAGTTTGGCCGCGGTAGGTAGCATTCTTGTGCTATTTGGTTGCGGCCTCATGTCAATACTTGTATAATAAATAACCTATTATCCTTAGGGTTTAGTCTTAGGCTAGTAGCCGCGGCTTTTGCCAATGAATTAAAAGATCGCGGCATATTAGGACATACTTAATGTCTCCTTCCCCAAAATAAAGTGCCGCGGTAGTAACTGTTGTAGTATCTAGGATTCCAAAACCCAACACTTGTAGTTAGTTGAAATTGTTGAAACTTCTATTTTACTTCCAAACTTGTTATTTCGTTGTTCCCGTCGCAACCTCTAAGAGGCTTTTCTGACCATACTGGCTGCGACACCTAACAACGGACTTTCTGCTTTTCAGGACTTGCTGCAGCCATATGAGTTGGAATCCTCACGAATTTCTGAAGGATTTCTGGAATAAACATTTTGAAGTTTCTCCTCCCGCACTCCCTTTTGTGCGTCCTTCAAAGACATTTGGGCCTTGCATGCTCAAAGATTGCCCAAATTGTGTCACTTTAGATTCTAATTCCGCGAAAACCACTTATAGGAAAGAGACTAACTCCGCGGACTCCACTTGTAGGAAAGAGAATTCTGAGGCAATGGAAGAGGAAACCCACTCAAGCACCAACCCTATAGACCTTGATGCCGCGACGGTTGGGCCTTCTGAGGCTAGGGACGTACCTGCTGGCCCATCCAACAGAGCTGAGAGACCTCCTGCAGCCTTAAATGTTCGCAATATTATGACTCAGGAGTGGGTTAATCAAGTGGCTGAAGCATTTGAGTTTCCTGAAAATTTGATGTGCTCAGCACCCTCCGTGGAATAAAGGCCATGCACTGCTCTTGCCGATGATGGGGTCTACTTCCCCCTCCACGCGTTTGTATACTATGATGTTAGCCCCAACTCAACTAGATCCCAATGGCTGGAGGGCAATTCTTGCCTCTGTGGTGATGTGGAAGAATAAGTTTATGAGGGACATAACTCCCGCATATTTTTTTCAATTTTACATACCTAAGGAGAATTCTGTAAAATTCGCATGGTGTTATTACTTTACCATCCGCAACAATGATGAAACCCTTTATGCTGGGAGGCCCACCAGTATAAAAAATTGAAAGAGCAAGTATTTTTATATTTCTGGAGAAGGGTGGGAGATCCACCTAGATGGGTCTCAGAGGGAGAAATCCTTTAGGCTGCCGCGGTAATGGGGACGTCCCTCCAAGCTAGGTAAATAAGGCTGCAGCCTTTTGTGAACATGTCGCGTCCTATTTTCACAGTTTTTATTTACCATATCCCTTTCTTTTGCGTTTGTACTAATATAGAACTTTCTATGCAACTCTTGACAATTTACCCCTTAGTGAGCGGCATGAGAGTAGGATAAGAAGGGTTGCGGAAGTAAGTGCAAATGACAAAAATTTTAGCACCCTTGTGACTTCAACCTCAATTTTTTAGGGAGGTTGCTTCACCAACAAATCCCTGCCAAGAGTGATGGACGCGGACGGTACTAATCCCTTACTCTATTAATACCGCGACAATTATTTCCAATTCTTTGATATTTGACTTTGCTTCATTTCTTCTTCAGGTGAGGAGATAGATAGGGAGATCCTAGCAGCTCAATTGGTTGAAATTAGGGTTGTGTTTCGACCGGACCGGATAGAAAAATGCCTCTTCGAAAAAAAATTAATTTTTTAAGAAATAAAATAATTATTTCGATTTTCGATCCGATTTTTCGAAAAATAAAAAAAAAATCCGAATTCGAAAAAAATTGAAAATTCACAAAATATATTAAAATTCCAAAAATTTCGAAAAATCCATAATTTCAAAAAATAAATTATGAATTTTAGATTGCTCGAAATTCTCATTTTAAATAAATAAAGAAAAGGGTTTAACCCAACATATAAATACATGAGGATTTGACCCATTTTCCATTTGTGTAGAAGTTAGGAGGATACTCTCCTTTTATAGAGCACAATTTGGAGCCCTCTCCCTCTCCCAACCGATGTGGGATATGGAAAACTTTCAAAAATAGAAAAATAATTCCAAAAAAATTGGAAATAATTGGGAAAAAATCGGGAAAAATTCTAAAAAATCGGATCGGCATAGTTTCGAAAAAATCAAAAATCAGAAATTCATAATTATTTTCGATCTGATTTTTTTCGAAAAAATCAGAAGTTGGAAAACTAAAATTTCATTCCAAATTCGGAAAAAATCGGATCGAAAATAAAAAAAATAGGAAGTTTAAAAAAAAATCACGGCCCTAGCTAAAATGGATGAGGATGCGGATGCCCTCAACAACGCAGCCAGATAGAAGAAGAGAAAAAGGGCCAAGTCCAAGCGCCCTACCGGACCCACTATGCCTGTCGCACCCTCTGTAACAGACCAAACGGCTCCTGTCGTGCTCTCAGTTCAGGTTGAGGAGTTTGCTCCCCAAGAAAGGCCTGAAGGCCAATTTGATGATGATATTGGCAATCAACTGGCCGCGGCAGGCTTGATGACGCTTGTGACTGATGTGTAGTGTGGTCGCGGCACCTCCCAAACCAACATTTCAAACTCGACCCCTCATCCAATAATAATTGCTGTTAATGCCAATTTAGTGCCTCCTCAAAGTCGTGCTAGTATTGGCCCTAATGGCCGTCCGCGACCTCAACTTTGGTAGCCCAATCTTGAGTCTTCCTGGGACACAACTGCGAGGGCTGTCCGCAGAATGAAAAAGGGTTCCAGATGCTGTAGACCTGGATCGTCTTCTGGATGAGGATCATGAAGACTTAGAGGATTATGCCCTCCACAACTTGTTGAGAGTACAAGAAACTTCACCTTTTCAATGATTCTCTCTTTTTGTAGCTTAAGTTTTATTTTATAACATTCAGTATCTTCACAGGCCACGGATGTTGTCATGTCTCAAAAGCTGAAGTATGAGGGCCTCTATAAGCTGAAGGAGGCTGCGAAGAGGGTTCACACCACAGACTTGGTGAATGTCAAAAACTCCTCATTTGAGGCAGGCAAGCAGTCTACGGCCACAGCACTCCAGGCAGCTCATATAGACCTTGATGCTATTATGAAGTCCAAGGAAACTGTGGAGGAAAAACTGAAAACTGCCACGGCCTCACTGGAAACTGAAAGGGCAAAAGTTGCGAAAGCCACAAAACTTGCCTCTAGCCTTGACTCCCAGCTGAAGGAGCTTTAAGAAAAGTATGGCCAGATGGAGACGGATCATGCTGCAGCCATCAAATAGATGGAGGAGTCATACTCCGCGACTCTCAAGCAGGTTGCAGAAGCTACCGTGGCAGAGTACAAAAAGTCCATAGATTTATTCCTCACTAACAACAATGCATACACCCGCGGATACCAATAGCTAAGGTATAGGGTGGCCAAAAACTTCCCAGACACTAAGGCCCAGATTATATCTTGGAGTGTTGGTAATGAAGAATACAGTGCCTGCATAACTGAAATGAAGGCTGCAGTAGAGGAGAGAGCAAAGAAGCTGATGGAAGAGGCAGCGACTGATGATGAAGAAACTAAGACTGCCGCAGAAGGAGAAGAATATGATGTTAGGTCTTAAAGCCTAGGGATCTCCTTTTTATGATGTACATTGTGTTGTAGCCCATAAATATTTAAACTTCATTTTAAGTTGCAACCATTTGTCTGTACAACTTAACATTTCAATCTCTTGCCAAGACTACAACCTTTGATTTATCTATTTGTCTTAACTGCTCCTTTGCTTACTCATTTATTATCTTTTCTGATATTTGCATGAATGCTACTTCCATATTTGAATTATTGATTATTTGATGAGCTTGCAAAAATACTTCAACTGTAAATGTGGGTATAAGGCCGCATCTTCACTTTATTAATGGCTCCTTCAAATAGGCTGCAGCCTGTTGTTCTTTGCCTTAGACTTTTTAAAACTTCTTGTATTTTGCCTTGAAGACTTCAAAATTTCCACTCCGTATGTGACTATCATCCCTTAAGCCGCAGTGCTAAAGAGAAATGGCTTTTGGGGCTGCGGCTTAACTTCCTTTGCCTCATTTTAACTTATTAATTTTCCAAGTCTTGGTTACAATTCAGAGGTTGCGGCTGGTTTGCAACCCAGCCACGACATTTTAGCAATACTAATTGATGATGCTGGAACAGCACCACCCTTCAAGGTGTTTGTGAGCTCAATTCAATGTTAACAATGGCAGCATAAGGGTATATACACATATAGTAGAAGGAGGTGAGGAGAAGAGGATTCACACCGGAATATAAGTGGTTCAGCCAATTAGGCCTACATCCACTGTGCAAGTGTATGATATGTATCACTGTATGAGGGCTCTAATGGCCATAGTTACATTCTCTCAAGCTTTCTCTCTCTACTGTGTGTTTAGACAGAGTTTCAACTAGGGTTGCTAATTTTGGGGTCCTTTACAAGGTAGAGGATGACCTCTATATATAGTCCCTAGGGGGTGTAATGTGCCCCCCATGCATGCAATGGGCATGTGTGTTGATCTAGCTAATATGGAGAAGACATCTGTCACTGTCACATGTAGAGAATGATGACGAAATATTCTCCCCACGTGTGGGGAATGATTTGTTATAACTGATTTGTGTCCACTTGTCCTTATCCATGTCAATAGGTGCTCGGCTCTTGTGCTTGGTCATGACCTCGACCTGGGAGAAGCCGAGGTTGATAAGTCTAGTTGCTCATTCAATTCGAGATGAGCCATGAAGGTCTCGGCTTAAATTCAGCCGAGACAATGGATAGGAGTTGGCCTGGGCCGAGGTTGAGCTGGCATGTGCTTGGAGCATTAACTGATATCTTGATGATGTTGACCTTGGTAGAAGTAAGGCTTCTTACGAGCTCGGCCTACATCTGGCCAAGGTTGCCATTCTCAGGTGTACTGGAGTGTTTCTGACCCTTATGATACGTGCAGTGTCCCTTGGAGAGGTTGGTGGTAGTGTCGGCCTGGACCGACCTTGCTATGGCCGAGGAAAAATGTCGCGTGCCCAAGGCTTTTCCAGTGTCGGCCATAATCTCGGTCGAGGTTGGTGTCTCTGAGCCGAGGTCACACTTGAGGCATATCAATTACCCCCCAGCCCTTAGTTACATGTGAGAGCAGGTGACTATGGGATCTCTAAACCTCCGAGGCCTTTCTCCTATGAGTCAATATTCGTTTGACACTTGTCCAATGCTGAAGTGTGGCTTGCTTGGCAAGCATGTGTTGTCAGCCGCCCTTTGGGGCTCCCAAGGCAATGATGGGCCTTGGGAAACGTGCATGCATATTTAAGGGTTTGAACCCTCATTTTTCCCTCCTTCTTCCTTAATTCTCTTTCCTGGCACGATTTCACTTCAGTAGTTTCTCTCTCTAAAGGGCATTTTCTTCACGATTTCGCTTCAAAAGTCCTTGGTGGTTATTTCTTCGCATTTTCTTCGCTTTCCCTTATCGTTTCATCTTCAGGTATCTTCTTCCCTTCACTTGTCTTAATTTTCTCTGCTTTTTCCCTTCTATTTGTATTTTCCGACGAGTTTCTGAGTTTTTCGGTGAGGCCTCCATAGTTTTCAGGCGAACTGTTCTTGCTAAGTTTGGGCAGTTTGATATTTAAATTGCTTTATTTCCTTAGCCAATCTTGTTTGTCATTTGATCTTTAAAGTGTAGTGTTTGCCTCTGATGCTCATACCCCTCTACCAACTTCTTGAGGAGTTCCCTTCTCTCAGAGAGAAGACTTTAGAAAAAATTAGACAAATAGAGAGGGCACAGGAGGAGGCTCGTAGGTCACAAGAATTCCCTCTTAGACCCATCTTTCCACCACCCCTGAAGGTGATATACCCTGATCCCTTGGAACCTTTTAACCAGGCAGAGGTTCCTGTCGAACCAGTACCGATGTCCGAGTCTGAGTCTTCCACCTCAGACCCCATGTCTGTGGATTTCTTCCAGGAGGCCATGGACTTCACAACCCGGGAAGATCAGGCCCCTGATCAGGCCGAGATCTCTAGACGGGCCTCGTCCCATAATAATTTGAGCACCTCTTCCTCTTCCTCAGAGGTTGAGATTATCGAGCCGAGTGTGGCTATTCCGCCCATACTTGACGCCATTCCTCTGTCGGCCGTCACCGAGGCTGAATTCACTCAGAGGTTCCCAAGTAACCCATCAACGTCTGCTCTGGCCGACGTTGAGCTAGATGATGATGATGATGACGTTGAAAGTGATGTCGACGTCTCTGAGGCGGCCGAGATTGAGAGTACCGTTACTGAGGTAGACCTTCTTTGCTTCAGATATCTGTACTCTATCGACCCCTCCATAAAGCTTATAAGACCTCTGAGGGAAGAGAGGGCTTACCATGGCCGAGATGGTGAGATCTGCTTGTACGAGCAGATGTTCAAGTTAGGGTTTCGTTTGCCCATTCATCCCATTATTAGGTCCATCATTGCCTTCATTAATTTGGCCCCTTCCCAATTGTCCCATAATGCTTAGAGGGTCATAATAGGGGCCATAGTCTTGTGGAGGGTTGTCCAACACTCAGACCTTCCAGTTCAGGTCTTTGTTGGTTGTTATGTTCCCTCATCTGCCAAAAATCATCCGAGCTACTATCATTTTGTAGCTCGAAAGCCTGAGAAAAAGATGCTCCAAATAACTCAGACTTCCAACCACAAATGGAAGCCTCGATATTTCTTCGCTTCTAGGCCATGGGAATTTGGTCCATGTGTTCCCTCGTCCTTGCTAGAGCCGAGGATGCCCCTGAGATGGGGTAAGGTCACAATGTCTGCGAGGGCCGACCCTGGTCTGAGCCTGCAGAATCTTCAGAAGGTGAAAGACCTTCAAGATCAGGGGATGCATGGTCTGCTCGTAAAATTCGAACACTTGATGACCCCCCACTACCACTCTGAGACCGGCCTAGGTGGAAGTCCTCTTGCCTAGTTTGGTAAGCATTTTTTATTCCAAGTTGAACCTCTGAGTTTATTCATATCTAATTTTCTAACTCAGATCTATTAATTTTTGCAGAGCGCCCAAAGGATATCTCAGACGAGCTTTGGGAAATGGTTGCGCCTAGCTTGACGAGGCTCGCAAAGAAGGCAGGTCTTAATGCTCCTCCTCCAGCTCCCTCTGCCTTAAAGCCCCAAGCCACGAAGAAGAGGGATCCAACTGAACATGCCCCTGAGGATCAGAGGCAGAAGAAAAAGAGTGTTGATTCTGCCATCCCAATCTCTTCAGCAGACGCTTTGTCGGCTCGTCTAGAGCAATTAAAGATTATCGATAGAATCGTGGGCCACAGTCTGCAGGCTCTGGAGTCCTTCGGCTCCACCATGACCAAGGCTGATAAGCGTTTCTTGCGGTCAATGGATACACCTCTGCTGGTGGAGTTCGGCATCCACAGATCCATTCAGGTATAACCTCATATTTTTTTGTAATTTCCAAGTGTAACCTCTGATCTGGTCTCTAACTTATTCATGATCATAAAATCTGCAGGGCTTGGCAGCTATGCACCACCTCTCCAACTGGACTCTGAGGAAGTTTCCCCTTATCCAGAAGGGTCAAGAGGCCGAGAAGGTGCAAAGCACTTTGAACTCAGAAATTGATCGCCTGAAGTCTGAGCTGGGTGAGTCTGAGAAGAAGGTGAAGGGGTTGGAGAAGGAGATCTCTCAGCTTAAGAAGGACCATGCTGTGGCTCTGAAGGCCAAGGACGACGTTCTGCAGCAGAAAGTCAACTCGGCTGTGAAGGCAGCCCTCGATGATGCCTCTGAGGGGATAATAGCTGAATACAAAACCTCTTATGAGTTTTTGAGCTTCGACTTTGAGTACCTTGAAAGAGGTATCAAAGCCACTATCAAGTCGACTGATGTCAAGAAGAGGGAGTCTGGGAGTTTGAAGGCCTCTGATTTCTTAGGGCTCGGCTTTGCCAACCCTCAGCTCGCCCAGTCCCTTCAGGAGGTTGAGGAGGAGGTTTCTGTGCCCGCAGAGACGACAACATTGGATGACACTGAGATTGGAGGGGCCGACCATAGAGAAGACATTACCGAGGTGGCCCAGGTCATCCAACAGGATCAGGCCGAAGACACTAGCATTCTCCCTTCTAACTCTTAGATTTAATTTGTGAAGCTTTACTCTGTAACCCTTGGATATTTGTACTCTCTGAAGGATATCATTTTCTTCTTTTACTTTGTTGAATGTATTTCATGTGATGTTTTGGCTCTGAAGCTTATGCAATGGTGTCTCCTTAAACCAAATTAGTAGTCTGACCTCAGACCTTTTCACCACTTAATGATGTTATAAGGGTCTGAGGTCCTCAACTAAGATTTTATCCAAATAATTAATTTCACCAAATTAATGATGTTAAGGGTCTGAGGTCATCCAATTATGGTGTCTGACCTAAGACATTTTCACCACTGAGTGATGTTATAAGGATCTGAGGTCATCACCTAAGATGTTATCCTCATAATTAATCTCACCAAATTAATGATGTTAACGGTCTGAGGTCATCCCATTATGGTGTCTAACCTAAGACCTCATCACCACTGAGTGATGTTATAAGGGTCTGAGGTCATCACCTAAAATGTTATCCTTATAATTAATCTCACCAAATTAATGATGTTAAGGGTCTGAGGTCATCCAAGTATGGTGTCTGACCTCAGACCTTGTCACCACTGAATGGTGTTATAAGGGTCTGAGGTCATCACCTAAGATGTTATCCTCATAATTAATCTCACCAAATTAATGATGCTAAGGGTCTGAGGTCATCCAAGTATGGTGTCTGACCTCAGACCTCGTCACCACTAAGTGATGTTATAAGGGTCCGAGGTCATCACCTAAGATGTTATCCTCACAATTAATCTCACCAAATTAATGATGTTAAGGGTCTGAGGTCATCTCATTATGGTGTCAGACCTAAGACCTCGTCACCACTGAGTGATGTTATAAGGGTCTGAGGTCATCACCTAAGATGTTATCCTCATAATTAATCTCACCAAATTAATGATGTTAAGGGTCTGCGGTCATCCCATTATGGTGTCTGACCTAAGACCTCGTCACCACTGAGTGATGTTATAAGGGTCTGAGGTCATCACCTAAGATGTTATCCTCATAATTAATCTCACCAAATTAATGATGTTAAGGGTCTGAGGTCATCCCATTATGGTGTCTGACCTTAGACCTCGCCACCACTGAGTGATGTTATAAGGGTCTGAGGTCATCACCTAAGATGTTATCCTCATAATTAATCTCACCAAATTAATGATGTTAAGGGTCTGAGGTCATCCAAGTATGGTGTCTGACCTCAGACCTTGTCACCACTGAATGGTGTTATAAGGGTCTGAGGTCATCACCTAAGATGTTATCCTCACAATTAATCTCACCAAATTAATGATATTAAGGGTCTGAGGTCATCTCATTATGGTGTCAGACCCAAGACCTCGTCACCACCGAGTGATGTTATAAGGGTCTGAGGTCATCACCTAAGATGTTATCCTCATAATTAATCTCACCAAATTAATGATGTTAAGGGTCTGAGGTCATCCCATTATGGTGTCTGACCTCAGTCCTTGTCACCACTGAATGGTGTTATAAGGGTCCGAGGTCATCACCTAAGATGCTATCCTCATAATTAATCTCACCAAACTAATGATGTTAAGGGTCTAAGGTCATCCAATTATGGTGTCTGATCTCAGACCTTGTCACCACTGAATGGTGTTATAAGGGTCTGAGGTCATCACCTAAGATGTTATCCTCATAATTAATCTCACCAAATTAATAATGCTAAGGGTCTGAGGTCATCCAAGTATGGTGTCTGACCTCAGACCTCGTCACCACTAAGTGATGTTATAAGGGTCCGAGGTCATCACCTAAGATGTTATCCTCACAATTAATCTCACCAAATTAATGATGTTAAGGGTCTGAGGTCATCTCATTATGGTGTCAGACCTAAGACCTCGTCACCACTGAGTGATGTTATAAGGGTCTGAGGTCATCACCTAAGATGTTATCCTCATAATTAATCTCACCAAATTAATGATGTTAAGGGTCTGCGGTCATCCCATTATGGTGTCTGACCTAAGACCTCGTCACCACTGAGTGATGTTATAAGGGTCTGAGGTCATCACCTAAGATGTTATCCTCATAATTAATCTCACCAAATTAATGATGTTAAGGGTCTGAGGTCATCCCATTATGGTGTCTGACCTTAGACCTCGCCACCACTGAGTGATGTTATAAGGGTCTGAGGTCATCACCTAAGATGTTATCCTCATAATTAATCTCACCAAATTAATGATGTTAAGGGTCTGAGGTCATCCCATTATGGTGTCTGACCTAAGACCTCGCCACCACTGAGTGATGTTATAAGGGTCTGAGGTCATCACCTAAGATGTTATCCTCATTAATTTCTGACATAAGTGCACAATGAAGCAAGAACCGCCATGGGAACTGATATTTTATTAATAACCTCTTCATAATAAGATGGTACATTTACATAAACTCTTTACAACATCATATGTAATACTTCTTTAGGTGATCAGCATTCCATGGGTTAGCGAAAGGTTCCCCCTCTAGGTTTTCTAGCTTCTAGGTGCCAGGCACAATCTCTTCTGTCACTTTGTAGGGACCATGCCAGTTTGGGTGGAGCTTTTTTGCTTTCTGTAAGGTCTTTTTCAGCACTAGGTCTCCCACTGCGATGGGTCTTGACTTCACCCTCTGATTGTAGAATTTCGCTGCTCTCTGCTGGTAAGCTGCTTGTCTGATCTCTGCGTCTTCTCTTCTCTCTTCAATCAGATATAGGTCTAGCCTCCTCTCTTCCTCATTTTTATCAGGGTCATAGGTCTGAATCCTATGAGTTGGGAGCCCCACTTCCGTTGGTATGACGACCTCTGAGCCATGTGCTAGCATGAACGGGGTTTCTATTATCGGTGTCCTTACCGTGGTTCTATATGCCCATAGCACAGCGTAAACCTCTTCAGTACATCTTCCCTTCACTTCTTCTAACCTCTTCTTGATTCCATCGAGGATTGTTCTATTCATGACCTCGGTCTGACCATTTGCCCGAGGTCGGCCAGGTGATGAGAAGAACTGCTTTATCCCAACTCTTACGCAATATTTTTCTAAAGAGGAGTTCTTGAACTGGGTCCCATTATCTGAGATAAGAGTGTTTGGGAGGCCGTATCTGCATATGATGTTCCTCCAGATAAATTAGAAGGTCTTCTGTTCTGTGATCATTATAATCGGCTCTGCCTCCACCCACTTTGAGAAGTAGTCAATGGCAACTATCAGGAAACGGTAATTATTGCCAGCTCTTGGCAGGGGTCCTACTAAGTCAATCCCCCACACCGCAAATAGCCAGGGAGTAGTGATTGATGTTATATGTTGGTGAGGTTGATGAGGGATAGTGGCAAATCTTTGACATTTATCACACCTCTTCACGTAAGCTGTAGCGTCTTTGGACAAGGTTGGCCACCAGTATCCCTGTGTGATGATTCTCTTGGCCAAGGGTCTCCCCCCTATGTGACTGGAGCAAGAACCCTCATGAACTTCTTGTAAGACCCGGGGAACTTTTGTGAGATGCACACATCTGAGGAGAGGCAACAGAAATCCTTTCTTGTACAGGACGTCTCCTACTACCGAGAACTTGGCACCCCTATATCTCAATTTCCTCCTCTCTAGCTTGGATTCAGGTAGCTCTCCCTCTCTGATATATCTGACGAGGGGGTCCATCCATGAGTCTCCCAGGTTCAAATTGTGACAAGGGTTATATACCTCTTCTTCCTCGATGGTCGCTTTTCCTAAGACCTCGATCGGAATGGTCCTTCTGACGTCTGTCTTCGTTGCCGAGGCCAACCTCTCCAATGCGTCTACGTGGCTGTTACTTTGTCGAGGCACTCTCTTCAGTTTTACCTCTTCAAAATATTCTAACATCCTTCTCACCCTTTTCAGATACTTGGCCATCCTTTCATCTTTGGCCTCATAGACTCCCAGTACTTGATTGACAACTAACTTTGAGTCGCTTTACACCAAGAGTCTTTGCTAATGAGAGGTCGGCTATCATGGCTTTATATTTCGACTCGTTGTTAGAGGCCTTAAAGTTGAATCTCAAAGTGTATTCGATGTTAACACTATCAGGGGTTGAAAGTATCAACCCCGCACCGCTTCCACTGTCGCAGGAAGAGCCATCAATGAAGAGGCTCCAAATGTCTGTATCCGATGAGAAGACCCCTTTCGACATGATTCCTTATTTGAAGAGGTACCGATCCTCCTCGTTCTCCGCTACTCTGCCACTGACCTTGTTGAATGCGACCTCTTCCTGATCTCGGAAGATGTTTGGTGTCGTCTCTTCCTGATTTCGGAAGACATCACGGTTTGTCTTTTCAACACCCTCTAGGCCATTCTCTGCCTCGACCTCTTCCCATGTGAGCTCAGCAATAAAGTATGCGAGGGCTTGCCCTTTGATGGCTGTCCTAGGTTGGTAGGTAAGATCATACTCCCCTAACTCAATGGCCCAGGTCATCAATCTCCCGGACTTCTCAGGTTTATGTAGGACCTGTCTTAGTGGGGAGTCAGTGAGGACAACCATGGAGTGCGCTTGGAAGTAAGGCTTCATCTTCCTTGAAGCATGTATCAGGGCGTAAGCTAACTTTTCTATATGAGGATAATTTTGTTCAGACCCTTAAAGGGCCTTATTATTGGAATACACAGGCCTTTGGATCCCTTCATCTTCCCGTATTATGGCTGCGCTGACGGCTGATTCGGAGACTGCCAGATACACATACAATTTCTCTCTTGCGATAGGCCGAGATAGCAATAAGGGAGACCCCAAGTAAGACTTGAACTGGTTGAAGGCTTTTTCGCATTCTTCGGCCCACTGGAAGGCCTTTCTAAGCACTTTAAAGAATGGAAAACACTTGTCTGTTGCCCTCGAGACAAATCTGTTGAGTGCAACCACCCTTCCGGCTAGCCTTTGAACATCCTTGATACTTTTTGGCATCTTCATATCAAGCAAAGCCCTGATTTTCTCTGGATTTGCTTCGTTCCCTCTCTGGTTGACGATAAACCCCAGGAACTTCCCGGCTCCTACTTCGAAGACACACTTCGCGGGGTTGAGTTTCATTCTGTATGAGTTCATAATATCGAAGGTCTTTTCTAGGTCTGCCACATGAGTGCAGGCTTTCAATCTCTTTATTAGCATATCGTCTACATACACCTCCATAGTCTTACCTATCTGCTCTTCGAACATCTTATTCACAAGACGTTGGTATGTTGCCCCTGCATTTTTCAGGCCGAAGGGTATCACTTTGTACCAGTACATCCCTTTGTCGGTAATGAAGGTTGTCTTCTCTGAGTCTTCTGCATCCATGAAGATCTGGTTGTAGCCTGAATACGCGTCCATAAAGCTCATGAGCTTGTGTCCTGCAGTAGCGTCCACCATCTGATCTATTAGAGGTAAGGGATAGCTGTATTTTGGACAGGACTTGTTCAGGTCGGTGAAATCAACACACATTCTCCACTTCTCATTGGCCTTGGGCACGATGACTGCATTTGATAACCACTCCAGGTATATAACTTCTCTTATAAACTCAGCCTCTTCTAATTTTTTGACCTCTTCACGGATGACGTTGTACTTCTCCCTAGAGTAGACTCTTCGTCTCTATTTGATAGGCCTGACATCTTTGGTCACGTTGAGCTTGTGACTCGTAACCTCAGGGTCGATGCCGGGCATGTCTGCGTGACTCCATGCGAAGACACTCTGCCTCCTTCTGAGGAAGTTTATCAGCTCTTCCTTGATTTCTGTCTTTAGGGCTTTGCCGACCTGGATGGTTTTTTTCGGCTCATCCTCATTGAGGACGATGGATTATACCTCTTCCGCGGCCTCTCCCTTCTTCAACTTTGTCTCATCTCTTGGGTCAAGTGTATCAATGCTGTAAGTGGTGGTTGCCCTCTTATGGGCCTCTCTCTCTTCGGCCGAGTTGAAGTAACATTCTCGCGCTATGGTCTGGTCACCTTGCACTTCCCCTACCCCATAGGGGGTCAGGAATTTTAGCATCTGGTGGACTGTCGACGACACAACTTCGAACTCCTTAAGGTCCACTCTTCCTATGATGAGGTTATAGGCCGAGAAGACGTTATCGTCCATCATGAAAAAATTTATCTTCTTGGTCAACCTCTTAGGCCACTCATCACCCATCCGTACGTCCATCTCATACATGCCCAATGGGTGGACCTTTTCGCCACTGAAGCCCATCAAGGGGTGATGATATGGTACCAGCCTTGCTCTGCTAAGACCTAGGCTCTTGAAGCAGGGCCAAAACATCACGTCCGCTGAGCTTCTCCCGTCTACGAGGATCTTCTGTACCTCGCACCCGTGCACCCTTGTTGTTATTACCAAAGGGTCATCATGTGGGGCTAAGATACCTTTGAAGTCGAGTATGGAGAACCCAACTATAAGGGCGTCCATGTCCACCTTCTTTCTCTTCTGCACTGTATTAGAAGACGTTAGATTTACCACTTCAAGCTTGGCTACCGACTTGGCCTCTGCCACGTGGGCTTTCCTGTCTGCCACTTCAGAGCCACCTCCCGCAAGTCCTCCGCATATGGTGTTAACACCGAAAGAGATCATGCCAATCCTCTTCACTGGGGTGTTGTCATCTTTCGGTGGGAGGTTCGGATCGTCTTCATCTTCGCCTTCTGAAACGTTGTCTCTTCTGACTGGGGCATTGTCATGGCATCTGCCGCTTTTCCTCTTCTTAGGATCATCTCTTCCCCCTTCAGATGCCTTACCATCAACGTACTTCCTCAATTTTCCAGACTTTAACATCTTTTTAATCTCATCCTTCAAGGCGAAGCATCTGTCTGTAACGTGGCCATGGTCCTGGTGGAACTCACACCACAAGTTTTTGTTCCTCTTATGCGGGGGGACTTCAATTTCTCTGGCCATCTTAGAGTCCTGTCATTCTTGATCTCGTTGAGGATGTGCTCACAGCTCACAGTTAGAGGAGTATAGTGAGCGAACTTGTCATCACCCGTCCTCTTCTTTCCGTCTTTCTTCTTTTGGGACTTCATGCTACTACCGCGATTCTCATCCTCAAACTTGGCTGCCATTGCCTCTTCAACATTCATGACTTTACCCGCAGTCGTCAGTAGCTCCGCCATAGACCTGGGAGGGTCTTCAGCAAGTTTCCACAACAACTTTCCTTTTCGAAGACCTCCTATGAGGGCGGTCATGGCTATATTCTCTTCATAGTCTTCAACCTCAAGTTTCTCTTTGTTGAACCTGGCGATGTAGTCTCTTAGGCTCTCATCCTTGCCTTGCTTGACATACAGTAGGTGAGTGGTCTTCTTTTGAGGTCTCACCCCAAAACATAAGTTGTGGATGAATCGTTCGGCTAAACCCTTGAAGTTCTCGATTGATTTCTTCGGAAGAGATGTAAACCAGCTGTGTGCTGCTCCTGTCAAGGTCCCAGAGAAGGCCCTACACATCCTCTCATCAGGTATCGAGTAGATGTCCACCGCTGACTGATACATCTCAATATGGTGTACAGGGTTTGTGCTACCATCATATTTCGGAGACAACACCGGTGGTTTGAACTTAGCAGGGGTCGGGAAGCTCACTATCTTAGCCACAAATGGAGAGCCCTCGGAGTAACCCCTTTGTAATGGGTCCTTGCTCTTGATGAGGTCTCCTATCTTCTCCTCAAGACGTTGGATAGAGTCATTCCATGGTCTCCTACCATTGGCTTGGCCGAGGTTATCCCCAGCCACCTCCAAGGGGTGGACTGAGGGTTCCCTTGCCACAACACAACATCGGCTGTTGACCTCTTTCTGGTTCCTGCCCCTTCTTTCACAGTGTCGGCCTTGGTCTGGCCGACCCTGCCTGTTTCCTCTCTGAGAGCCTGTTGCGCTCCTCGATCTCGACAATCTCTGTCTTAGGTCATTCACTGGGCCTAACCTCTCAAAGGCTGACCCTCTGCTCAATCGATCAAAAGCTGACCCTCTTTGTTGGGCCTCTTCGTCCAACACAACCTCGACTTTGTTGAAGAGGTCGTACAGTATTATTGGACACCTCATACGGCTCCCAGCAGTCTTCCGGGACCTCTTTCGCCTCCAGATCGTCATACCTGTCCTCCGGGCAAGGGTTTCCTTGCCTCCCCAGGCGTAAGCGCCTAGGGTCAGCAACATCCCTTCTCCGCTGGGGTGCAGGCTGATCCTTCATTGGTGCCTGGGATGGTCCCCTGGCGTCTGGATGAGGCTGGACAGCCGCTGGAGTGATCATATCCGGTGAGACTACAGGTGGCCTCATCATAGTTTGGCTGAGCTGTGTAAATTGTTCCTGCATAGCCTGTTGTGTTGCAGCCAAAGACCTCAAGGCTGCAGCTACCTCCGCCATTTTGGACTAGGGCGGCGCCTGACTGGAACTAGGCCCCCCACCACCAGGTGGCGGAAGAGGCGGTGGCAACTCTGGTTCCATGTGTTGCTTAGTGAAGAGCTTAAGTATCATGTGAGCTTAATACCTTAAAGGACCTCTTTCAATGGTGAAACATCTCCACGCGAGGGGTGGTGCCTGGTTCACCACCAGAGTCTCCGGTGAGGTTAAGCTGAAGAAGAGGAAGAGATATCTTCTCGTTCCCACAGACGACGCCAAAATGATGATGCTGGAAACCGCACCACCCTTCAAGGTGTTTGTGAGCTTAATTCAATGTTAACAATGGCAGCATAAGGGTATATACACATATAGTAGAAGGAGGCGAGGAGAAGAGGATTCACACCGGAATATATGTGGTTCAACCAATTAGGCCTACATCCACTGTGCAAGTGTATGATATGTATCACTGTATGAGGGCTCTAATGGCCATAGTTACAATCTCTCAAGATTTCTCTCTCTACTGTGTGTTTAGACAGAGTTTCAACTAGGGTTGCTAATTTCGGGGTCCTTTACAAGGTAGAGGATGACCTCTATATATAGTCCCTAGGGGGTGTAATGTGACCCCCATGCATGCAATGAACATGTGTGTGTTGATCTAGCTAATATGGAGAAGACATCTGTCACTATCACATGTAGAGAATGATGACGAAATATTCTCCCCACGTGTGGGGAATGATTTGTTATAACTGATTTATGTCCACGTGTCCTTATCCATGTCAATAGGTGCTAAGCTATCGTGCTTGGTCATGACCTCGGCCTGGGAGAAGCCGAGGTTGATAAGTCTAGTTTCTCGTTCAATCCGAGATGAGCCATGAAGGTCTCGGCTTAAGTTCAGCCGAGACAATGGATAGGGGTCGGCCTGGGTCGAGGTTGAGCTGGCATGTGCTTGGAGCATTAACTGATATCTTGATGATGTTGACCTTGGTAGAAGTAAGGCTTCTTGCGAGCTCGGCATACATCTGGACTAGTTTGCCATTCCCAGGTGTACTGGAGTGCTGCTAACCCTTATGATACGTGCAGTGTCCCTTGGAGAGGTTGGTGGTAGTGTCGGCCTGGGCCGACCTTGCTATAGCCGAGGGCTGATGTCGCGTGCCCAAGGCTTTTCCAGTGTTGGCCATAATCTCGACCGAGGTTGGTGTCTCTGAGCCGAGGTTACACTTAGGGCAACCCAACCACGGCATTTTAGCAATACTAATAATGTCCACCCTTTTTCTCTGCTACATCTTCTAAATGAATGAATGGACCCCTTGATGGTTGCGACCATGTTTATAGGGATACGACGCCTTTCAGGCCCTTGTCAAGAAATTATTGACAGCATGTTGGGTTGAGGCCAACTTCTTTTTGTAGCTTTATTATGCTTCATGATGTCAGTGTCACATCATCATTTTCTGTAGATAGCCACGTCATTTTTGAATGTTTGAATGCCCTTTTCTTCATTTGTTGTTTGCTTGAGTTCCTTGAATGTAGGCACTTACTAATGGGTCGCAACTATATTCCCTTTATTATAAGCATGGGATAAGAGGCTGCGGCTACAACCTCCTTATATTGATGCTTTAAAACTATAGATGTTGCGAACTTTACTAAATGCCGCGCCCTATAATCCTGGTAAGGGTTGTTGCCCAATTGAAACTATCACACTGGAGTTGCGGCCATCACAGCCGTAGTTGTATAACATATGCTGCAGTCTTTTTTGCAGATTCTTGAATTGGACTACGACAATTTATCCTCTGTAGCTTTAATTGGATTCAAATCCAATTCAATACCGCAGAATCCCTTAGGTGCTTTAATTAGCATGAAGCCACTTTCGTGGCTTCTTTCAGTCGCTTTGATTGCATTCCACGACTTCCTTTAGTCGCTTTATCATGAAGCCACTTTCACAGTTTCTCGTTAGTCGCTTTTATTGGGTTATTTTTAGGCCCCCCAGGGCTAGGTATTATAAAGCTTCCCCAAGCTATGTTTGGATATATATAAAGCCTTCCCAGGCTATGATCGGATTATTCACTGACAATTAAGTCTTCGGCCCCTGTGGGTTATTATTAGGCCTCCCCTGGCTAGGTATTATGAAGCTTCCCCAAGCTAATGTATGTGACATTTTCAAACCTCCCTAGGCTAATATAAGGGACATTTTCAAGCCTCCCTAGTCTAATATATGCATCTTGAAAGCTGAGTTGGGGAAATTTGAGCCTTTAAAGCTTAAAATAGCATATATCGAAGGATAGTTGGCCTTATGAATATAAGAACATGGCCTTGCACCATGAGTGGCGTTGTAAGCCAAATAAGGTTGCTAAGTTGGCATTTTTGGACCATTAGATCATTCCCAAAATAAATAATCTTTCGAGATAACTAATCATCTTTCCCTTGAAATCTGTCAAAGGCGAAGGTCATTCATAAGATTTTTATAAATGGGAAGTCAAGAAATAAAACATGACTTAATCTGTTTATATATATATATATATATATATATATATATATATATATATATATATATATATATATATATATATATATATGTCAAGTTTGTAAGGAAATACAACACTTTTGTGTAAAATCAACAGTTCAGGTTTAACAAAAAATATAGACTAAAAAGGAGTTTAAGCATGTGGCCTGTTTGGTAAAGGCTGCATGCTCTAAGCATTTTTAGGAATTGCTGCAGCATCCCCTGCCTCACAAGCCTTTCAATCTCATCTTTCAGCGCAAAACATTTGCCAGTGCTATGCCCATGGTCCCTATGGAAGCTGTAATATCTGGTTCTGTCCCTCTTATGAGGAGGGGGCTTCAACTTCTCAGGCCAGTAAAGCAATTTGTCTTATTTGATGAGTTCCCGCACTTCTTTAATTTCATAAATCAGTGTAGTGTAAGCCTCAAAGCCCTTTCTGCTTTTTTAACTTTCCTCTTTTAACTCTTTTGGTCTGGGGCTGCGGCCCCCGTGACATTAGCTTCTCTGGCCACGACCCCTGGGACAGTAGCTTCTTTGGATGCGACAACTACGGCCCGGACAATAACTTTAGGTGCCGCAGCCTCTTGCATAAGAACCCTATATGTCAAGAAGTTAACCCGAGTCTGGAGTGAGGCATGACTGTCATACAGATGATTGAGGTGGTTGTACAACTGAGCAATCTCATTTTTCATTTTTGTGCTTTGGCTGGACTCTCCCTCAATTTTCTGCTTTGTTAGTCTTTAAAAAATATATACTCTAAGACAAAACTAACATAAGTGAGTAATAAAAGAATATCGGATGCATAAAGTATAAAGTTGGGATGCAGCGTTTGCATCTCTGCATGGTTTTACTACTGAGGCCGCGACCAGTAAGGCATGTATATGCACTGCTGCTGCCTTTGAATGGAATTCACCAAGGTTGAACTTGAGGCCACCCGAGCCCATTCCTCGATGATTTGAAGCTGCTATCAACCAACTGCACTAGTAGGGGTTGCGGCAAAAGGGCAGTTAAACTACCAGGCCGCATCCCATCTTGGGCAGACTGGAGTAATCCCAGAACTAGAACCCCAAAACTGAGTTTTTCGCACGAAATACGTGGAGAACATACCTAATAGGGGATATACAGGGAAGAATAACCTCTTAGTGCACAATAATGGCACAATCATGGTGGGAAACCCTAGATCATAGGATGAGAAAGTAGTAAACGACCAAATAGATCTCATCCCTAGTTACCCACCTTTGCGAGGCTATTGCCCTTTGCACTTTTCAGTGTTATCTTAGTGAGATAACATCATCGGGGTATGTAAAAATATATCAAAGGTCATAAAAAAGGAGACCAGTGGACAGATCTGAATAGATACGATACCCATTTGAGGGTGTGTATACAAAATACGAGTTCAATAATCGAAATCCACCCATGAGACAATGATCCAAAGGATCCCCATGAATAAAATGAGGTGTTTAAGAACCCAAAATATAGAGAAACAAGATTCAAATACCTCGTTTCCCACAGACGGTGCCAAATTGATGATACGAGAAATCGTCCACTTGTTGTTCTCGTACCAGCAAGTTAAGTGTAAAATACGTAATAAGCAGATAGAACTAGTAAAGAGAGATAAAAGACAAGATATAGAGTGGTTCGGCTATTAAAACGAGCCTACGCCCACTTTGGTGCCACACTCTCATTATATGCATTGTAGTACATATTTACAATGCTGTAATAGGTGTACAATATAGATGAGAAAATAGTGTACATGTCTGTGATGTTTTCGGGAGTGCAAGAAAGATGACCGTGATGGCGCTGAATAACCCCCAGGCTGTGCCGAAGGAGGTAGAGTGTTTGGCTACACCTCTACCAATGTCGTGTCTCTAGACTGTGAATCAGTATAAAAAAATGAGCTTCGATCCGATCTGGATCAGGACTTGTGAGATGATCTCAGATCAGATGATATCCGATGAAAGATCCCCTAATCTCGACTTGTGGACCTCTATTTATAGGAGATGTGGGAGATGTACTGTTGCTGTAAATGGAGAGGGGATGCGTCCAACTATGCTGAAAGGTAGGGGACACATGATACGACGCAAATATTGCGTATTTCACCCGTTAACGTACGCGTTATTAGCCCCCTCGGGTATCTTAATCCCTATATTTATGCTCGTTAACCAGACAACCTCGGATTTCTATGTTAACATGTTTTGCAGGGGTTAATTGAGCTTTTGTAGGTATTTGGATGCTTAGTATGAAGTTCGGATGCATTCCGGTGAAGTTCAATACACTATCGCACGTTCGGCGGCATTTTAGTCTTTTCACAGCTTGGGTACCTGGCCCGACATCTCACGGAAGTTGTATCCCTCCTCGCTAGCTTCGCGTGGCCGCGAACGGTGCGCGATTCCGATTCATAACGAAGAAGTTACGGCAATTCCAGCGGAGGAAATACAAGAAAGCAAAAGAGGAGAAAGGGAGAAGAGAAGAAGTAGAATGCAGTAGGCTGCTGCATTCTGCCCAGCTTGATCGATCGATCGACGCTAATGGTCGATCGATCGACCATTCTAATTTGCCGAAATTTTGCCTTGGTCGATCGATCGATGCTCTGTTTTCTGCAGATATTTTGCCTTCTTTTCTTTCTTCTTTATTTTTATTCTAACTTACTATATAAGCCAAATTTTGGTTTGTATTATGGAGACCAGCCCTTATACGATTTTAGCTTAGTTTAGTTAGGGTTGGAGGGGTTTTTCTTGGTTCTTCTTCTTCCTCTCTTGGATTGACACACTAATTGGTTGTAAGATTGACTATTCATCTTCCCTCTCCTTTAATCTAGTTGTATTTCATTCTTTTCTTGCTTTCTAGATAATTTACATGCTTTCATAATTAGTTTATTGTGTTTATTTCTTGCTTTCTTAGTGTAATTTAGTTTAATCATACTTTGTCCGTAGATAAATAGGTTCGGGATTGTGTTCCGCCATTTTCGGGTCCCGAGCTCCGAAAATTAGGTTTTGTGTAAAATTGCATTTAATTGAAACCTCGCGTATTAAAGTCGGATTATTATGCGTTTAACTTTCTTTGTCATACAACGTTAGTGTTTATAGCGATTATCCGAATTTAATCCGCGTGTGACCATTTTTCAGTTAAATGTTTTATCTCGCAACTTTGGGTTAAATTCCTTCTTGCGTGATGTTTATGCTTAATTGAGAATGATCGATTAAATGTTTTCGAACCGAAATTCTAATTAGTAGTTGTTTAGCCCGTGAATGGTAGGATGCGATCCCGATCCTCGCTTTACTTTAATCTAGCGTAACTTCTCTTTTCTTTTGTCACGATAACCACCCATCACCTTTTCTTTTATTTATTTTACACCACTTTTATTCCTGAAGTATTTAAACAATTAAAGTCTAAAATTCAATCACTCCCTGTGGATTTTCGATACCCGACTTACCGCTGTGCTTGCTTGTCAAGTGTAGTTGTAGCTTAGGTTTTCTTTGTATCGCGGCGGCGAAACACACGACGATTTTGCGCTTTACACGCGCACACTTTTTCCGCCCGATCAAAATGGCGCCGTTGCCGGGGAGTGTGTTTTAGATAGTAATTGTTTTATTATTTCGTAGTATTTTTCCTTTTGTATTTGTATTCTTTGTTTTAACCTCTTTTGCAGGATAGCATACTTGAGCGCTAAGAAACTTTGATTCGCGGTTGCTCACTTTCTTGATCGGATTCTCCATCTACAAACAACGAGGTAATCATGTCCTACTATTATAGTTATTACGGTCATTCTAATGATTCTTACTTTGGGGATAGTTTTCAAGTTTTTTTATTTTCAAGATTTTCTTGAAAATGAAAGACTTGAAAACATTTATCGGAATGAAAATCGTTATTGGGATCTTGAGTTGGATTCATTATTCGAATCCAATGACGATTCTTATTTCATTACTTTCGAAGACGAGTTTCAACCAAATGAGGAGTCCGAGGCATCCCATACGCAAAAATAAGGAATTTAACCCAAAGTTGCGAGATAAAACATTTAACTGAAAAATGGTCACACACGGATTAAATTCGGATAATCGTTATAAACACTAACGTTGCATGACAAAGAAAGTTAAACGCTTAATAATCCGACTTTAATACGCGAGGTTTCAATTAAATGCAATTTTACACAAAACCTAATTTTCGGAGCTCGGGACCCGATATCCCTAATTTTCTTGCTTTCTAGATAATTTACATGCTTTCATAATTAGTTTATTGTGTTTATTTCTTGCTTTCTTAGTGTAATTTAGTTTAATCATGCTTTGTCCGTAGATAAATAGGTTCGGGATTGTGTTCCGCCATTTTTGGGTCCCGAGCTCCGCCAATTTAACCCAAAACTAATTCTTGTAGTGAACCTTCCTGATTATAATAAAGGATATTGGGATCAGGGTTTTATTGCCCATAATTGGCAACATCCTCCTCTCCCAAAGAGAAAACAGTATAATGGGTTGTTGTGCCCAGAATGGGGGAATGATGTAGGTTAGTACTTTTTCTTTTATGCACTTCTGTGAGTTTTCTTATGAATTGTGTTAACTGGTGTCTTTTTTTTCTTTGTTTGAACATCTCAATCAAAGTAGAAAGAGGCCTCCATTGCCCACATCAATAGAGCATAGTTATTGAATGTTTGGAATTTGAGGGAACCCCTAGTTTTAGGTTGTGATCATCCTCGCTCAGGTTATTTTCTGCTTGAGTACAAGAATTCTACCAACAACTTCACAACTCATCTAATAGACAACATCCTTGATCTTCCAAGCGAGGAAGATTCTGTCTCCTCCACTTTTGAATCCCTAGACACTGGTTCCATCTTATTGAAGAATATGACTTAGTGGCTCACAGGAAGAGGATTTTGCTAATCGATGACGATGATGTTAATATTGGTGCCTCCTCTCCCAAGACCAAGTCCTTGAAGAGGACAAAATAAGAAGGCCCTAGGGCCACTGACTCGGATTTGGTCGTCCGAGAGAAGAACAAAAAAGACAAGGCCCCCATGGCCCCTCAACCCTCCAAGAATGGTGATGTCCCTCCACCTACGAGGTCTTCACAGGCAATTTTTGTGACTAAGAATCCCTCCTTGGCCTACGGCTTGCTGAAGGGAGTTGTGCTCATTACTAATCACGAGTGAGTTAAGTAGATGTCTTATGAGTATATTACCTTCTATGCCACTCAATCATTATCTCTAGTAAGCCAGGAGTTCTTTCCTTTGTTTTTTTGCTCTAAAGTGGTTAGGTGCTTTTCTTTTATGCTACTAATATGTCTCTAATTTGCTCGCTTGCAGTTTGTAGCACACTTTATCTTTATTTTGGAGAGTCATTTCGAATATTTCAAAGTTAATGATGCTCTGACTTAGGCTTTTCAGAGGTCTAAGAAATCCTTAGCCTCTGCCAAGAAGGCTTATGATGTCGAGAAGAAGTCCACCAGTGATGCCATGAGCACATTGAAGATCGAGCATGATCAGTTGAAGGTTGATAATGACTAACCGAAGGTTGAATGCGATCGATGAATAAAGTAAGATAAATTCCTCTCCTCGGCCAAAGAGGAAAGCTATGATAGAAGCTACATTTAAGCCTTTTAGGACGCTAAATGCCAGTTGGCCTACATACGAAAATTAAACTTCAAGAACGACTGGGATGCTGCCTTTGTGAGGATGAACGTCCCAGCTAAATCAGAACTCTTTGGTGAGAACAACCCAAGTTCTCCACCGAGAGTTGAGGAATAAGCCACCACTAGTGCCCCAGACGATCAAAGTGGGGGTGTTGCGTCCAAGGACATGGCCCCATAGAGTGAGGATTAAGTAAAAACAAAAGAAATCAGTATAGGACTGATTATTCCTTCATGTTCTTGTATCTTTCTCTCTATCTATATTTGTAACAGCTTTTCCCATTTTGGAGTTATCAATGAAAAACCTTCCTTTTTATTAATTACTATATTGTCTAGACACTTTGCTGAATATTTTTATTTGTTTTTTACTTTTTGTAGCCTACCAATGTTGCCGAGGACATTCCTTAATTTGTTGGAAACTTAGATGTCCTCCTTTGTCGGGATGATAATGCCCAGGCTTATTGAGAATTTGTCTTTGTTTTTAAGTCCCTTAATAAGATGATTAGTGCCTACAAGGACCAGTCAGCCTTGGTGGTCAAGCTAAAGGACGATGTGAAAGACCTGGGGGATGTAGGTGCCCTTATACAAGAGGAGGTGAACAATTTGAAAGCCTAGCTATTTGGGGTAAAGGATATCAAGGATATTGGTGCCCTTTTTCAATTTGAGAATGACGATCTCAAAAAGAAGTTCCCTGATGCCGAGAACGATAACTGAAGAGCTCACGTCACAGTTGTAATACCCCGCATTTTTTATTGAATTGAAATTGAAAAAAAAACCTATGTTAGTATATATATTAGAAATGTTTGGAAATAAAACTATGTCAGTATATATATTCGAAAAGTTTGGAAATGAAAAGTTAAAATGAATTCATTGAGATACGAATGTGCGACTTAAATATTAGAAGCGAATTAATGCGTAAAAGGATCGAGAGGGTTAAAATTGGGGGAATGGCTTTTTTGTAAATAAACTAACCCTAGGTATAAATAGAAAAGATGAGAAGAAGTCTTTATTTTATCATTTCACAAATTGGGGCTAGGGTTTGGTAGAGAGAGAGAGTAAGAAGAGAATAAAGCTAAGAGGATTTCAAGAGGATACAACTTCTCCATACAACCCAAGGCAAGTTAATAACCTATATGTGTATATTATGTATCTATAATGAAATTTCACATGAACATGTATTTGGATCCCTAAATTAATATGATATTAATGTTAAAAATGATATGAAATGTATTAGGATCACCCTCCATGTAGATTCAAATGCAATAACATCATTATAGGGATTGAATTATTGAAGAACCTCTTGAATTTGAGAAATCTATGAACTTGTAAATAGTCATATTAAAAACTGTTTGAGCTGTTTTGGTTCCGAAAATGGATGTTTCGTTCATGCTTCCCGACAGAAAATTACATTCCGAACAATTTTGTAGTTTTAAGTTTTTTCGAAAACGGATCGGAAAAGTCTCAAATCGGCGTTTTAAAATTCTGCGCAGAAAGTTGTCGTGAACAGATCGGAACTGTATATGTTAGTTTCGGGTCTGTTTTAAGCATGATACGGTAGTGTGCTCGCGTGTCCTTGTAGAAAATCACGTTCCGAACAACTTTGTAGTTTTAAGTTTTTCCAAAAACGGATCAGAAAAACCTCAAATCGGCATTTTAAAATTCTGGGCAGAAAGTTGCCGAAAACAGGGGTGAATATTATATATTAGTTTCGGGTCTATTTTATGCAGGCTATGGAAATGTGACTGCGTGACCTTAAAAAAAATCACGTTCCAAACAACTTTGTAGTTTTAAGTTTTTCTAAAAACGGATCGAAAGAGTCTCGAATCTGAATTTTAAATTCTGGGCAGCATGTTGTTGAAATAAGAGTGATAATGTTTTTCATGTTGTTAGTAAGATAATTGTGGTGTTGTGCCTAATATCCTAACTTGATCACATACTTATGGTTATTAGGGATATATAACCTTGAAATGATTTGATGTTGAATTAGTAAATTAATGATGTAAATTATGTTATATTATAAATAATGACTATTGTATAACTCGAGTAAGAGGCTTGACACGGTTGTATATATACATAAGGGTGAAATTGTTTTGCATGTATATTGTCGAGTATACACTAGACTAGTCCTACTACGGTCGACGTAGGCACATGTTGAATGCAATTTTTTTTTTATTGATCCGGTTAGGTTCCGCTCGAGTGTCGTGTCGGAGATAAACCACCAGAACCGGACACATGGTTATAATGCGGGTCGGATAGAAAGACCTTGAAACGCCATGTGATTTAGGACTTAGTATGATTGCCCTTGCCATGTAATATTGGGGAATATTCATGTGTAGGCCTAGTGTTACAACTTGTTCCCCCGGGTAATGATAAGTGACCCGATATGACTTGTTGTGTGAGATATTATGCTTGTGTCTTAAAGTAATATCCCGAATCGATGTATTTGATATTATACTTGAAGGAAATATTTTGATACATTAAATACTGAAATGAGATTAATAATGATTAGTCATGATACGATATGAGACTACACGTTACTCGAGTTTGGGTTGGGTAGCCACGACATAGGAACATTGGTTGGGTAATTGAACAACTTAATTATTGGACACGAGTAACGACTAGTGTGCTTTCATTATAAGTACATCTTATAATCTTATAGCTTGTTTTCTTACTTTGACGTCCGTCTATCTTGCTTCTTGCTCCTCTTCTATATATATAATTTATGACAAGTCCTCGTCCTGCTGGACAATAGACTACGGAGCCTGATGAGATCATATCAATCTTAGGATTCATGTAGCCGTGGAGTTATTCTATTTTAATTTATGTCGTTCATTTCCCTTTTCTTAAGGGTGGTATCAGAGATTAATATCACTTTGTTTATACTTGGGATTTGAGAGAATTGTTCTATTACTCTTTCCCATTTTGTGTTGGGACGCATATATTGGCATTTTATATTTTCAGTTTGAGATTACTGATGGATTATTACAGTTAATAGTTATGAGTTGGTTTCACTTGTTATAGCTGTTATGATGTGATATGGTTACACATATGAGAGTGTACATATTTATTTTACTACGTTTATTTAGATTTCTGTTTCTAATGCCAACATATTGACGCTCCTCTTTAACTTAATTGGGCGTAGATAACCGAATTAGATATAAAAAGCAAGGTTGTCACAGTTGGTATCAGAGCACGATTTTAGAGCCTTTAGGGATCTGAGGGCATCGGTTACGTTTTTCGCGCATCGTTTCCTTGATACGTAGAGCCTTACGATTAGGTATTGTATTCGATGATTCGGAAGATCTTAATGCTACGATTTTGACGGGAGATTCAGAGTTAGCCTTGTGTATAGGGAGGGTTCCTTGTTTGGATTTCATTCGTGAGACGTCCCACGCATGAGGTGAATATTCGATCGATCACGTGATAGTACGCGTAAGGTCTGTGTGTGAGTACTTGTTGTAATTATGACTAGTGCTCCACTTGAATAATTTTTTTTAGGATACATGTTCACTTACTATCTTTTAAAATGGTGATTTGATGAGACGTGGACTCTGAGAGGGAAAAGGGTCCAAGAATTTTAAGAAACCGCAATTCGCGTGCAACTATCGTAGTTTCATCGCCCACCAGTAGGCGAGAAAATTGATGTTGAACTCAATGATTGAGTTGACTTTTGGTGCTTTAGGGGGGGGGGGACACCCGTATATTTGCTGTGCATTGTCAACTTTGGATATTGTCGCTCTTATGGTTGTAAAGAAGTTGGTATAAGTTATAGCCCACCCTGTAGTACCACTGAGTTGTTGGTACCACTTGCGTGTGTAGTTGTCTGAAGTTGTTTCAAATGTGGAAGGGTAGAGCTTTAGATATGTCACACCTCAAAATGATGTGGTCCTGTTGTTGTTGTGACATTTTCCTCAGAAGAAATTATCACGCTCCACCCGTAATGGACAGACTGTTGAGGCATTCGATGACGTATTAATAAGTGAATGGTTAACGAAGTAAGTCTTGGGATAATAAGAGTATATTATTACTCATGAACATGTAAAGGAAGGGTTGTGATTTGAGATATGACTACTCCAAATCGGTGTATGTCCCACACCATCAAAGGATGACCTGAGGGGTCCAATTTTGGTGTACGCAAGAGTGTTATCATACTTGTGAAAAGCATGAACTAGATTCATCCATTTGATGGTGTTCAATGGGAGATTCATGAGTCTAAATCTTGAATGAATAAGTGATTATCCTTCAAATATTGCGATGGTATCAGGGAAGTTTAGTAGGCATGTAAACCTACACGTTGTTCACACAAGTGATAGATGTCGTATTGGGGTGACACAGTGGTTCCATAGTGTTTTAATCTGATAAAATCCGTAATGGAATCAACTTAAGGCCGATTAGGTGTGTGTTCGGTCATGTACAAGACATGTTAGTGGGTTGGGTACTCACGTGTTCAGAGTGGAATGTTTCGGTGAGTTATCCCGAATAAGCTCGTGAGAACGTAGCAGTAATGATGCGATGTCTTGTCCATGGAACTAAGGATGAGGAAGTCCATATCGCAAGGTCATACGAGGATTGACATTGGAGAAGTCCAGAATTATCGATGGAGTTTTCTTTCCATATTTGGTAATGATTGGAGTTAAGTATTTTTCGTAAAGCCCTAAATTAGAATGGGTGTTCGATAAGATGTGGTTATCTTGTTTTGTAACATCGATATATTTGTTAAAAGTTATCGAGACCGAGACGTGAATATGGGTGTGCTAAGGGATGGACTTAAGCTGGAGTTACCAGTTTTGAACCCTACGGTGAGTAGAGAATCTCGAGGGACGAGTTGTCGAGTGAGAACATCACGAGGGAATGTTCAATAGGCATTTCATTTTATGCGAGTGTGATCGCTTGAGTTGGTGATATATCTATGAGTTCAATTTTATGTTATCACCCGATGATTGGGATTACTAATTTGTTGCACCATGATAATGGTGGTGCTTGATTTTGAATCCATCGGATATGGGAATGTGGCTATGTTGTGGCCCTCGTTATGTATTAATGTGAATTAGAGCACGAGTGAGTAGTTAGTGACATGATGTTTAATTAGACCGTGTGTGATTAAAGATGCGTTCCAAAACCAAGTGTGAGATGTTCGATTATGGTGACATCTATACTAGTGAATAGTCACACCATGATGGTCTTTTGATAATGGTAGAGTCGCGTGTAGCTCGGTCAGTTTTTGGCTGACTGATGATAGTGTTACCAACTGAGTGTCGTCATTAATGGCAAGGATTGAGACAGTTTGGGATTCCAAATGTCGGACCATTCATTGAAATTCTTGTCATAACCTCCACTGTAGGGGGACAACAAGGGAGTGTTTCGATCGTTGTTGAGAAGTTTTGTAAGGAGGGTGTGTACTCTTAGGCAAACACCCGCGAATGGTTTCATAAGATATTTAATTTTTACTTCAGTTATGTGTGGATTACTGAGTGTTAATTGGGGTCACGGTACGTGAATGTACTGCTACCTTATATTTACGACCTTTGACCTGTTGGATAGCACACCGTTCTTCATAAAGATCAGGTAGCATTGGTGTGCTGGAAGATGAGTATCTGGATGGTGAGTGTGCCAAATCCGATATTCTGATTTAGATAAGTGGGAATTTTTGGTCTTACCTCATTGCTTGACAAATGTACAAGCCTTATTCGTGGTTTGAAGAATCAGGTTCATTTTTTGTTCGGTGAGAAAATTCTAATATACTCACAGTCCAAGGAAAATCATGTTGGATAGGTTGAATTCCTTACTTGTTTTTAAAAAAAGAGCGGTAAGTCGAATCTAGCAAGGCTTTGTTGCCTTGGGTTAGAGCGACCAAACCATGAGAAGTGAGGCAAGGGGGCACATTGCATCTTAGGTTAGTTAGAAACCTTTGGGTGAGGGATCGTTGATCGCCCAGAATGAAACTTTGTCGATGTTGTCTTGCTCGAGAGAGTTTAAACCTTGTTGATATTATTTACCTAAGTCCAGACTTGGAAAGATGGAATAATATTTGTAAGTGCAGAGAAGTTGTTTGCTTATGCACATGTATAACATTAATGGATAATAAGGGTTGCTATATCGGTTGACTCACCATCAATTTAAGTGCAAGGCAAGTGTTATTGACAACTCGGAGTAGAATTGCCTTTTGAGCTTTCAGTATCATCTCTTAGTCGATTCTGAGTTGAGTATCGAGGCATGATTGATGAATAGTGACATCTGTATTGAATAGGTGAAGTTGGATTATTTGTTGTGTGATGAACCGTTGAGTCCAGAGATAAGTGGTTTGTGGAGTTAGATGATTCTTGTATCACTAGGGGTATTGATTTCACAAATTCCTTATCTCGACAAGCTGACAGTAGTGTATCGGAGGGGTTCCTTGTTTGGATTTCGCTTGCGAGACACTTCACGCAAGAAACTTAGCAAGTCGGGACTTGGGGTTATTGATTTTTGGATCAGCTTAGTAGTTCAGTTATGTTAGGCTTCGTGGTGAGAGTTATATTGTACAGTTAGAAATGGAAAAGTATCTCCATGGATTTCATTGTTGGGTTACCAAGATCGCATCGCGGTCATGATTTGATTTGGGTCATCGTTGACAGAATAACAAAGGTGGCTCATTTCCTTTCAGTGAGGACGGATTATATGGCAGCATATTATGCCATGGTGTTTATTAACGAGGTTGTGAAGTTGCATGGGGTACCGCAAGATATCTTGTCCGACCATGGTAGTGCCTTCATCTCGCACTTTTGGGGCGGTCTTCAGGAAGCAATGGGAGTTCAGTTGAGTTTAAGTATTGTGTTCCACCCTCAGTTTGATGGTCAGACGGAGCGGGTAAACCAAATTTGGAGGACATGTTACGAGTTTGTGTGTTGGAATTCAAATGCGGTTGGGATACACATTTTCCACTGGTGGAGTTCACATACAATAATAGTTATCAGCAAACTATTGGTATGGAACCATACGAGGCTTTTTACGAAAGGCCTTGTCGATCCCCTACATCTTGGTTGGAGTTCGAAGAGCACCGGATGTTAGGTACAAATATTGTTAGGGAGACCTCAGATAAGGTAGACTTGATTCGTGCACGGATGAAGACCGCACAAGATCATTAGAAGACTTATGCTGACATAAGGAGGAGGAAGTTAGAGTTCGCCGTTGGGGACCAAGTGTTGTTGAGGGTCTCACACATGAGAGGCGTTGTTCACTTTGGTGCCAAAGGAAAGATTTCACCGTGATACGTGGGTACGTTACAGTGTTGGACAGGGTGGGGTTAGTTGCCTACCGTTTAGCCCTACCTGACCAGCTCCAGCGGGTACACGATATTTTTCATGTATTAATGTTTAAGAAGTTCTTACGTCCCGACGACTCATACCTACACATAGAGTTAGAAGGGGTTAAGCTGCAGCCCGATGGGACCTATAAGGAGAGTTCGGTCAGGATCCGAGATCGTCGTGAGCAGCAATAGAGGTCAAAATTTATTCCTCTTGTTCGTGTTATGTGGTGTAATCATGATGAGTCTGAGGCCACTTGGGAGAGAGGGGATGACTTGCGAATTAGTCACCCATATCTCTTCATGGAAGGTACGTGCGAAACTACCTTACTTGACTTGAATTGATTTGTTTTAATTTGGATTTCGAGGACAAAATCCCGTTCGTAGAGGGGTAGAATGTAATACCCCGCATTTTTGAATGAATTGAAATTTGGAAAAAAAAATTATGTTAGTATATATATTCGAAATGTTTGGAAATAAAACTATGTCATTATATATATTCGAAATGTTTGGAAATGAAAAGTTAAAATGAATTCATTGAGATACGAATGTGCGACTTAAATATTAGAAGCGAATTAATGCGTAAAAGGATCGAGAGGGTTAAAATTGAGGGCAATGGCATTTTTGTAAATAAACTAACCCTAGGTATAAATAGAAAAGATGAGAATAAGTCTTTATTTTATCATTTCACAAAACGGGGCTAGGGTTTGGTAGAGAGAGAGAGTAAGAAGAGAAGAAAGCTAAGAGGATTTCAAGAGGATTCAACTTCTCCATACAACCCAAGGCAAGTTAATAACCTATATGTGTATATTATGTATCTATAATGAAATTTCACATGAACATGTATTTGGATCCCTAAATTAATATGATATTGATGTTAAAAATGATATGCAATGTATTAGGATCACCCTCCATGTAGATTCAAATGCAATAACATCATTATAGGGATTGAATTATTGAAGAACCTCTTGAATTTGAGAAATCTATGAACTTGTAAATCGTCATATTAAAAACTGTTTGAGCTGTTTTGGTTCCGAAAATGGATGTTTCGTTCATGCTTCCCGACAGAAAATTACATTCCAAACAATTTTGTAGTTTTAAGTTTTTTCGAAAACGGATCGGAAAAGTCTCAAATCGGCGTTTTAAAATTCTGCGCAGAAAGTTGTCGTGAACAGATCGGAACTGTATATGTTAGTTTCGGGTCTGTTTTAAGCATGATACGGTAGCGTGCTCGCGTGTCCTTGTAGAAAATCACGTTCCGAACAACTTTGTAGTTTTAAGTTTTTCCAAAAACGGATCGAAAAAACCTCAAATCGGCGTTTTAAAATTCTGGGAAGAAAGTTGCCGAAAACAGGGGTGAATATTATATATTAGTTTCAGGTCTATTTTGTGAAGGATATGGAAACGTGCTCGCGTGTCCTTATAAAAAATCATGTTCCGAACAACTTTGTAGTTTTAAGGTTTTCTGAAAACGGATCGGAAGAGCCTCGAATCTGCATTTTAAATTCTGGGCAACATGTTGTTGAAATAAGAGATAATGTTTTTCATGTTGTTAGTAAGATAATTGTGGTGTTGTGCCTAATATCCTAACTTGATCACATACTTAAGGTTATTAGGGATATATAACCTTGAAATGATTTGATGTTGAATTAGTAAATTAATGATGTAAATTATGTTCTATTATAAATAATGACTATTGTATAACTCGAGTAAGAGGCTTGACACGATTGTATATATACATAAGCGTGAAATTGTTTTACATGTATATTGTCTAGTACACACTAGACTAGTCCTCCGGTCGACGTAGGCACATGTTGAATGCGATTTTTTTTTGTGATTGATCCGGTTAGGTTCTGCTCGAGTGCCGTGTCGGAGATAAACCACCGGAACCGGACACATGGTTATAATGCGGGTCGGATAGAAAGACCTTGAAATGCCATGTGATTTAGGACTTAGTATGATTGCCCTTGCCACGTAATATTGGGGAATATTCGTGTGTAGGCCTAGTGTTACGACTTGTTCCCTCGGGTAATGATAAGTGACCCGATATGACTTGTTGTGTGAGATATTATGCTTGTGTCTTAAAGTAATATCCCGAATCGATGTATTTGATATAATACTTGAAGGAAATATTTTGATACATTAAATACTGAAATGAGATTAATAATGATTAATCATGATACGATATGAGACTACACGTTACTCGATTTTGGGTTGGGTAGCCACGACATAGGAACATTGGTTGGGTAATTGAACAACTTAATTACTGGAGACGAGTAACGACTAGTGTGCTTTCATTATAAGTACATCTTATAATCTTATAGCTTATTTTCTTGCTTTGACGTCCGTCTATCTTGCTTCTTACTCCTCTTCTATATATATATAATATATGACAGGTCCTCGTCGTGCTGGATAATAGACTACGGAGCCTGGTGAGATCATATCAATCTTAGGATTCATGTAGCCGTGGAGTTATTCTATTTTAATTTATGTCGTTCGTTTCCCTTTTCTTAAGGGTGGTACCAGAGATTATTATCACTTTGTTTATACTTGGGATTTGAGAGAATTATTGTATTACTCTTTCCCATTTTGTGTTGGGACGCATGTATTGTCATTTTATATTTTCAGTTTGAGATTACTGATGGATTATTACAGTTAATAGTTATGAGTTGGTTTCACTTGTTATAGCTGTTATGATGTGATATGGTTACACATATGAGAGTGTACATGTTTATTTTACTAAGTTTATTTAAATTTCTGTTTCTAATGCCAACATATTGACGCTCCGCTTTAACTTAATTGGGCGTAGCTAACCGAATTAGATATAAAAAGCAGGATTGTCACAACAGTGATGGGACTTAGCCACGATGTTGTCAAGCTTCGCTACTTATTCAGAATGGGTTCTCGAGTCACATGGTCGGCGGCCTATGATGAAGGTTATGCGGATGCTCTCGTCAAATTGGAGGAGGCAAAAAGTGTAACTTACAAGCAAGAATGGTTGAATACCTTGGGGATTTTAAAAGTTCTCAAATACTCTCAACGTTAGTATATGTACCAAGTTGATTGTTCGGCTTATAGGTATCCTCCTTTTGGCAATAAAGAAAGGTGGGTCCTTCTGGACGATGTTCCTCTTCAGCTGGCCGAAAGCTATTTAACCTCTCATGACAGTGACAATAAGTTCCGACCAGACCCTAATGATAGTCGACGAAGAGAAATTATTGATTTTTTTCCCGCCGACCATAGCATGTTCAACTTTTTTATGTTTTTGTCATTATAGATGATCTTTTTGTAACCCGTAACTTGTGTTGTAACAAGTTATTTATTTAATATCAATATTGCACATTTTCCATTCTTTTATATCGAGCATGTGTTTTATTATATTATCTTACCTTTTAGGTTATGTCGTCACACTACCTTAGGCCTAGAATAGACTATGCCAAAAATGCACCCAGTTTAATGGCAATCCATCCATTGAGGATTTTATCTGATCAAGTCGGGTTCATTAAGTGCCAAGGGATCCCCCATATGGATTTTTCTTTCTTGAGAAATCCATGAGGTCTTTGTATTTTTCTATGATGAAGACCTGAAGACCTCATGTTTAAGTGAAATTAATAAACTTATGACTGTAATTAAGCTAACTCTGATCGACATTCGATCATTAGTGAAAAATGTGTGCATGTCATTTTGGAACTATGCAAAGTAATTGAAATGTTAAGTAATTGATTGTACCACTAGGATCCTTATTAATGACTTTGAATCAAACTACGAGCATCATAAGTCTTGAAATAAAAATTTACGAAAACTAAGTATGCTGGAAATAAAATCAAAAGTAAAATTTCTTGAGATTAGTGCATTCCAAGCTCTAAGTATCTCTCTGCCCTCTATTGTTTTGAAGTGATAGTCTCCTTGTAGATCTTGTCTGATTACTTTGAATGGTCCTTTCCTGTTAGGCCCTCACTTTCCGCCCGAAGGTTTTTTGGCGCTATTGTGGACTTCATGGTATTTGATTCCATGGTCACTACAAAAATCTTAGAAAGGTCCACCTTTAAACTGTGTGTCTTTGTCCATTATAATTGTTTAGGTTAGCCCAAAGCGAGTTATAATGTTCCTCCAAGTGAATCTAATCATATCAGTGCCTCTGATGTTCGCTAGTGGCTTTGCCTCAATCTATTTTATGAAATAGTCTGTGCCGACCAATAAGTACTTACGGTTTTCTGGTGCAGTTGGGAGTGGCCCTACAATATACAACCCCTACTGTGCGAATGGCCATGGACTAGTTAGGGCTGTAAATCGGGCTGAGTGATCCGAGCTTGAGGTTGCTCAGGCTCGGCCCGAACTACCTTCCCAGTCTCAAGCCCGAGCTCGACCCAAATTATATTTTTTCATGCAGCCCGAACTCGACTTATAAATATTTTGGGCCCGATTTCATTTTTTTGTTAAAAAAAGTTTAAATTAGTGTTTTTTATTGTGTTTACATCGTGGAGAAAATGTACACACCAAAATCTAATTGATATTTCCTAAAATAAAGTATATAATTATGAAATGTATTAAACTAAAACAAGGGGGGTAAGAATGAAACCCTATAAAAACTAATTAAATTTCATACATATAAACTTAGTTAACATAAATATGTTATATTATATAAAATAATTTATTTATTTATTTATATATTCAAAGTTCGAGCCCAATTTGGGCTTGGCAAAATTCGGCTCAAGCTCGGCTCAAAATTCATTCGGGCTTGAAATTTTAGCTCAGAATCGGCTCGGCTCAAACTCAAATAAAGCTCGACCCAAAAATAGCGGGCCGAACGGGTGGGCTTTGGGGCTTGCCCAACTCAATTTACCGACCTAGGACTTGTTAGAGACTTCAAGTCATTGGATGGTTGATGAAGCATGAGGGAGAACTTTCGACACTTTTTGCACTTCTAGGTGTAAGTATTTGTATTTTTTGCATATCTGGCCACCAATAACCTTATTTGATTGCTCGAAAAGCCAAGGCCCTTCCTCCTGCGTAGCTCATACAAATCCCATCGTGTAATTCATATAATACTTGATCGATGCCTTTGGATATGCACATTGAAGGTAGGGGCCCCATAAAAGTTCTTCTATAAAGTTTCTCCCCAGGTTCAACGTAGAACTGTGCAACTTTTTCCCTGATTTTATGTGCTTCTTTTTTTTATCGATTTGTCAAGTTATTGTTCCACAGATAAGCAATTATCGGATCGATCGAGCTGGGACCCTTTTCTATAGCAAGAATGTGTTCGGATGCCCCCGTCTTTGTAATGTTAGGCTTGTCGAGGAACTCCACTTTAATTGTTCTCCTAAGCTTGGCATCCACTGCTGAACTTAGGGATGCTAAAATATCGACATGACTATTGTGCCCTCGGGGGAACTGTTGAAGGGGAACTTCCTCAAACTTTGATATCAAATAGTGAACCACATGTAGGTATGCTGCCAATCTTTCGTCTTTGGCATTGAAGTCTCCACTTCTCTGGTTGAACACCATCATTGAGTCACAATACACTTCGAGGTGCTTTGCCCCTAGCAAGTCAGCCTTATGCAGTCCCGCTATAAGAGCTTCGTACCCGGCTTTATTATTGGAGACTTCAAAGCCCAACTCGATTCCTTGCTCGATCATGGCATTCTCCGGTGTTACGGGAACAATTCCTACTCCTGTCCCTTTAGAGTTGGAGGCACTATCCACATATAATATCCACTTTTTTTATCGATCAAGCTCATGATCTTCAACTAGTCGGTGACCTGTTGATTTGTAGGGACCTCTTATCTGACAAATTCAGTAATGAAATCAGCCCGCACCTTCCCATTAATTATTGTTCTTGGCTGATAGTGTATATCGAATCTTTCTTAGTTCGACTGCCCATTTGTACATGAATCCAGATAGGTCGACCTTATAAAGAACGACTTTAAGAGGGAAGGATGTGATAATTTTGATCGAATGGGCCTCAAAGTAATGATTTAACTTTCTGGATTCGATGGCCAACGAGTAAGCCAACTTCTCTAGTGGAAGGTAACGCTACTCGGTGTTTAGGAGCATCTTGCTAACATAGTAAACATGGAAATATTTGTCTTCTTTCTACTATACTAAGGTTGAACTGATTGTGTGGCTTGATATTGTCAGGTAGAGGTAGAGAGGTGTGATACTTCGCCTATTTAAATATCGGGTGATCAGTCCTCTACCAAAATACAACAGGAATCTCATCTGATTTATTCTTAGCATCACTGTCGAAAATATTTTTTTCTAACCACCTATTAATTAAATAAGTCGGTGCTAAATTATGTCTTTCCTGTAAAAGCCGACGAGTAAATTGTTAACTAAAACCAACACAACAATAAAGCTAAATAACCAATCACACTAATAAGGAAGTCTAAACATCATATAATAAAATCAAGTACCGAATAAACCTAATAAAATCAAGTGCCGAATAAACCATCGATTACCAAAATCCAAAACAGTAGCATAATGAAATAATCACTAAAAGTAACTATGTCTGTAAATAAAGGGGCAATACACCCAAGTGATAACTGAAGTAAAGAACCTGTTCTAGAATACGATAAGTGAAACAGCTACTCAACAACTTGCAAGCCTTCACATCAACTGCAGTTTCGTGTCCCTGGCAAGAACTGTCATCCTGGGCATCTCTTTGGCTGGACATCTAAAAGTTTTGGAAAATAATTTGACACGGGTTAAAGCCCAAAACCTTTTAAAAACATTTAGCAAGTAATTAAAATGCGTTAATAAATATACATTATAACTTTCCATATTTAAGTCGGTGTAACATTTACCTGAGATACCCCTCACCTCTCAACTATAGCGGGCACCTAAGTATGCTCTTAAACCACTTAGTTACACTACCCGCCTAATTAGTTATGTTTCAAATCTCACCAATATCATACTCTAACCTGAGTATTGTTTATCATTTATTTCTTAGTTAGTTTACTCATTAGCTTAGTTAATTATCTCGCCATTTGTCATTTATATTTACTCTAGTTATTTAAGAATGTTCACGCTTAATGTTTTAATCCCTTATACAGTTAATCATACTATTATATACGTAATGAGTTATTATAATAAGAACATATATGTTCACCCTTAATGTGTTATGCCCGTAGATAATTAACTATGCTATTATATATGTAAAGATACACTATAACAAACACACATATGCCGCGTATATTCGCCATCCCCCGAGTAGTAACTCATTAGATGTCACCATCCCCCTAGTAATAACTTATTAGATGTGCCATCCCCCGAGTAATACTCATTAGATGTTGCCATACCCCGAGTAATAACTCATTGGATGCCTTTTTCTATAATGCTATCACAATCCAGGCATACTCACTTCATCCCGATCACCGACGGTCGGACTCTCACACCGACTCAGTAAAAATTGAAAATGTAAAAGTGGCCATAGTCCTTCGATAGTGAGCCCTAACCATACCCAAATCGTCTCACTTCGAGTTTAAATCACACAAACATAAACATGGCTCTATGACCTGGGGACTATACTTACCTTGCTTTCTCTCTCCAAGAAAGATCACCCACATCGCGCAACCTCCACTGATAGCACTAGAGGAGGATGTTTCACATAATTATCATACACACGGATATTATTCTTATTTGTACATATATACTCTCTCTCTCTCTCTCTCTCTCTCTCTCTCTCTCTCTCTCTCTATATATATATATATATATATATATATATATATATATATATCATAAAATTTAGCTAACTCGTGCCTGTCGCCTAAAGCACTAGCCCACTTATCCCGAGTTTTTCCCCGACTCTTAATTTATTTAAGTTTAACCAATTAAATAAATAAAGTAACGTCACCCTGCTAAAACATCTGGATTTACCTAACCAGTCCGTCATATAAAATAATTAGTTTGATACGTAACATCACTCCGTTGAAACACTCGGACTTACCCAACCAGCCCGTACATCAAATGTCTCTGAATTCTTCTCTCACAAATTCATTATTTTAATTCCCGAGTATTATTTGTCCCAATGCTCTAATCTTATTACGAACATACCCATTATCATTCCAAGGAATTTTATCGTTGTTAATATAAATTTGTTTAGAAGTCCTAACACTCTCAAGGACATCTAAAGCATAAATCTCAAACGGATCTCAATTAAAAATTTAGAAATAACTCAACTCCCCTACCCAATAGGTCCGAATCAATTTGAATTCCAGGCTGAATCGATTCTCCTGCCAAATCGATTCGCTTAGGGAGACGAATCAATTCGATTTTGGGCAGTTGCCCAAATTTGCTTAGAATGACGGGATTTTATCTATGTTCTTCAATAAAATGATATGTAGTTACATTCACAACCCAATTTCCTATCCTCCATTAATCTTATACATGAACCTAATCTCTCTTTATATATAAATCCATCATAAAACATTTAAAACATAATCAGCTTAAGGAATTTAACACCAAATTCGGGAAATTGCATGATTTCTTAATTTATTCTCAAGTTCACTCTAATCCTCAACTTTCTCATTCAAGATTCAATCTTTATTTTCTAATTAATTCTCAAAATATGCATAAAGCAATGATTACGCTACTTATCACCCAAAATCCCATATTTTAATATGGATCCCATTCCAAAAAGAGTTCTAAACTACAATATATCACCTACTATGATATGAATTGTATTTACTACTCATTCAATTAAAGCAAGTCAATTACTTGCCTTGGGATGTTTGTAGAGTCTGATCTACTTTGTGTGTAATGGGTTAATGCTAGATTTTCCTCTGATTCCTCCCTAAATTGGCCTTCTCTAGCTTTGTCTCTTGATTTATCTTATCTTCCTCATCTCTTAGGGATTTAGAATAAGTATATGGCTGCCTCACCCACCTAACCGTTATGGTTTAATACACAAATCCTGAAATTAGGTTATTATGCTAATTTAAAATTACCCAAATACCCCACGTGAGTTCGGACTTATCTAAAAAGCTCTCGGAACCCAATTACTATCCATGGGTACTTGTTTATGACTATTTTGACCTATTTGGAATCAACCGTGCACTCGAAATCTCCATCCGAGTCACTATACATAAATTTCACATCTAAATTTTAAGGTAGTCTACTCACAAGCCCTGGTCGAGATATCATTATAATCCCATCGTTATTACTCACTATGACGTTCTAACAATTCACCGTATTTTATTTACTAGAAATGCACTTAGTAAATTCACCACATAAATATTAATCTTATTCCCACAAATTAATATTTATTAAATATGCAATATTTCACTTTAATTAAATTATTGCACACGTGTAATTTAAAATACCAGAAATAATTAAATCATAATTATTTAAAAATACGATGTGCTACATACTTCCACCCTTACAAAGGAATTCCGTCTTCAAAATTTGAATATGCATGGTACTCACTGCCTCCGAACGTATTCAAAGTTAACTTCTGATAATATTTTAGTGTTTCCACTGTACACAAGCCATTGGTACCATTTTGATTGAAGGTTTACTCACGACAACCCAAGATTATCGATAAATCCATTCAAACTCTTCATATCGATATATATTCCCTCATTATTTAGGTCTTGCTCATACAATGATACGCAAAATTATCATGAATCCTTTACTCAACACTTAGAAGGACGAGCCTACACTCCATTGGCTCTATCATCTTAATATTGGAAAAGGCTCCACTTACATAGGTAAAAATTTCTCTTGTTGCTAAAACATGTAACTCCCTTCATGGGAGACACCCGCAACAACCCCTGACTACTTTTGTCAGGCTTTAAAAAACTTTGATTCGAGGCAATATAACTCTCACTACGTACTGAACTATATTAAAATAACGTAGGTTAACTCAATCCTTGCCGACGGACCCTGAATCACGCCTGGTTCGAGAAGCTTGTTATTCCCCACTACTAACCAACCGAAGGGTGGATGACAAGATCTCCTTATGAAGCCTCATAAGGCACCACACAAATAATAAACTGCTACAAGTTATCACACGTTACTCTATCAGTCCTAATCACTACTCCTAATTACCCTCAAATTTCAGATTCACATTTCTAGTATATCATTTAACATCTCAGTCAACCGTCCCGTTTACCCATCAATTTACGGGTGGTATATTTTCTCAAACATAGATCCGTCCCCATTACTTTATGATAACCCAACCAGAGGCAGGACACAAGGGTCTTATCTAGACCCACAATAATATTGGGTGGCACCTTGTGCCGGCTCATTCCCTTTCTTTCGTAAAATATTGGGCACCCTGCCCGATAGTGTAACTCACCAAATTCATAATATTTGCTCCATCTCGATCAACCAATTCTACTAACTCAAATCAAATTTTTAGCTCTCTCGCCATATTGGTGACCTCACAATGAACTTCATCAATCTGTTTAACCATTTCGTCACTGAAAATACCAATTTATTTCTAAAACTTTGGTTGATCACCTCAGACCAACCTTTTCCATCCATGAATGGTGCACCTTGAGACAATTTAACTATGTCCCACTCAATGCCGATCCACGCACTTAATATTTCACGTTATGTGGTACATCTTACTCCCCTTTTCTTGTAGTATACCAAAATTGTGACACACGGTTTGACCTAAAAATATTCCGGAGTCCAAATAAAATACCCGAGTAGAATTTTTTAACTATCTTGACCCTTTAGGACTCAATGGCGCACTCGAAATGACCATACAAGTTACTTAATTATAATTTACTTCTTTAATCCATTAAATTAGTCTCGACACGACTCACACGCGCGTCCTGACTTAATATACCAAACCGTCATAATTCCTACTCTAGACAATTTATAAAGTTTCATAATTCCATATTACGTAATCACACAGTAATATTTAATAATTCTCAACAATAAGTATTAACCCTTGGATCGCTAGTTAATAGTTATTTTAATCCGAATTAATTAACAATTAATTTCTCACATTTTAATTTAATTAATCCAACAATAATAATTTATCCCATAATTATTTAATATCATAAAAATACGAGGTGTTACAACATCTTCTCCCACACTGTGCATTTCCCGATCTCTTTGCATCTGATAACAATCAACATCCTACATATTGGCAAGCCACCCTCAGCATTTGACTGAGTAGGACTCCGCTCTTATTACCCAAAATAATTGGATCCTCTCTTATCAAGAGATACCTTTTACACGTGTCTCCATATTCTTTCAACCCATCTCGATTGTGATAGTTCACCTTGATCTGTACTTATTCGGACTATCTTTTTTCTCAACTGAAGTTCAGTCCATCGTATTATTCATATTTTATTTCTACTTCCCCCAGGCATATGTACAAAACATTTATAATCACGTCCCTTTACCCTGGACGATTCTTAGTATAAAACTAATCAGGGCGCCCATACACCCTATATCCCGTGCATATCTGCACTAACATTACAAATGTCACATACGTAACATATTCATCTCAAGCTCGACCCCGTATTCTCGGTGTGGCTATACATTAAGATTATATTCAGTTACCTTATTAATCACAAATTAATCCTTCTCGTGATTTCCCCACCCATCAACTAGTGGTGCAATTTTTTTTTCAATGCTTCCCACACAGCACTAACCAGCTCCTTTGGCTTTATATCATATAATAGCTCTCAGCTCAAAGCGTTTTGTTTACACGTTCACTGATTAACATTAAAAACTGACGCCCTAGCATCCAACAACGGCTCTCCACGCCCGACATTTATTAAGGTTTATGCATGGAACCTCCCACAAACAAAACTCAAATAAGGAACTTCTCCGATGCACTATTACCTAGCATTGTCGGTCATCAAGTTCTGTAGGTTCAAAGCACATAACCGAGAACACTCAAAATCCCATTCCCAGACATACAATTATAATCCTCCACATATCTAAAAGATTTCTATAATTCGGTTCTTGCAGTATCACTAAGTCCAAAATGCTAAATCAATAGCAAGGTCAAACTGTCCACTCGACGGTATACCTGATATCCCCTGAATCACGTCAGTAAAGTTCATATGCATCGACACATCCTGCACTGGAGTAGTGAACACAATAATAACAATCCACCATCGCCCAAACCATCGCTAACCAGTCCATACCCTGGATAACATCATACTCGAGTGTCATATCCCTCAAAATGAGCAAATCCACTAAAACATACCCTCTCAGTGTACACACCCATTCCCCTATAGATGGAAATAAAGAAACCCTATTACACAATGGTATGTATATACACATAGTAGTAAAACTAATAATACATCCACTAAACTCGTCTCACGAGCGAATCTAGGGCTAACAAAATACTGCGATTCGCCCATGTCACATAAAAGTTACCCCGTTCGCTCTAGGATAGGGCTCATACTTTCAATCGCTAATAGAACTGGCTGTTCAAATGGTTCTTGGATATAATACTCTCATTCAAACTAAACCAAAACTGTTGTAACCATCGCCCCTGCTGGGCACCCTGTTCTTGTCCCCTAACTCGCTACGTACAAGATCAACACATGTGTTCCTACTCTTCAAATATAAGACACCTCCCTCTATGATGCCCCTTCTCTATCCCCACTGGCCATATCAGGGTTGTCCTTCTACGAACCTGGTAGGTTTGGCCCTATTCGCTACTCACGTTGTTCCCTTAGCTCCGCTGGCCCTGTGGAACACACTATTAGCACTGACGGTCTTGTTTGGATCCACTGTCACTCAGTAGGAATTCCTTTGATCTAAATAATTTAAATGGGTCCCTCTTAGTTATTATCCCACCCACTAGCACTAATTACATTCATTCTTTCTTTGTTGACTAGACTCCTCAATATCCTAGCTCCCTTCACATGGAATCATTGGTATTTCCCTTACAAAACTACGAGGTTGATGACATCCCATAAGTCGTCCAAGCTAAATTTCCCATAAGTGGTTGCGACTTCTACTCGTGAGTCCATCATCACACTTAAGAACTCTTTTATCCTTCATACCTACCTCATCAGGTACGAAGTTTGCTAAACAAGTACATTCTTACTCGATATCGGCCACTGTCCGACCATCCTATGATAAGTTCAAAAACTTCATTCGCATCCCAGTTCGAACAACATTTAAAGTACTACGGTCAAATCGCACCCAAAAATTTTCAAATAATATATTATCTCTCTCCTCGTCTGTGGTGATTGACTTCCACCACCGCAACACTGATCCTACGAGCTTAAAAGTCTCCATAAATTTATTTCTAAGTGTCACTGCACTCAGCCATACGCAAAAGACTTTGGATGTCTCATTCTATTGACCACTCACACTTCTGCACTTTCCTAGACTCTTGCAAATGGCCATTTAAAAAACCCTCCGACTCTCCCCCTTACCAATTGCACTGGGTGAGTATGGATTTGTGCCGTTGTTAGCTATGGTGGTACTTGGGGAAAGCTATTGCTCCCTAGTAGTTATCACGACGTCCACTGCCGGAACAATAACAGTGGCGACTTCTACTACAATCACTATTCCCATAATACTCTGTAGCTCCGACTGAGCCTCTCCCCCAACAGTCCTCCTAACGGCCCTCGTCGGTCATGGTATACAGAGCTCAACCTAATCGTATATGATGCGCATAAATTATACTCAATAGAAGGAGAACATAAGTTGCATTATAAATCAATAGTCCTAAGCACAGAGCTCTATATCAAAGAAAAGAAACGCTGAAAATGCAGTAAGTCCACACAATAACTAAGGACACTAGAATCTGATGCTTAGATACCACCTGTGACACCCCGCCTAATTAAATATTGGGTGACCACTCCTCTATGAAAATACAACCGGAATCTCATCTGGTTCATTCTTAGCATCACCGTCGAAAACATTTTTTTTAACAACCTATTAATTAAATAAGTCGGTGCCAAATTATATCTTTTATTTAAAAGCCGACAAGTAAATCATTAACTAAAACCAACACAACAATAAAGCTATAAGGACAAATTTCCAATCGAGTCATTTGTAGTATTGGCTATATTCCATTGGACAAAACATCTTTGGGTCATACCAAGTCACACATCTAACATCCATGAGGAATTTGGGCATCCGGTTTTATACGCATCATCGAATCGCCTTCCTATTCTCTTTTCCCAAAAGGTATATGACCCAAATACAATTTTATGTTTTGGAGTTAATTTTTAATCTAATTAAAATGGTTATGAAAATTTTCTAATTAATTTTAAATTAATTTTTTGAAAATTAAAATTTTCGTTCGAAGTCAGCCCAGGTCGTTCGAACGACCTGGTTCTAACGAACCTTGCAAATACTCCCCGAATTATCATTAGAAGTTTCGGTAGATATGTCGTTCGAACGAATATGTTCTAATGAAGTTTCTAACGACTTGCTTTATAATTCCTTGACTTATCGTTAGTAAACTCGTTCGAGCATAGTAGTTTGAACCAGTTTCATCAGTTATGATTTTTTTAAAATTTTTCTATAGTTTATTTTGGTTACTGTTTTGGTCCACTTCTTTTCTCAGATCCATATAGTTGACGAAAATACAGTTTTTCAATTTGAACCTGATAGTTTGAAAATAATATTTTGAGATTATCCTTTCAAGAAAAAAACTTGCTCCAACACATTTTGATTTTGAGTAAACACATTGAAGATCCAAAACCCCATACTTTCTACCTTGAATTCATCATGGGCATCTGCGGTGGATTTCTGCATCCTAGTTGATTGGAGACGGTTCTTTGGCCCTCGGTGGATATCGAGACACGAGCAGTATTGTGCAACGCCTTGGAGCTTCATGTATTACAAACGGAGGTAGAGGAGACGGCATCATCAAGTCTTAGTGAGTCAAGCCTGTAAGTCTTTTGAGTCCTTTTGTAAAACCTTTGTTTGTAGTGGATTTGTCTAGGCCCAGTCTTCCGAGGTTTTTCCCATTTGGGTTTTCCTCGTACATCGGCGTGTTGTGGTTATGATCTCTTATTTTATATCGCATAATCACCTAGATGTATGTGTAGGCTAAAAGGATAAAATTTGGCTTAATTTATATCTCCTACTTAAATTGAAAATTCCCACAACCCACTTAATAATTGTACATTATAACTTAGGAATTTGCAAAGAGTATAAAATTGGAATATTTCTATCTTTGTCCAATTTTACAATGGTGTGGTGTGTGTATTCTACAAAATAATTTAAGTCTATATAACCTTGCAACTTCAAATTGGTATCAGAGCCAGTCTCTAAAAGTTATTTAGATGAATCCTCGAGGTTATATGGATAGTTTTTCGTCGAACAGACATCCTATGTTTGATGGAACTAATTATACTCATTGGAAAGCACGTATGAAATCTTTGTTAAAATTTATTGATGAGCATGTTTGGGTAGCTATTGAAAAGGGATGGTCTCCACCTACTATAGTTATTGGAGAAGAAACTGTTTTAAAACTTGTAGAGGACTGGCGTGAGGATGAATTAAAATTGTGTAACTTTAATTATAAAGGTTTAAATACCTTGTTTAATGCTGTGACGCCCGATGAATTTCGTCATATAATGACGTGTGAGACGTCAAAGGAGGCTTGGAATATTCTCCAAGTTACTCATGAGGGAACGAGTGCGGTTAAAGATTTTAAACTTCAAAACTTAATAACCCAATTTGAAACATCACCATAAAAGAAACTGGAACTTTTGATGAGTTTTATGCTCGTATATCTGATATTGATAATTCTTTCTTTAACTTAGGTGATAAAATTCCCGCAGATCATGTAGTAAAGAAAATTCTTGGATGTCTTCCTAAACGTTTCATTCCAAAAGTCACAATTCTTAATTCATTGGGAAAACTAAATACTTTAAAACTTGAAGAACTTACTGGTGACCTTCAAACATATGATTAGATATGTTTCCTAAAGATAACAAAACCAAAGATAAGGGTATATCCTTGAAAGTGAAGAAAGAGGAAGTGTCTGAGTCCGATGAGTTTGATATCAATCCTGATGATATAGCTCTATTTGCTAAAAAAATTAAAAAAATTCTCAAGTTCAAAAATCAAAACTCAAAATTTGAGAAAAACAAAAACAAAAACAAAAACAAAAACAAAGGTAATAGAAGTTTTAATAATCACGATTCTAAGAAGTTTAAGAGAGACAACCTTAAAAAGGATGATTCAGAGAGATGTTTTGAGTGTGAGGGACGTGGTCATAAAGCGTATGAGTGCCCCACTAAACTTAAGAGACAAGGTAAAGAATAGGTCATTTATAATGCTACTCTAAGCGATAATGAGATTGAGTCTGAAGACTTCGATGACTCTACCCCTTTTAGAAATAAATTCACTGCTTTTATGGCAAGTCATGCTAGTGATTCAAGTGAGTCACTTCCTAAAGTTGACAATTCAAAGCATGAACTTGAGGGCTTATCTACTCAATTTGAAACTAGTGATGAATAAGAAAGTAAGAGCGATGTTAATGAAAGTGAGTTACAATCCGCCTATACAGAGTTATACACCGAATCCATGCGTATTCAAAAGGTAAATAAGAGATTAACACTTAAAGTGTTAACATTAGAAAAAGAGTTGAAATGCCTGAAGGAGAAGGAGGCTCTAGTTAGTCAACTCGAGGAGATTAATATATCTCTTTCTGAGAAGCTTATCTTGGCAGGTAAAGAAAAATGTGACTTCATTAACTCCTTAGAATATGTCAACAAAGATCTTCTTGAGTCCTTAGAGATTAGAAAATCTCTTAAAGCAAAAATTATCCGACTTGAGAAAGATCTCGAGTCCTCTCGTGAAGTCAAAGTCGCACTCTAAGATAATTCAGGAAGAATGGGAAAATTATTTTTAGGTCCCGTTTTAGGATATAAGGAGTAAGGTTATCAAGAGAGAAAGGTCATAGGTTATGAGGAATGTGAGTCATCCAACATTAAATCTGAACCCGTAGCCAAGTTTGTTACTAAAACAAACCCTCTAGGACCTAATCTACCTAAAAGAAGTCCTCCTAAGAAATATACAAAAGTGACACGAAACCAACCCTACATGTGTACTTATTGTCACAAAAGTGGTACCTTAGATATTTTTGTTACAAGCTTGGGAAGAATTCCCTTTTTACTACTTCTAATCCACGCTATAACTCCTTTGATAGTCTTAAGAACCAAGATGAAAATCTAGTTAATACTTCGAAAGATTTAATGGAATTTTTTTAAGGTTTTCTATGAATCAAGAAAATAATTCTTACCAAAATACTAGAGTTAACAAAGGGAAAAACTCAGTTCAAGCATGGGTTAAGAAAGATAATACCAATAAAGCTTTTGTTGTTCATGTTGAACTTAAGGCTAAAAATACCTCCCAATGGTACTTTGATAGTGGATGTTCATGACATATGATAGGTGATAAATATTTGTTTACCACTCTTAAAAACTATAAAGATGATAAGGTCACCTTTGGGGATGGAAACAAATCTCAAATTATGGGTAGAGGGTCTATTGAAATTTTTGGGTTTTCGAAACTTGAAAATGTCCTTTATGTTGATAGTCTCAAGGCAAATTTGATAAGTATTAGCCAGCTATGTGATGAAAACCTTGATGTTAAATTTAGTCAATCGGAGTGCACCGCGTATGATAAATTGGGTGGGGTTATTTTACAAGGCCTGAGAACTAGTGACAATTGCTACGGAATAGTTCCTAAGTCCTCATTAGTTTACAATAGTGCAAAAATCTCATCTGCCGATCTTTGGCATCAACGGTTATTTCATGTTAACTTTAGAGATCTTGATCGTCTAGTGAGAAAAGATCTAGTTCGAGGCTTACCGTCCTTAGGAAAACCAACCTCCACAATTTGCGGGCCTTGTCAATTAGGAAAGCAAATTAAGAATCCACATAAAAAGTTGAACTCAATTACTACCTCTCGGGTCTTAGAATTGATACACATGGACCTTATGTGTCCCACTCGTACCGAGAGTATAAGAGGAAAGAGATATATTTAAATGATGGTAGATGATTTTTCAAGATACTCTATAGTAGGTTTTCTAAGAGAAAAATCTAAGCCTGTTGAATTTCTCACTGTTAAATGCGGAGTTCTTCAAAATTAACACGGTGTTATTATAAACCGCTTTAGGAATGATAATATAATCGAATTTAAGGAATACGGTGTGAATGCCTTTTGTGATGAAATAGGAATTAAGCATATATTCTCGGTCGTTCGTACACCACAACAAAATGGTATAATTGCGAGAAAAATCGAATGATCCAAGAAATTACAAGATCTATGCTCCTAGGTAGGAATGTGCTTCGTAGGTCTTACGCCGAAGCGATTAACACCTCATATCACATCGTAAATAGGGTTTATTTGCTTCCTAATACTAATAAAATGCCATATGGATTGTGGACTGGAAATAAACCTAATCTGGCATATTTTAGAGTTTTTGGTACTCCTTGTTATATCCTTAGGGATAGAGAGCTCCTAGGTAAATTTGACTCAAGGAGTGATGATGGTATTTTTCTAGGGTATTCTCAAAATAGTAGAGCTTTTAGAGTTTACAACTTAAGTAGTTTAAATGTCATGGAATCAATAAATTTTGTCATAAAAGACGATGTTCCAGCCGCATTTATTGATAATGAGGAAGATTTCCTATGTGAGTGTGATGTTGTTCCCGGTGTTGAAAATACTGAGTCTCACACAGACTTGGTTGTTACCACTACTGAGAAAGGGATCCTTCTCCTTGGGTTCGTCAAAGTTATGCCCTTCAAAAATTATAGGAAATCTCGAAGTAGGTGTCAAGACTAGGGCTCAATTAGAAAATAAAGTTACCTATTTGTGTTATACTTATAAAATCGAACCTAAAATTGTCAAGGAAGCTCTAAAAGATGAATTTTGGATAAGTGCTATGAAGGAAGAATTATTGCAATTTAAGAAAAATGATGTTTGGGAATTAGTTCCCTGACCCAGTGATTCTAATGTCATTGGCACCAAATGGATATTTAAAAATAAATTGGATGAAAATGGCGTCATTATTTGAAATAAAGCTAGGTTAGTTGCCCAAGGATACACAAAAATAGAAGGTGTTGACTTTGAAGAAACTTTGCTCCAGTTGCTAGGTTAGAGTCGGTTCGCCTTTTACTAGCCATAATATGTCACCTTAAATTTAAATTGTATCAAATGGATGTCAAAAGTGCTTTTTTAAATGGTATCCTTCAAGAGGAAGTCTATGTTTAACAACCTAAAGGGTTTGAGGACCCGAAGCATCCTAATCGTGTCTTCTTTCTAAAAAAAGCGTTATATGGTTTGAAACAAGCACCCTGTGCTTGATATGAGAGGCTCACCTCTTATCTCATTTCTCGTGGATTTTTAAGAGGGGGAGTAGATATGACATTATTTGTTCGTTGAGATGAGAATGCTATCTTAGTTGCACAAGTGTATGTCGACGACATAGTGTTTGGATCTACTTGTGATAAACATACTCAAAGTTTTTCAAAAGAAATGCAAGATGAATTTGAGATGAGTATGGTCGGTGAGCTTACCTTATTTTTAGGTCTTCAAGTGAGGCAACTCGATAGCGTGATATTTTTATCCCAAACTAAGTATGCAAAAGACCTTGTAAAGAAATTCAATTTAGAATTCGCGAAGCATGCACGTACTCTAATGAGTTATTCGGTCAAACTTAGTAAGGACACGAAAGGAAAGGATGTAGAGCACACTCTCTTTAGGAGTATGATATGTAGTTTACTCTACTTAACCACTAGTCGTCCGGATATTTCCTTTAGTGTAGGAGTTTGTGCTCGCTATCAAGCAACCCCAAAAGAGTCTCATCTTTTTGCTATTAAGCATATCATTAAATATGTTAGTGGGACTGTGTCTTTTGGGATTTGGTATTCGTTCGACACCAATGATTGACTATCGGCTTATTCGAATGCCGATTGGGAAGGAGATGTTGATGGATGCAAGAGTACTTTCGTAGGATGTTTCTATTTTGGTAGTGCACTTGTCTCTTGGATGAGAAAGAAACACAATTCTATTTCTTTGTCCACGGCGAAGGCCGAATACATAGTCGCCGAGAGTTATTGCACTCAACTTATTTGGATAAAACAAATGTTGGAAGATTACGACATTCCTCAAGGCACTATGACTATCTATTGCGACAATACAAGTGCATATCATATTTCCCGTAATCCCGTTCAACATTCTAAAATTAAGCATATTAGGATCCGTGAACATTTTATTCGAGAATTTGTTGAAGAGAAAATCGTTTCCTTAAGCTTCGTTGGCTCCGATCAACAATTGATCGATATCTTTACCAAACCTCTAGATGCCCTTCGGTTTGAAAATCTTAGGAAATCAATTGGGGTTTACTCCATTGATTGAGATCGAAGTCGTCTATCTAGTTTAAGTTGTGTTTCATGCCTATCTTTTTACCTAAGAACTAGATTATATTTTGTAGATATTTTCTTAAAAATTCCAAAAATATTATTATTATTTTTATTTTAAGGAAAAAGGGAAAGGTTAGAAAGGCTTTCATAAATTTTGTCCATATGGGTTTTGTGTTTGATGTGTTCCGATCACTATTCCATTTCATGACCACGTGGCTTGCGATGAGTAGTTAATATGGATTTCGTTTCACTTGTGCACGTTGATGCTCGTTTGTGATATATATTTTTATGATTGCCTCATATATTTGCCTTACTGCACACACTTTTCACGAAATATTGGGGATTTCTTCTTCACATTGCACTCGTGTGGTGAGATTTGATGTTGTCTTATCAATTTTAGTCACCTCTCTTATAAGCAATCGAGCTTGTGCATGATAATCCATTGCCCAGATTAAAAAAAATGTAAGAATATTCATCCGGTTGTTTGTTATTAGAAATGGAATCAGGACGCGAAAAATAATTTTTTTTGCGTGAATAGCCTCCATTTGCATTATAGTAAAAGTGCCCAAATGTATTGAGGCATTGAAAAATGATATATATAGCAAAGAGCAAAATTATTTAGCTTGATTGATTATTCAAAAGAAAGCTCTCACCATAAAGTTGTTAATGGGAGACATTAGTTGAAGATCAATGGGCATGCACATTCAATCGATATATTGCTTTATATTTGTGACAACATTGGCCAGAGAATCATCAATCTTCTATGCCTTTTGCTTTAGTGATTTAGTGTCCTATGGTATTTCCTTTATTGACACAAGGCATATGTGAGTGCATATTATGTTTATATATTTTTTTGCATTTTGCACTTGTGGGTTGTCTTAGGTCATGCACTCAATCGTATTGTTCACACCCCTTCATTTCCGCTCCCACGGTTCGGATATGTCAACACTTCCTAGGACATTTAAAAACTTCATTTTGGCAAGTTTCTGACCTTCCATGGCCCTTTTTCTAAGCTGATTTCTTATTTTTCTTAATTTTTTAGAAGGTTTTTTAACTCTATTTTTTCGTCAATAAAACTCGTTCGAACGATTTTTCTAACGAAAATGTCCCCAAATTTCCTATTTTATCGTTCGAGATGTCGTTCGAACGATCTTCTAACGAAAAATCCAATGAGTTGTGTTTAATATTCCTGTCTTTTTGTTCTTTAGTTGTTCGAACGAAGTCGTTCGGACGACTTATCTCATTCGAACGAGGTCATTTGAACGACGTATCTCGTTCGAATGAGCTGGGCTTATTTTGGGCGGTTCTTTTCTTTTTCTGCCATTCCAGTTTTCTAGATTTGGGTTTCTCACTCTCCTCTTTCCCACGATCCCCACTCTCCATTTTCACGATTTCCTCCTTCTTTTCTCACGATTTCCACTCTTCTTTTCCTACATAAACATCACCTCTCCTCTACTACCTCCGTTCCATACCCTCAAAATCCTACTCTTTTGAGTTCCATGAATACTACTCCATTTTTTTCAAAGTTCAAATTTTTTTAAGATAATTTCATGGACTTACACTTAATTCATTAATTTTTATTTTTTTTAATTTTCTGCATTCTCTATATTTTGTTTACTGCTAATGAAGGATGTGCTTGTGTTAGTGTTTGGTTTTATTGTTGGTGTTTGGCGGTTTAGCTGGATTTGTCATTTGGGTAGGTTCTAGTTTAGTACCTCATTATGCCTAATCGTAGTCGTCGTACTCGTCGCATCAGTGACTCCCCTGAGGAACGTTCTTCCTCCTCAGATGAGGAAACCAACATTGAAGCATCCATTCCGAATCTGAAACTGCATTGGAAGAACCTATAAAATCATACCCAGTCTCATTCCCCTGGGTTTTCCACTTGTTCCTATGTTCGAGAAAAAATAGTGAAGCTATCCACTCTAGCTGGCACTACCGTTTACTCATGGAATTCTGATTTGGGGTGGGACTCTTTATTCAATCTTACTGACCCTATTTTCCCCGACCTTATTTGAGAGTTTTATTTTGGGATGCGAGTGCTTGATGATCATCTTTACGCTGTTGTGCGAGGTACAGAAGTCACAATTTCTCCTGAATCCATCGCAAACCTTGTATTGTTACCCGTATCACCAATCCCTCCTAGGGCTGTGTTTTTTTTCAGAACTTTTCGATTTTTCCGATTTCCGATCCGATTTTTTCCGAATTTGGAATGAAATTTTAGTTTGCCGATTTCCGATTTTCCGATTTTCGATTTTTCCGAAAAAAATCGGATCGGAAATCGGAAATAATTCTGAATTTCTGATTTTTTTCCGAATTATTTCCAATTTTTTTGGAATTATTTTCCGATTTCCGATTTTTCCGATTTCTTTTCCGATTTTTTGAAAGTTTCCCATATCCCACATCGGTTGGGAGAGGGAGAGGGCTCCAAAATGTGCTCTATAAAAGGAGAGTATCCTCCTAACTTCTACACAAATGAAAAATGAGCCAAATCCTCATGTGTTTACATGTTGGGTTAAGCCATTTTCATTGTTTCTTTAAAATGAGAATTTCGAGTAATCGAAAATCCATAATTTATTTTTTTGAAATTTTGGAATTTTCGAAATTTATGGATTTTTAATATATTTTGTGAATTTCCGATTTTTTCCGATTTTTGCCGATTTTCAGATTTTTCCGAATTCGGAATATTTTTTAATTTTCCGAAAAAATCGGATCGGAATAGTTATTTTATTTCCGAAAAAATCAGAATTTTTTCCGAATAGGCATTTTCCGATCCGATCCGGCCGAAACACAGCCCTAATCCCTCCTATCCCTGGCTTCCCGGTACTCGCCTTGCCACTAGTCTTATCTTGAGCCCCGTATGTCTCATTGTTCAACCCGGTACGGTCACAATTTTTCATAAAAATTTATATCCAGATTTTATGGTCCTTAACTGGATTGTGTGTGCCTGTCTCATTCCCCGTGCTAACTCCACTCAAATTTCCAAACTTCACGTGGACCTCATGTTTTCTATAAGCATTCGAGATGTTATCGACCTTCCCGCTTACATTTTTATGGTTATTAAAGTTGTCAAGGTTAATCCCTTGTGTCCCATTAGGCAAGCGCTTCTTGTTACTGTAATTATTACTCGCCATTGCCTTGATGCTGACTGCCCTCGTCTTCCCTTAAATATCCCGGTGACTCATTTTCAAAATATTGATATGATTTTAGTTGGTCGCTCTCGTAGTCACCTACCCTGTGATACTCCACAGCTTACTACATCTCACTCTGCATCCTCCCAATTTGCCACTTCATCCAACCCTGCTCCGTCTAGACCACCCTCTTCTCGTGCTCCCCCACCCATTGACTCAGACGATCTTAGGTTTGTTCATACACAGGTTGAGCATATTGAAGAAGACAAGCGCCAGGATAGGGACATTTTGCAGGAGCTTTTACTTAACATGCAAGGGGATCGTGATGCTCCGGCTCGTCCGGAGAAGGCTCAAGCTCGTTGAGATGAAGCCCAAGATTATTGCGATTCCATCCTTATTGAGCATCTTGAGGATATTCACGCATGGAGATACATCGCGGTGCAGGCTCCTCCGGTACCGGATCCCTTTTAGATGATTCCTCCCATGATGCTCCAGCTCCCTGATTTCCCTTATGTTTAGTTTATTTCAGCCTTTGTACTTGTGAGAGCGAGAGGATAATATTTATTTATTTTATCTCACTTGTACCAGATTATGCACTTTGTCATTGCTTTCTTAGTTGGATATTATTTCCTTCCGTTTGGATATTTGGCTTTACATATTAATGGTTAATAATAACACGTTCCTGTTTTGTTCTATTGTTGGATATATGGATATTGGACTGTGCTGGACATCCTGTTGTTATTTTTTTCATTTCTTCCTCTTGTTATATTCCCTAACAAAGCAGGTTTGATTCTATCCCTTTGTTTTTTCCAAACAAAAAGGGGGAGAAACATTGATAGGAGGAGAGTTTATTGTTAGGGGGATTTTTAAAATTTTAACATGTTTAACATAATTACTTTAGTTTTCCATGATTCACATGATTCACTGATTAGTTTAACATGATTTAATGTCTCTATTTTCCCCATGCATTTTATGCCTTGTTGTTTCATGTGTGTAGGCCTTCATTTGTATATTTAATGCCTACTTCAATGCAGCCTTTGTAGTCAGTCGAGTCTGTCAGTCTGTCTTTTTTGGGTTTTTGGAACGGACTTTAGAATCGTCTTGACGGCTGGCTTAGCAAATTCAGTGTCTTTTTGGTTATATTTTATTTATATATGTTTTGTTCCGGAATAGCCAAAGGGGGGAGATTTGTAAGGACAAATTTCCAATCGAGTCATTTGTAGTACTGGCTATATTCCGTTGGACAAAACATCTTTGGCTCATATCAAGTCACATATCTAACATCCATGAAGAATTTGGGCATCCAGCTTTTCACGCATCATCAAATCGCCTTCCCATTCTCTTTTCCCAAAAGGTATATGAAACAAATACAATTTTATGTGTTGGAGTTAATTTTTAATCTAATTAAAATGGTTATGAAATTTTTCTAATTAATTTTAAACCATTTTTTAGAAAATTAAAATTTTCGTTAGAAGTCAGCCCAGGTCGTTCGAACGACCTGGTTCTAACGAATCTTGCAAATATTCCCCGAATTATCATTAAAAGTTTTGTTAGATATGTCGTTCGAATGCATATGTTCTAAAGAAGTTTCTAATGACTTGCTTTATAATCCCCTGACTTATCGTTAGTAAACTCGTTCGAACATAGTCGTTCGAATGACCTCGTTCGAACGAGGTTCGTTAGTTATGATTTTTTTGTATTTTTTCTGCAGTTTATATTGGTAACGGTTTTGGTCCACTTCTTTTCTCAGATCCATATAGTGGACGAAATACAGTTTTTCAATTTGGAACTGACACTTTGAAAATAATATTTTGAGATTATCCTTTCAGGAAAAAAACTTGCTCCAACACATTTTGATTTTTAGTAAACACATTGAAGATCCAAAACCCCACACTTTCTACCTTGAATTCATCATGGACATATGCGGTGGATTTCTGCATCCTAGTTGATTGGAGATGGTTCTTTGGCCTTCGGTGGATACCGAGAGACGAGTAGTGTTGTGCAATGTGTTGGAGCTGCGCGTACTATAAACGGAGGTAGAGGATATGACATCATCAAGTATTTTGAGTCGCTTTGTAAAACCTTTGTTTGTAGTGGATTTGTCTAGGCCCAACCCTCCGAGGTTTTTTCCATTTGGCTTTTTCTCGTACATCGGCGTGTTGTGGTTGTGATCTATAATTTTATATCGCATAATCACCTAGATGTATGTGTAGGCTAAAAGGATAAAATTTGTCTTAATTTATATCTCCTACTTAAATTGAAAATTCCCATAACCTACTTGATAATTGTACTTGCTAACTTAGGAATTTGTAAAGAATATAAAAATTGGAATATTTCTATTTTTGCCCAATTTTACAATGGTGTGGTGTGTGTATTCTATGAAATAATTTAAGTCTATATAACCTTGCAACTTCAAAAGCCAAATAACTAATCACACCAATAAGGAAGTCTAAACATCATATAATAAAACCAAGCACAAAATTAACCATCGGTTACCAAAATCCAAAACAGTGTCATAATGAAATAATAAAAAAATAACTAAGTCTGGAAATAAAAGGGAAACACGCCCAACTGATAACTGAAGTAAAGAACCTATTCTAGAATACGATAAGTGAAGTGTCTACTCAACAACCTGCAAGCCTCCACTTCAGCTGCAGCTTCGTGTCCCTGGAAAGAATAGTCATCTTGGGAATCCCTATAATTGGACACCTAAAAGTTTTTGAAAAATAATTTGACACGATTCAGAGCCCAAAACCTTTTAAAAATATTTAGTAAATAATTAAAATGCGTTAATAAATATGCAGTATGACTTTTCATATTTAAGCTGGTGTCGAACTCACCTGAGATAGCCCTCACCTCTCAACTATAGCGCGCACCTAACATATGCTCTTAAACCACCAAGTTATGCTACCCGCCTAACTAGTCCTGCTGCAAATCTCACTAATACCTTACTCTAACCCGAGTATTGTTTATCGTTTATTTCTTAGCTAGTTTACTCATTAGTTTAGTTTATAATATCGCCATTTGTCATTCTTATAACTTTACTCCGATTATTTAAGAGCATTCACACTTAATTTTTTAAGCCCTTATACAATTAACCACACTATTATATACGTAATGAGTTATTATAATAAGAACGCATATGTTCACCCTTAATGTGTTAAGCCCGTATATAATTAACTACACTATTATATACGTAAAAATACACTATAACAAGCACACATATGCCGCATATATTCGCCATCCCCGTGTAGTAAATCATTAGATTTCGCTATGCCCCGAGTAATAACTCATTACAAGTGTCATCCCCTGAGTAATAATCATTAGATGTTGCCATCTCCTGAGTAATAACTCTTTGGATGCCTTTATCTACAATGCTATCACAATCCAGGGCATACTCATTTCATCCCGATTATCGGCGGTCGGACTCTCACATTGACTAGGTAAAAATTGCAAACGTATTGGAGGCGATCATAGTCCTTAGATAGTGAGACCTAACCATACCCAAATCGTCTCACTTCGAGTTTAAATCACACAAACATAAATATGGCGCTATGACCTGGGGCTATACCTACACTGCGTTCGCTCGCCAGGGAAGATCACCTACATCGCACAACCTCCACTAATAGCACTAGAGTGGTATGTTTCACATAAATATCATACACACAAATATTATTCGTATTATATATATATATATATATATATATATATATATATAGGGGGAGAGAAAGAGAGGGAGGCTCTCGTACGAACTCAGTTTGTGGACCTAGTTTGCGAACTAACTACCGTCTAAAAATATCTAGGGACCACTATGTCTTTTATATTCTTTTAACATTTTCTAAAGTTTCATAATAGAATTTTCTACCCCAATAGTTTCTAAAATCTTTCAAGCTTATTCTTAAAGTCTAATTAATCTGGAAGCCAAGGTGTAGAAGTTTCGGGACTACTTCTCAGGTTTTCTCCGTCAGTACCGTACTATATTTCAGAATCATGAGGATTATCTATATAACTATTTTCATCAGGGTGTCTAAAAATTTCAAGAGGTTTTGAAGGAAAATAATCTAGTCTAAAAACCTGATGCGACATTGAGGTTTTATTAGTCTAGTCTCTTTATATATTTGATTAACAATATGAATTATATTATTTTCTGTAAATTCGTCCAAATCACTGTCACCATAGGATGACGAAAATCTTCGATACGTTTTTGGCGCAACTGTCTATATGAATTTAAGAAGAGGACGGACTCCTCCTGATCTTGTTAAGATAGTTATAGTTTCAGTTAACCTTTTGCGTCTAATATATTTTAATGAGTCTATAGTATCTTTAAGTATCCTAGTATATTCTTGATATTTTTCTGCTCTTGAAAGTTCTGCTTCAAAGTCTTTAGTTCTTAAATCTTGTTTAAAGAGATCACGAATCACTGTTCTAATTATTTATATTTTAGGTATTTCTCGTGTTAACCACTCAATAATCTAGTCTATATATTTATAAGAACCTCCAGTGTATAATAAAGCGGTTTCTATAAGTAATCTTTCTTTGGGGTTTGAGCGAGTCCACTTGTGGACTTCTCTTGTTAAGTATGGGTTTGTTTGATTAACAAATGCTAAAAAATATTTAGTTATTTGAAGGCTCATGCAGGTGCTTTTGAAATTTAACAATAATATTTGAAATAACTAGGGGTTTGGTATGAATTTATACCTTCCTTCTAGTTTGCATTTCCTTTATCTTCTTCCCTTATTTTCTTCAGTTTGTTACTATTCTTCTCCGGTCTATACCTCCTACAACCCTTTTTTATGTGTCACACCTCAATCCTTTATTGGCATTGGACCCGTTTCTTGCTTGTATGCCACTAATCCTAACACCCACCTGGATAACGGCTCCTGGTAAATTGGCACCTGACGGCTGTTCAACTGTATAACACCTACATGCTACACCAGAGGTTACACATAATAGCCCTCTATGAATAAAAAGTTGGATACGTTTGGAGTATAATAACAATGTAGCAAAAGAGATTTTTGGTAAAGAAAATACTTTTATTGCATAACATTAGTAAATACAACTCTGACCTTTTCCCTAATTATGAGATGTTTACTCACTAATTTGCATACTAATTTACACAAATTACTCTCTCTCTTACTACTTATCTCCCACTCCTTGTTAAGCCGTCTTACTCTTTCTTTCGATATACTTCACAACATACAAACTCTCCCTTTTATAGCTTAAGGGATATTATAACTGACTAGCAACCGGTTGTGGAAAGTAAAAATCAGTGAAAGAAAAATAATAATTATGTCTATAATGATTTGCTTTGCGAAAAGCAAAACTGTTGTCTTTTAATAATTTCCTCAGATGGACCATAAAGGTCAGGTCTATTTCTTCCCCAAAATCAAACTTGTTATCTTGAGATAATTTCTACGAATCTTCTGCTTTTCAAAAATCGATCTACTAATTGAGTCACGCATTCTCCGTTTTTAATAATTATTTATATAAAGAGGGGCCTTTTTCTGTCTCATCTGTGTCTTCCTTTATCTTTTATTTTTATTTTGTGTGTGTTTGATGGAGCATTATTGTTGCTAAAATGTTCGTCAGTGAGGCCCACCACTCTAATATTAGCTGGTAAATCCGCTTCCACCACATCTTTGGATTCCTTCCCGAGCCTTCCATTGAATGACTCATCAGCTTAGATAATTAAATTTGTCTTATGGTATACAGTATACCATCTTTCTTAGTTGGTCAGTAACTCCATAATATCTATTATTGCCATGGCTTGGGCAATCTGGAATTTGTACTTGTCAACATATAGGTCTTTGGTATAATCTTCAAAAATGATCTCAAAGTCTTCACATGCAAAAGATGAAAATTTAATAAGTCTAAATCCTTAAACTCTTTTTCCCCTGCAAGAACTTGGCAGAATTTGATACATTCTAGCAAATAAGGTAAAAAATTCTTTTATCTTCTTGGCATACTCATGGATAATTTTATTCAAGAGTAATAGTGCCTTCTACAGTCTGAATTTTAACGAGTCTGATGAACCCATAGTCTAAAAGAGTTATGTGAGCCAACTTTGCTTCTCTAAAAAGATAATTTTTTGGAATGTCTTTCAAGAAATTACTAATTATCAAGGCATATCCATTAATCTCATGTAATAACATATTGAAATGATCAATAATGCTATCACCCTCTTTCTGACAGTTTTCTGAAGATGGAAGATTATTATTACCAAATATTATAACAATCTTAGTCTTAAAAGTCTTTTGCTGATAGGAGTCTGAGCATATGTCTGAGTTCGGGGTTAAGAAATAGCAGTACTACTGAGTTGAGTAACTGCAAGTCTTTGAGTTCTCATGAATCTGGCAATGACTACAAAATTCTGCTTAAATTCTATCCACAATTTATTCTTTACATTCCACCATATGGCATCTATAAGAGTATTTTCGTAATCTGAAAATTCTCATATATATTTTATCAAGTCTGGATATTTTAGGTTTGGTATATATTGGGAAAACTATATTTTCCCAATGAGTCTATTCTGGGAAATAATTTCGTTTCTTAGTTTTCTCAGAGCAACACGAATATCATCAAAGTTTTCCAAAATTAGTCTTTCTTGAGTGTCTTGGATCTGAGTCTGAGTATGTCTTTGCGTTATACCACCATTTGGTTTTATGCATCTAAGATAGTCTGAAATGTCTTCTTTATTCAGTCTATTAGTTCCAGAGGAACTCATGATGTCTAAATTTTCTATTTACATCATAAAATAAGAAAATATATTAGTATTAACAAACATGGATTCTCTAGATATGATGTCTAGAATGGTGTTTTTACTGCCCTTAATATGTGTAACAAAGAAGTTACGTGCATTAAGAAATTGGTGCCATCTAATTAGTCTATTAGTTCTTGATTTTGATAAGTTTAAGTCTTTGAATTTTACTGCATAAGAAGAATCAGTATAAACAGTAAAATGCATAGGCTTAAGAAAACAAATATTTTTGTATATCCCGAACTATAGCTAGAACTTCTTTTTCATGGGTTATATATCTTGTTTTTGGATAAAAAAAGTTCCAGAACTATATCTACAAAGTTTTTTCTTTTTAGTCTGATGGACGATGGAAAAGTATATTGCTCCCCATTATTTATCATAGGCATCTATTTCTACTATAAACACTTCTTCAACATTAGGCAGTTCAAGTAAAGGAATATTCTTGACTACTTCTTTGATCTGTCTTATAACTTTAAAATAATATTTAGTCCATTTAAAAGGATTAGCTTTATCTATTCCTTTTAATTTGGATGTTAAGCGTTGTCTTTTTGAAGCAAGACTCTTAATAAAGTCTACAGCTCAATCCTAAAAATGATTGTAATTGTTATTTATCTATAAGTTGGTCTGGAAATTTAAGAATCTTCTTGGTTGTGTTCTGATAAGGATAATTTTCCTTTATTAATATGAATTCCCACAAAATCTATTTTAGTCTGGAATAATTTTTATCTAATTCTAAGATAATCTTTTTAAGGTGGCCTACATGTTCTACTTCAGTCCTGCTAGCTATAAAAATATCATTTATGTACACAAGACAAAATTCTGAATAAGGTCTAATATTATCCATAATTCTTTGAAATACTTGAGGGGCATTCAAATATCCAAATGGCATTACTAACCATTCATATTTTCCTCGAGGCACACTAAAGGCCGTTCAAGTTATACTCTCTGGGTGCATCTTAATTTGTTAGAAGCCTGACTTACAATCAAGCTTACTGAATATAATTCTATTTTCAATTAGATTGATTAAATTATTCTTGTCTTGTATCTTATAATAATTGAATTCACAATTCTTATTAAGGTGTCTATAATCTATGACCACACGTCTTTTTCCTCTATTTCAGTTGGACACATTTTAAACGTATAAGGTAAGGCTATTATTTCTACTTTTACTTTCTCTAATAATGCCTAGCTTAAGCATTTCATCTATATCTTTTTTAAATCATTCTCTATTTTCTTGTGAATATACTTTCTTGTAAGTCCCGCCATTAACAGTGGCATCTCGGTTAAGAGGAATAATTTCACAATAACTTTGGTCTTTGTCCCACTTAGCAATGGAATTTTCTCCTAAAGTCGGCTTTGCTAATTGCCTAATCCTTCTATATCCATTTTCTTTTGTTTGGATATAGCTTGGACCTTTAATAACGCTTGTTGGGCTTGGTCTAAAATTTCTTATTGTATAAACGCAATTTGCATATGACACTTTTGGTCTGGACACTTACATTATTTTTGCAAGGGTTTAGTTATTTCTTGAGCTTCTTGTTGGATTGTAGGTCTAGGTCCACCATGCTTATCTGAAGAATTCTTATGGGTTACTGGTCTATAATTAGGTTTAATCTACATAAGGCCAAAAGCAATATTATTATTAATTAGATGGGCAATAATATTAAACTCCTCTTTATCACTAAGTGAAATCTTATCATTATAATGAGTATAAGGATGGTATTTACTAATAAAGTCTTGCCCTAAAATAATATATTATGTGAAATTAGGACGGGGATCCATAATCCAAAACTGATGATTTACAGTTTTGTTAGTCCGATTTGCTAATTTGAAGAAAATAGGAATAGTCCGAAAGTATAAGGTGAATGATTCTCCATTAGCCATCTCACTATGAATCTCTTGATTAAAATCTTAAAAATATTCTCGAGGGAAGGTATTTGCCTTATAAATACTCTGATAGCATCTTGTATCTATAAAAGCTGGAACTCTTTTAGGATAATCTTTGTATTGTATGAATAATTCTACAAAATAAGCATTAGGTTTAGTAGAAATTCCTAAATTATTCTTTTCTAAAATAGATATTCATGTTCGAGATTTATCTATGAAATCTAATGGTGTAAAGTCTTCTGTACTACTTTCTGGGTACTTATCTTCTTGATTATAGGAAATTCCCTTTCCTTTTAAGTCTCCATTTTCTTGTAATCATTTGGCTATATTTTTATCAATGTCTTAATAATAGAGTTTAATATATTGGCCTATTTGAGTATCATACTGAGTATTAAAGATTGCTTTAAATGTAGTTATCTAACATCCATCATGGTAGTGTAACTGGCAAATAACACAAACTATAAATAATTTTGTTTATATAGTCTCAAAACATTCTACACAACTAAAGACTTTCTTGCTACATTTCATTTCCAATGTTCAATAATGTTCTTCATCGTAGTAAAATCTAGGAATTTTTGTTAGTAACTCATGATTACCAACTATCCATCTTTTCTTTAAAAGGGGGGTTAATATACATTTATACCAAGCTTCTTCAAAATCTATATAATCTTCTTCATGATTAATTTGCATTATATATAAGTCTAGAGTATCTTGGGAGTCTTAATATTCATCCTTATCACCATTGATGTCTAAAAATGGACTTAATCCAGATTTATAATCACAGATAAAAATGTGGTAAAGTAATTAAATCACACACACACATGAGAAGAAATTTTTAGAGTGGTTTAGCTGTAAAATAACCTACACTCACTATTGGTATTATTCCGCAGGGTTTACAATAGCTCGGTATGATGTGCTTATGAGTGATTCGAATTATCCCTTGATCTAAGGGAGTAGTTCGTATTTACATTGGTGTCAAACCCTAGAGATTGAACACCTTTATTTTGCCAGGTATTTACATCCGTGTACAATAAATGAAACTTTTGGGATTCAGTGCGGGTTAGCATCCCATCCGGGCAACTGATAGGTGGTTGGCATTCTTAATTCTTAAGTTGGTCGGCCTTATTACTGACTAGGTATCTCTGATGCCGATCAAGGTGCCTGGTCAGCCACGTAGGAGAACAAATCATTGGTCCACGTGGGAAAGTAATTTTTACATACAATAAAAGCCCCCAATGTTTCATACTTGATGCTTAATTGAAAGTACGGAGTATTAAGCCACGGTGATTACTTGGCGTGCTTTTTTGAGTATTTAGTCGGCAGCCGACCTCATATACTTGTAAAAAATTTCACTCAACTGTTTGATAATAGCATTTTTGTAAATAATACAAACTCTTTTGGAAGCGCCAAAGGATACAATAGTGTTTTGAAGCTTCGGGAGGCGTGCAATTGATGGTAGTTTAATAATTCATTCGGTTAATCATTTCGTTCCCTTTTATCGAGGCAATTTATAAATATGTATGATTTTTCCTTCCTTTCTTTTCACCTCAAACCTTCTGCACTTTAGATTTTTCCTTCATCTTCAAACTTTCTTTTTATGATCGTTTGTTGCCATCGTTTTCCTTCAGTTCTTATAGTCATCTTAGATCCCCTGTAATCCTTATTTCCCCCTTTGTCTGTTTTTGTTATCTTTTTTCACTATTGTTCACATCGTAGATTAGAGTTCATTAGACGAGTTTAGAGAAAAAATAAAAAATCCGTCTTGGGTAGATTCAAAGATAGCCCAGGGTCCCATAAATGTGTATTCTCTTCCTGAAGGTCACTGGATCCCCACTTTATTCATAGCTGAGTGTGGCATCACCTTTCCACCAAACCTCATTTCCTCTAATTTTATCAATACTTTGATATAGTCCCTGCTAGGGTATCATTAAACACTTGGAGGGTCGTAAATGGTGTCCATAGGTTAAAGGAAATTTACGAGAGTCATATTGGGGTCCATGAATCTATATTTTACCATAAATGGGGTACTGTTGGAGAGAGCATGTACTATTTGAAGACTGGACAAACAAATAGGGCCTTATTAATCAATTCACCAGATTCAAATAAGGATTATTGGGATTATGGTGTAGTTCTTAAGAACTGGGATTATGGTGTAGTTGTTAAGAATTGGCAATATGCTCCTCTTCCACAGGGAGTGTCATATACTGGGCCAGATGTCCTCAAATAGGGCGTGGCATAGGTTGCAATTCTTTTACTTATTCTTCTTTTGTTATGTGTTTTTTGTACTTCACCGACTAACTTTGTTGTTCCTTTTTTATGAAGAGGAAAGTAAGAAGAGGTGCCCAAAGAAGGGGAAATTAATATTAACGAGCTTAAGTTTTCATGGGGGCTTAACCCGAGGATTGGAGAAAAACATCCCCGAGCTACTTCTTTGTTGCTGGAATACAAGAGTTCCATCACTTCTTTTGTTACTCGACCAACATTAGTATTGCCCCAAGTTGCTGTCAACCTTTAAGAGGATCATGTACCTACTTCTTCAGCTACAAAATCTGCTGGTACTGAGTTGGGAGGAACTTCTTCCTTATTTGAATCCTTTGACATTTTTTAGATCCCCCTTTCTCCTCTAGTCGACATGACTAAAAAAAAGATGCCCAATTTGATGAGTGGGTCATTGTCTCCTCCCTCAAAGAAGAATACTGACACTGGCAAGAAGCCAATTGATAAGAAATCCCATTCCAGTTATAAGAGGCCTCTTGGTGCTGATGAGACTTAAACCACTGAGTATTAATTCAAGAGACTGAAGAGAGGTTTACCTGATCCTCAAGGATAGGCCCAAAAAACTCCATACGACTAATATGTGTTAGCTACAAAGAAGACCTTGGTCGACCAACAAGAGTTAGTGAAAAAAATCCAAGCCGACCATGACATTGGATTAACTTCTGTTGCTATTAACCCTGGATTATCTAAGAGTTTGATCAAGTCTAGAACCCTTCTCACTGATCGGGCTGCATCAATCCCTATGCCCAGGTATAGGCTTACTGAGAGGGCTTGCCATAACTTGGCGCTGGTAAGTATCTTATTTTCTGCTTCTCTTAAGGTTGATGACTTTTCCTGACATCTGGTATATTGCTCTCTTGAAGTTTTTGATTGACTTCAACCAAATGGTGGAGAATGATGGCCAACTGAGGTCCTTATCTGGTGAACTTGAAGAGGCTTTTAAGGGTCTTAAACAATATTTGGAGGCTTATCGATAAGCTTTGTAAACAAAGCAAAAGTTATGGGAAGAATAACGAAAGAAGGTCAGTGACAGGGCCACTACAACTGAAGGAAAATAAAAGGCTACTGACTAAAAGACCTAGGCTGCCGAGAAGAAGTTGAATGAGGCTGAAAGTAGGGTTAAGACTGTCGAAGATAAGCTTACAGAAGTCACAACTTGGGCATAAACTGAGAAAGATAAAGTGGTAGCCTTGACTTTTGAAGTTACTTCCTTAAAGGCTAAGGGAAAAGATGCCTTTGATAAGGGTTGGGAAAAAGCTCTCTCTGCTGCCTCTACCCAGATTGAATATACCAAGAAGTTGTCTTTCAAGGAAGGTTGGTCAAAGGCTCTGAAGGTGGTCGGCACAGAGGAAAACTCAGAGCTTTTCCAAAGGCATGATACCGAAACTCCTCCTAACCTAGACGAGGAGTTTGATGATGGGGAGGGATCTACAGAATCTTCTATAATGCCCATATATTCTTTAATGGTTCCAAATATTAGTGTCGACCAACCTATTACTAGCCAAGGCCAGACCAAGGAGAAGGTCTAACTCCTTATTAGCAAGTTTATTTTTTGTCTTTTCTTTGTTGATGATGTATCAACCCTTATACTTCCATGATTAATTAATTAAAGAATAACTTTTCTTATCTCAAATCTTTATGCCTTTGAATGATCTTTATTTCTTATTGATTTTTTATTTTCTGTATTGTTTACTATTCTGGATTTGTCCCACAAGCTCATATATTAGTGACTTTTTAGTTTAATGTTAGGAAGAAGGCCATCATTTTTGTTGAATCCGACTTACTTAGGCATTGCAAAAATCTCATTGAAGCTGGACATGTTCCTTTGTTTGAGGAAGATTTATTAGGGTTGCTCGGCCTAGAGGTTTTTGATCAAGTGAAGGATTCTTATATTCATCTCCATTACCTCTTGGACAGAGCTATAACCAATAATGCTGGTTATTATGAATTAATTTAGCAGATTCAGGAGGATTATAAACTACTAAAGCATTGCTTCATTCCAATTATGAGGTCAAATAAAAAGCATTAAGGGAAGGCTGGGGCTTTGGTAAGATGTTGAAAGATATTACTTCTGTTTTGAACAAGAAAGAATTGGTTTTAAACCAAAAGCGGGATAATGCCAGAGAAATTGCTGCCATGTTGGAAAGGGAAAATAATGCATTGAGGAATGAACTGGATAGCTTGAAGAAATCAACCACCGTTGGTCCAGATGAAGGAGTTTCATTCTTGGGGACTGAAAATGCAAGGCTGTTGGAGGATCTGGAAGCCTTGAAGAAGAAAAAGACCAAACCTGGGCAAGCTTCCAGGCGAAGTATAGTTATTTGGCCAACTATTATGGAGGAAAGGACCAAGACCAAGAAGATTCTTGTCAACCAAGCTTCCCTGATAAAATCCAAAGATATACTCCCCAAGAAACTCAAAAATCAAGTTAATAGGCTGACATTCCACTTTGATAAACAACCAAAGAAGTTTGGATCGATGGCTATAATGAGGCCTTAACTCACATGGATGATTATCTTGCCCAAAGTAATTGTGAAGGTTGAAAATAGGGATGGAATAACTTGTTGACCTTCCTGAAGTATGATCAATACAATAATTTGTGGCACTGGAATGACCCAAGTTTCTTAGATTGTGCCAAGCCTCCCTTCAAACTAGACACTAGTTGGATTCCACCTGATGTCATTCCTCAATGTCTGATAAATAAGTATTTGGGTGATTATGGCCTCAATAACGAATGTGAGATGGTTAACCCTCCTCACTTACTAGATAATCAGTAATAGGCAGATGTTGAGAGATTTTAACATAATAAATTCTCCATATACCCTTGATGATCCTCCTGTTGGGATGGACGTCCAGCATAATAAGTTTATACTTTTTTTTACTGCATTTTGATAAATGATTTCTATTGTAATGCATTTTGATAAATGAAATGAAATTATTTTTGATTGATTTCTCTTTATTTAAGCTTATGGTTGATATTAATATTTTTGCCGACTAGGTAACCTACATAATGATTAGTTAATCGACTTATAGACTAAATAACCTGCTCAAATGTTAATATTTAATTCTTGTTCGAATCATTTATACGACCTTATATTCGACTAATGCACTTAGACAAAATTGTAACAGACTTTATTGTGCTAAGTTGTGGCATTAGTTATCAGTGGTGACCAAGTGTATTAGGAATGTATAATTATTCCACTGTTTTAACCTAGCCGGGTAAAATCCATAATTAAGAAATTTCACTATCTTCTCGTTCGTGACTTGCCGAGGAAAAACCATAAATGGTGCTTAACTTTTCTAAAGTTGGAAAAGTTTGAACCATGCACTTTTCTGAAGTTGGGAAAATTTAGTGAGGAACTTTTTAAAAACTTTTCTGAAGATGAGAATGTTTGGAAAAGTTTGAACCATGCTATTTGGCGAAGAATTAAAATGGCTCGTTAATTTCATAATTTAAGGTATATTGCATCACGCTCCAAAAAACAAAACAAAAATGAAGTGTAATGGGGAAAAACATGAAATTTCATTTACTTGAAGGACTGATTACATTAAATTAGAGTTTTTGAAAACCAAATTACTGATAATACTTGCATAGATTGTCTACGTTCCAAGGATTCTTGAATTCTTCTCCTTTTAGAGTTTCTAAGTGATAAGTTCCTAGTCGAATGATCGTCGAGATACGTGGACCATGCTAATTGGGTTCCAGCTTATTGCTCTTCAGGATTACCTTCTTGAGCACCAGATCTCCTTGTTTTAAGTTGGTTGGCTTGAGCCTTTTATTATAAAACCTTGCAATCCTTTGTTGCTCAGCAACCATCCAACCAACAATATCTTCTAGGACTTCTTCTATTATGTCCAGATCTAGCCGCCTCTTGAGGTAATTCTTGGGGTGAATCAAAGTTTAATATCTTATGAGTCGGCAGACCTATCTCCACTGGTACTACTGCCTTAGTGCCAAAAGCTAGCATATATGGGGTTTCCCCTTTCGCTGTTCTTGGAGTAGTCCTATATGCCCAAAGGACACCGTGGAGTTCATTAATCCAGTTTCCTTTATTCTTATCCAACCTTTTCTTTAACCCATATAATAAGGTTTTGTGGGTGATTTCTATTTGTACATTGCACTGTGGGTGCCCAGGTGCTGAATAAAGTTTCTGGATGCCAGACCTAATACAGTATCTTTAAATTCTTCATTATCAAACTGAGTGCCATGGTCGGTGATGAAGGCATAAGGCATGACATACCTACACATGATCTTTTCCATATGAACTGAAAAACTCTATGATAAGGCATATCAATCAGTGGCTCAGACTCCACCCATTTAGTGAAGTAATCAAATTCTACAACTAAATATTTAAACCTTCCCTTGGTGGTCGATAATGGTCTGACCGGGTTAATCCCCTAAATAACGAAAGGCCATGGAGAAGTGATGGGCGTCAAATTTGCTCCTGGTCTTCAATGGATAGTGGCAAACTTTTGGCATTTTCACACTTTTTGGTGAAAGTAACACAGTCTGCTTTTATCATCGACCAGTAGTAACCTCACATTGTTATGCATTGTCTTAGAGATTTCTTGGCTATGTAAGTTCCATATGAGCCTTCATGCACCTTTGATCAAATCATTTACTTTGTTTGTATGAACACAACAGGACACTTTTTTCTAAAACATAACTGGCTGTCATGTACCTCATCTTCTTAGCTTCCTTTTGGTCGGACGACATTTTTCCTCTTACGATGTACTCTCTAATTAAGTCCATTTATAAGGGACCTAACTCCATAGAGATGACACTGACTTCCATCCCATCAATGCTTCTATGGGTGAAAATTTCCACTGGGATTATTTGTCGAAATTCTGTTTGATTTACTGAGGCAAGTCGAGCAAGAGCGTCTGCTCGGGAATTCTCAATCCTAGGAATCTTCACCATTTGAACTGAAGTGAAAATAGATAATCTCCATATCTTTTTTATGATATCTCATCATAGTCTCCCATTTGACGTAAATTTTTTTTGATGCATTTGATTGATAATTAGTTGAGAATCGCTATGCACTTATACCCGGTCGGCACCCATTGATGAAGATAATTCCAATACTATGATTAATGCTTGATATTCAGCCTCATTATTGGAAACCTTAAATTGAAATCTCAAAGCATATTCCACAATTAAGTTATCCAGAGTGTTGATGACGAGGCCTACTCCACTTCCAATAGCACATGAGGATCCATCTATAAATAATTGTCAAATTAGAGTGTCATAAGAGAAATCTTCTTCTGCCAACCTTCCATATTTGAAAATCTTCTTGCTACACTGAATTCTTTCTTGAGCAACCAATGAGTCTAGATGATCGACCATAACTCTGTTTGCTTTTGAGCTGAGCTCTCTTCTGAAAGAAGTCAGCTTGACAGATAAACATAGATTATGTTGCTCCTTTGTATATTTGAATTTAGTAACGAAGTCTGTCACTGCTTGGCCTTTTATTGAAACTTTGGGTTTATAAATATTTTCATACTCTCCCAATTCAATTGCCCAAGACATTAACCTTCCAGAAATCTCAGATTTATGCAGTGCTTGTCACAAAGGAAATCAGTGTGGATGACAAATGGTGCGAGCTTGAAAATATGGCCCCATTCTCTTGGAAGCTTAAATGAGGGCTAATGTTAACTTCTCCAGACGTACATATCTGATTTTTGCTCCTCAAAATTCTTTTCTAGTTTAATATACTGGCCTTTGAACTCCTCCGTCTAGCCGAATCAAAGCTGAACTGACAGCTGATTTTGAAACAACCGAGTACAAATATCAATTTTCTCCCAAAACTGGTCATTCCACTCAAAGGAGTGGGGGGGAGCCTAAGTACTTCTTCAAATCTAGGAAAGCTTTCTCACATTTATCATTCCATTCAAAGGTCTTTTAAGAACCTTAAAGAACATAAGATATTTATCAGTCGCTCGAGAGAAGAAACGGTTCAATGCAACTACTCTTCCTGTCAACTTTTGAACATCTTTCTTGTTAGTTGGGGATTGCATTTCAAGCAAGGTTTTAATTTTGGTGGGGTTTGCTTCTATTCCCCTTTGATTGACAATGTACCCTAGGAACATTCCTTCTTATACTCTTAAGATATATTTGGATGGGTTGATATTCATCTAATGTTTTTCCAGTTGATCGAAGTTTTGAGTTAAGTCCGCGATGTGGTCGACAACAAAGTTGCTCTTGGTGAGCATATCATCTATATACAATTCTATATTTTTGTCGATTTGATCTTCAAAAACCTTATTCACTAATCTCTAGTAGGTTTCTCCAGCATTCTTCAACCCAAAAGGCATGACATTGTAACTGTATGTTCCTTAGCTGGTAATAAAGTAAGTGTTTTCCTTATCTTCAGGTTTAATTGGCATCGACTAATTAATAAATCCATGGCAAAGGAAAGTGATCTTTTGGGCATGCATTATTGAGGTCTGTGAAGTCTATGCACTTGCGCCACTTGTCATTCTTCTTCTTAACCATTACCACATTGTCCAACCAACTGGGATACTTGATATCTTCAATGAACCGTGCTCGCTACAATTTCTCCACTTCCTTCTGGATTGCCATATTCTTTTCAGGGTTTAAAACTCTTCGCTTTTGCTTGAACGGATGTATATATATTAAGCTCATAGCAAATGAAGTTTGGATCACTTCCCGGCATATCTTTGTGGCTCCAAGCGAACACATTTTTCCTTTCTCTGAGGAATGTAATTAATTCCTGTTTGATAGAGGGAGACAATATCGAACCAATTTGGGTAGTTCTTTTTGGCTTCTCTTCGTCCAATACAATAGTTTATATTATTTCCATAGCTTTCCCCTTCACGAGATCCTCTTCTTCCCGAGGATCCAGAGTATCGATCTGAAAATTTGTTGTTCCATTCATTTTAATTTCCCATTGGTCGGCTGAAGTATAATAACATTCCCTGACCTCTTTCTGATTGCCATTTACTATGCTGACTCCATAATTTGTTGGAAATTTCATGCATTGATGCACTGTGGATGGCACAACCTCTAATTGCTTTATTCCCACTCTTCCTAGAATGATATTGTAAGTTGATGGGAAATTTTTATCTAACACAATGTAACGAATTATTTCTCTCCTGATCGCCGACCAGGTGTAGACCAAAACTTCCATCTTGATTGTTCCCAATTGGTATACTTTCTCTCCTGCAAATCCTATGAGAGGTCTATGATATGGTTATAGCTTATTATTCTTCAGCCCTAAGCTTTGAAGATAGTTATAGAACATTACATCAGCTGAACTCCCACTATCAATCAATGTCCTTGTAACTCTGCCACGATGAACTCTGCATGTGATAACTAACGGATCTTCGTGAGGATAAATGTATTTTTTAAATACTTGTATAAGGTCTATGGGGATTTGGTTGTTTATTTCTTGTATTTGTTTAAAGATATTTTTTTATCTCCGTTTTTAGGGTTTGGATGTTTTTAAATAATTATCTTAAAATACGTAGGATACACTTATTTTGGTCTAATATGCTAGTGATAGCACCAGTAGTAACTTGTCTACTATCCGTGTGTTTTGTTAGGATGTGTTCAATGTGTGAACAACTGTCTATGTGAGAAGTTAAGCAACCTTCTTGGTCTAAATCGATTGTTGGTATGGGTTGGTAATCTAGATGGGTTCCAAGAATATCTTTATAAATGCGAGGGATATATCCCAAGGGAATTAAAGTCTTTTACTAATATAGGTCTGAAAGGAATGTCTTGGCTCTGATACTAGAATGGACTAGAGTACATAGTGAGCATGAGTTTCTCTTTCTAAATTACTTTTTTTCTAAAGCTTTGATACCAGATTTGGATTAGGTCGGAATTCGATCGGGTTTCTCTTTCTGATACCAAATTAGGGCTATACTTTTCTTCTTATCCCTTTGGGGTCTAAAATATAAATCTATGATATATTTTGTCTTAAAATAGAATTTCACTAAAGGACATTAACTTTTGTGTTATTATTGTCCTCATTTAAGGACATCATTTAAGGACCTCATAGGAGCCTTTATATATATATATATATATATATATATATATATATATATAAGGAGAGGGTCACAAGTGGACCTAAAAAGCGAACTTTTCAATGGACCTTAACAAAAAAACCTAACAACCCCTTAATTTTAATTCCTACGTTGTAATTGGTCCGCGCCAGCAGTAACAAACATGCGTGTCGATCGAATATTTTTTTTTACACCCCCACCCCACCCCCACCATGGCATCCCTTACCCCTGAGTAAACATTCTAACAACTTAATTTTTTTAACTAGTGGCCTACCATGGTTGTGGTAGGGGGTGGGGGTGTAGAGGGTAGGGATAAGGGGGTCTCGGGTCACACGCATGTCCGTTATCACTGGCGCGGACTAGTTACGACATAAGAATTAAAATTAATGGGTTATTAGGTATTTTTTTTATTAAGGTCCATTAAAAAGTCTGCTTTTTAGGTCCACTTGTGATCCTATCCCTATATATATCATAAAATTTGGCTAATCTGTGCTTGTCGCCCGACGCACTAGCCATTTTATCCCGAGTCTATCCCCCGACTCTTAATTTATTTAAGTTTTCACCAATTAAGTAAATAAAGTAGCATCACCCTACTAAAATACCCATACTTACCCAACCGGTCCATCCTATAAAATAATTAGTTTGATACGTAGCATCACTCTGCTCAAACACTCGGACTTACCCAACCAGCCCCTACATAAAATATTTTCAAATTCTTCTCTCACAAATTTATTATTTTAATTCCCGAATAATATTCATTCTAATACTCTAACTCTTATTACAAACATATCCACAATCATTCCAAGGTATTTTATAGTTATTAGTATAAATTTTTCCAGAAGTCCTAACACTGTCACGGACATTTAAAGCATAAACCTCAAACGAATCTCAATTAAATTTATAAAGAACTCAACTCCCCTACCCAGGCGTTCCGAATTGATTTGTCTTCCAAGCCGATTTGATTCTCCCCCCAAATTGATTCGCTTAGGGAGACATGTAATTTAATATGCGTGGAGCATTGATTATGCTACTTATCACCCCAAATCCCATATTTTAACATGGATCCCATTCCCAAAAGAGTTATAAAACACAATATATCACCTACTATGATATGAATTAAAGTTACTATTTATTCAATTAAAGCAAGTTAATTACTTGCCTTGGGATGTTTGTAGAGTCTAATCTACTTCGTATCTGATGGGTTGTTGCTAGATGCTCCTCTAATTCCTTCTTGAATTGCCCTCCTCCAGTTTTCTCTCTGATTTCTCTTCTCTTCTTGCTCTCTTAGGGTTTTAGAATAATGTTATTACCGACTCACCCACCTAACCTATATGGTTTAATACACAAATCTCGAAATTAGGCTATTATGATAATTTAAAATGCCCCAAATTCCCCCACGTGAGTCTGAACCTGGGTACTTATTTTTTACTATTTTGACCTATTCGGGATCAACCATGCACTCGAAATCGCCATCCGAGTCGTTATATATAAATTTCCCATCTCAGCCTTAATATAGTCAACTTACAAGCCCCGATTGAGATATCATTACAATCTCGTCGTTATTACTCACTACGACGTACTGACAATTCGCTGTACTTTATTTACTAGAAACACACTTAGTAAATTTACCACATAAATATTAATCCTATTCCCACAAATTAATATTTATTAAATACGCAATATTTTACTTTAATTAAATTACTGTACACATGTAATTTAAAATATTAAAAATAATTAAATCATAATTATTCAAAAATATGAGGTGTTATGAGAGGATCCCCTGAATCTAGAATAGCTAACAGTGGAGGTTTGCTCAAATAAGACTTGATTTTTTTCTAGTGCTTTTGAGAATTCATCATTTCAGGTGAGTCTCTTTTCCTTTTTGAGCAGCTGGAAAAATGATCGACAATGCTTGGACAACTTGGAGATGAAACAATTCATAGTTGCGAGCAACCCTATTAACTTTTGATTTTCTTGCAATGTATTTGGTGGCTGAATATTATTGATCGCTACTATCTAATCAAGTTTTGCTTTGATCCCTCTGTTCCTGATCGGATGGCCAAGGAACTTCCCTAAATGGACCCCAAATGAGCATTTGCTCGCATTGCGCTTCATCCAGTAAACCCGAGGATTTCAAAGGTTTCATCCAAGTGGTCGCCCTTGTGCTTGCTTTTGACGAGCATGTCGTCAATGTATACTTTCATCATTTTCCCCATTTGTGGATTCAACATCTTGGTGACTAGTCTCTGGTATGTGGCTCTTGCATTTTTTAGGCCAAAAAGCATGATATTTTAACAATAAATGCCCAGTCGGGTGATGAATGAGATTTTGTCCTGATCGAGGCCGAACAAGGGAATTTGGTGGTACCCCAAGTAAGCGTCCAAAAAACTCATTCGTTCGTTGGCTATTGTAGTGTCTACTTATTGGTCTATCTTTGTAGAGGGAAGTTATCTTTGGGTAAGCATTGTTGAGATCGGTGAAGTCCACACAGACTTTAGAGTTGTCGTTGCTCTTTCGAACTACCACTGGGTTTGAGAGCCATTCTGGTAATCGAAATTCTCTGATGGACCTTGCCTATAAAAGTTTCCCTATCTCTTTTTTCACTGCTTTAGCCTTCTCCGGGGCAATGCGGTGAGCTTTTTATATAATCAGCTGAAAAGTTGGGTCTATATAAAAGCGATGACAAGTGATTCCAAGATCAATCCTTGGCATTTTATATGGTTCCCATGCGAAAAAATCTGGGTTATGCTTTAAAAAAGTAATTAGTTCCGTTCTTTCCTGGTCAGACAATATGGTGTCGGTTAGATACTTCTTTTTTAGTCGGTTCTCATTAAAAGCTACCTCTTCTAATTTTTTCACAACTCTATCTGTGGGGTCAACTCTTGTATCCTCAACCCCTAGCTTGTTATACTTTAGTTTCTATTTGGATGGAATGGCTCCGTCCCGAGATGTTTTGGGAATGACTTCCTTCTCTTTCTTTTTCTCTTATTTGGGCCTGATTGCAGTGATTTATCATTTTTGAGGAATAGCCTGAACGCCCTCGATCTCCATTATGCATTAATTTGTGATACGCTTGTGTTTTTTATGGTAGGTTGAGGGGATTGCCCTCATAATGTGTAGCCGTCCTCTCTTGAGGATATCATGGTAAGGTGAGTCGATATCTACCATCGGAAACTCTATGAGTTTGGCAATATTCCTTGTCCTAATTGGCAGAACTACCTTCCCTAATAGTATGATCATCTTTTCAATGAAGATGACCAGTGGAAAAGCTGCTTCCTTCAAATATGTCATCTTTCATTTGTGTTTGTGAAAAAACTCCTGGTACATAACTTTCGAAGAACTTCCTTCATCCACTAGTAGCTTGTCCGCATCCCAGTTTGCAATACCGAAAGTGATTACTAGTGAATCGCGGTGTGGGGTTCTTACCTCGATAAAATCATCCTCCCTAAACACTATGTGCTTATTGTAATTCACATCTTTCGATCGCCTATATTTTCTAGCTAGGCTTTTGGTGGGATTCATCTGGAATGCCTCCATCACTGTCGTGACCTTCTTTAGTTCCATATGTACTACGTTGCCCTGGATCTGCTTGAGGTCAAACGCCCTATCTATAATGGCAAACTCATGTCCTGCTTTATCGTCAAGTATATTATCTGGTTTTGGGTCACCGTTACTGATGATAGGATCAAATTTCTTCTTAATGTACTCATTCAGATGCCCTACCTGGGCCAACTCCTCCAGATGAGATTTTAGTGCTTTGTAATTATCTATCTTGTGTCCATTTTCCTTATGGAAGGCACACCTGAGTGTGTTGTTCCTCTTATTTGGATCTCCTCCCATCTTCTTCGACCACTTGAGAAACTACTTGTCCTTGATCTTTCCCAAGATTTTATAATTTCTTTCCTTGAAAACTGTATTAATGGCTTGGAACGCTTTGGATGAATCCGTTATGCCCCCATTCTTGGATCCTTCATTCTATTTCTTGTTCCCCCTTTTATGGATGTTTTGTTTATCGTTGCCCTTGTTTGACTTTGCGCAACCAGTTTCTACTTGGCTAGTGTTAACCACGTCTTCCACCATAGCACATTTTTCAATATCCGACATGAGATCGACAATGGTGTATGTTTCCTTCTTAGTGAGGGATGGTGCAACATGGAGGTAAGGGAAAAGACGATCTTGATGCTATGACTTCTTGCTTCGAGAGAAATCTTCCACTTCGTGAAGGTTTTCCAATATCGCTTGGCATACTCCAGTAAAGTTTTATATGGTTTTCCTCATGTTGGGTAGAGAATACATCCTCTTCGGATGTGAGATGCTGGTTATAAAGCGAGTTGTGAAGACCTCAGTAAGGGACTTGAAGATCTTAACCGACGTATGGGGAAGCATCTCAAGCTACTTCTGGGCTACATCTACTAGGCTGAACGGGAATATGTGGCACATAAGAACATCGTATTGAATCCACGAAGTCATCGCTTGCCTATATTGGGGAACATGATCTATGGGATCTATTTTTCCATCGTGTATCTTAAACATTGGGACTATTAATTTCTTTGGGGGTTCCTCTTCCGGGAGAAATATAGGATTCCCGTCTTGAAGAACCTCAAATATGATCCTGAGTGGGGCTAGGTCAGCTCGCATATCGCCAGCTAGGTGTGTACTTTGGGTGATGAGACATTATGTTTTATCTTTTATTTTGGGTTGCTTTTGTAGAAAAAAAATCTATTCCCCATAGACGACGCCAATTGTGAGTGCAAGAAATCACAATTATATAATTTTAGAAGGCAGATGTATTAAAAGGGTAGAGAAAAATGGTTACAACACAAGATTTTACGCGATTTGGCCACAACCTCTGTCCACGGAGGGGATTCTCAGTTATTTATTAATTTCTAGGAAATTCGAAATTACATGCCACTTTGCCTCTAGTTGAGGGTTGTATTTGTAATAGTGAAAACTAGTTGAGTTGTAATAGGAACTCTCCTAGCTCTTTATTAGCTCGTCAGTGAATCATGTTTATCTTGTTCGAAAATATGGGTAACCAGCTGAGCCCATAATTATCCACGTGACAAGCCTTCATAATTATCCATGCGGCACTGAATTGGACTGGGGCAACGTGTTTGGCCTGATCAGTCCGTCAAAAGTTGGGCCTTTATGGTCTGGCCCTCACACAATGTTTTTAACACTAATATTAAAATTGTTTCTAAACACGATTTTAATAATAAAACTGTTTTTAAACACTCATTTTAACATAAACACTATTTTTAAGTATTTTTAACAATAAACTGTTTTTAAGTATTTTTATTTAAAACGAAAATAGTTTTTTCATATAAAATGGTTAAACGTTAAAAACTATTCTATATAAATATTAATGCAAAAAAAAATTATTTTAAAAAAATGACAATTTTTTTTCTTCTATTATTTCCACATTTTAAAAAATAATGTTTTTATGTTTTAAAATATTTTTTTTATGAAAATAAAAATATCAAAGAAAAATTTGCACAAAGAATTAGAAAAGAATGTGTAAGACAGTAGTTTGATGGGGAAAATACCGAATTTTTGTACATTATTGACTTGAGCAAATTCAGTTGCGCCTCTGTACTTGTCATAGTCAAAATTAAAGTCAACTTAGTTGTAGAGGGGCACCCACTCAACTGCCCACAAATAATCCCAATAGGGTGAGGGGGTGCCACACGAGTAGGTGCAAGTCCAACAGTGTTGGTGTGAGCCAAATATTGGCGAGGGGGCAACTATAGGAGCAGGCCCAAAGATAAAGAAAGCAATATTGTCCAGACGGTCCATACAGGGTGAGTGGGTGCCATGTGAGTGGACCCAAAGGAGAAATAAATAAAAGGTAGTGAAAAGTCCAAACAATTCAAATATGGTGAGAGGGTGCCATGCAAGTGGGCCCAAGAACAAATACGCAGTAGGTAGACAATTAGTTTAAACATTGCGAGAGGGTGCCACACGAGTGGCCTAAGAGAAATGAACAACAGTAAGGCAAAACATATCAAACATGGCGAGAGAGTACCACACGAGTGGACCCAAGACCAAAGAGGGGATACCTAACCAAGAAATCTACAAAGTTGGTGAGGGGATGTCTAACGAACAACCCTAAGATAGGAAGGAAAAATAAGTACACTAACAGACCCAAAATAATGAAGGGATGCTATGTGAAGACTCAAATGATTGTAAATGTTTGCACATTATAATATTTTCTAACACTGTTACTTTTTTTACACAGGTAGCCTTAGTCGAGTAAGCAGGGCTAGAGCTATTTATTTGGGATCCCTTGGGAGTTTTGGTTTAGAGGCTAATAGGAAAGTCTTGTTGGGTAAGCAAAGGCCCAACCACTTTTAAACCTTAGGAAAGAGAGAATACTAATAGGAGGGGCCCAAGAGGTCACTCACACACTTACACAATCCACACAAAAAATATTTACCAAATCATACATTTTGGCACTATGCCCGACATATTTGCTTTTTGACTTTGGGTTGTGCCAGATATCGTTTATCAGAGTGAACCGGTGACAGATAGTGAAATGAGATAAAAAGTACACTTCAGATATTATCTCAAAGATAAATCCTTTTGGCGCGCACATGCCAGATCAGCCCTAGTATTTTCTTATAAATAGAGCCCCTGGGTAAGGTCAAATCACACAACATGAGTTAACAATATTGCTCTGTTAAAATATGACCATAAAGTATTCTCTCCCCTTCTCTCTCCTTATTAATTGAAGTGATTATCTCTTTACTCTCAAAGAACTATCATTTCTAAGCGATCCCTTCCTCTGTTATTATTGTTGAAATGTTATAGCTAATCATTGTTTTATCATATAACAATCACGGAACCACCATTTTTACCAAAAAGAGTTATTGTTTATCTTCTTGATGCTTTTGAGACCTAAGGAACCTTGAAGACAGCTCCATTGGAGTGGGTCACGCCTTAGCAAATCCAGATGTTCATAGACCCCAGTACAACCACCCTCTTATATTTGGTGACTCTTCTGGGGAGGTTTTCTCATTGCCATGGATAAAGAAGGTTACAATGTTTTTAAGCAGCTAGTGTCTGAAGATACTCCAACTTGTAATGGAGTTCAAAGTGATCAAATGACCAGTGAGGAGGTCGTGGTGACCGAAGTAAGGTCACTTGCTCCTCAAAGAGGGAAACCAAGTGAAACAGTGTCCACGCATAAACTTGATGAATATGTTCTTTAAATTTTTGAAGAAACATAATGTGGATGTGTCTAGTTTGGGCCAATCTTGGGTGACACCTGTGATGGGGACTATAAGAGGAGCAACAGTGGAGACAACTCCACCTCAAAAAATGATGACGGAGCAGATGGTGACCATGGTGAGTTCGCCAGTAGTATAAAAAGTTGGGATGGATGAGTCACCCTATAAGATTGTTACGATGGAGGAGCTGAAGAAGTGGATTTCCTCTCAGAAGGAGTCACCTCATATGTATGATGAGCTACAGAACCCTTACCCAGAAAATATCAATAAAAACCCATACCGAGAGGGGTATTTTCTTTCTAAATTCCTAAAGTTCAATGGGAAAGGTGAAAACCCCAGAGAGCACGTGAAGAGATTCGTAGATGACCTTGGTGTGCACGGAAATGACAAGGAGCTAAAGCTATGGGATTTTTCAAAAACTCTCACAGGAAAAGCGTACACTTGGTATTCCCACTTGGCACCAAATATCATTCCCTCTAGGGAAGATATGTACAAACAGTTCTTACAGAAGTTTTCCTTAGCAGAAGATGTGTTCACTTCAAGGCATCTTGGCCAGGAGGTGAAAAATTCAGGTGAAGAGTTGATGCATTACATCAAACACTTGAAAGAAAGAGTATTAGATGTTCATGAAGAAGCCATGTAAGAGATATTGTTACAAATTTGCATTGAGGGGCTGCTAGAGGAGTGAAAGATTCACCAGGTTAATGAGACTCGGGATGATAATTTTAAAGAGTTCACTCGAGCAACCAGTGATATAGCTATGATGACCAAACCTAAGACTCAAGGGTGGAGATGAACAAGCCATGAACTATGTTGATGGGAGCCCTAAAAGAAAGAAATGGGGACATGGGGTTTAAAAACAGTAGTGTTACAGGAAAGAAAAAGTTTGGATATGGTGTCCCATCACCATTGCCTTTCAGTGTAACGGAGGCCATGGATTGCTATCGTACATTGGTATGCGAGGGGGTAGCAGGTCCCCCCACTCTAATGGTTGGATACCAACATCGACGAAAAAAGGGAGATGCAAAGTTCTACGAATTACTCCAAAGAGTCCAACATTCTATAAAGGATTGCTATTACCCACACAGACGGTACTTTACACGTCCTTCCAGAAGATGTTAATGAAAATCGTTTATCAGCTCACCACTATGCCATCCAAACATGGTGGTGGCATACGATAAAGAAGGAGTCCTTAAACGTAAAGAAGTGTTAAACAACGAGAATGCCTGTGAAGAGTGGCTGGTTGATTTGAGAAAAAAGAATGGGAAGACGAGTGAGGCGAGTGGGCAAGTCTCCAAGAGGGAAATATAGATGTAATCCTTGCTCTAGGCGAGGGAGGGACGTAAAAAACAGAATATGTTTGTAATGTGGAAACATATGGAGTTGAACTTGACTCAGAATGCACTGTTATTATGAGGAGCCAAAAGTTTAAATGGTTCTTTGACCAAATTGGAGTGAAGTATAACACTTGGACAGTAATCACCAATTTTTTTTAGAAGCAGTTCAAGAATGAGGGTGTCCTTTTCTCAACTGGCATGATCCTATTGGAAGATTGACTAAAAGATACATGTCTAAAGTGGTGTTCTTGAAAGCAGACATGTAGGTGACTTTCTTCCATATTAAGCCTTTATAGGTTACAACCATGGTGAAATGGAATTAGTTTTCCAAGGGAACTCCTGGATGGGGGGCATCGATCAACATCATGCCCATCAACACCTTATATAAAATCGATATTTCTCAAGAGCAGATATTGTCAGTGCCACTTGTGATCTCTGGCTTCGATAGAGCGGGAATGTTGTCGCTCAGATATGTGAATATGGGGATAAATTTGGGAAAATTTATTTCCCACATCAAGTTTCACTAATTCATGTTAACACCAACTAATACCTCTTGATAGGGCGAGTGTGGATGCATACGCACGGGATTGTACCGTCGACATTCCACCAATGCATGAAAGTAAATATTCACGAAACAAATATTATAATTAAAGCTAATGAAAGACCATTCTCAGTAAAAGAGGCCTACCTGGTCAATGCAATATTTTATACAGAGTTAGATGAAAAGAGGAAATATTTGATAAAGGGGATAGAGGAACCTCGCATGGTCAAAGAAGGTGCTCAACTTAAGAAGACGTACATGAGAGGTTGGGACAACGAGTGGACCCTTATGAGAGTAAAGATAAAGGAAAAATAAAATTTGAAGAGGAGGCAAGACCCCCGCAGACTTATAATTTTTTTCTTCCCAATAAAAAAGTTATCTACCATTTACAACTGTCTGCGCAGGCGGTGTTTTAGGACGAAAGCATCGACCCGACACCAAAATATTTTATGATTAACGAGTACCATATAGTCGATCATGTTAAGAAGCTAGAAGAAGCTCCAGAATGTATGCAATATGGGCCATGAGAGAAACTCCAAGACTTTGAGGATATAAATCTGGGAACATAAGGGGGTGATGAGCGACCAATCTTTATTTTCAAGGGTTTGAGTCCTAAGCAACAGGAGGAAATCATCATTTTTTTTGAGGAATTCACAGACATATTTTCATGGAAATATACAAAAATTCTAGGGATAGATCTGGAAGTGAGCTATCATAAGTCGAATGTTTTACCTAATCATTTGCCTGTGAGGCAGGCCACGTAGACTTACAAAGCTGAACTGGAACTGAAGATCAAAGTGGAGGTAAATAAGCTACTCTCAGTGGGATTCATCAAGACCATCCAAAATCTAATCTGGATATCAAGCATTGTACATGTAGTGAAAAAGGATAAGAAGAAAATATAGGTTTGCATGGATTTTAGAGACCTAAATCGCGCTTGGCCGAATGATGAGTTTCATTGCCCAACACTGATAGCTGATAGATGCCACATCTAGACATGAGATGTATAACTTCATGGATGGTTATACACATTATAATATAATTAGAATGAATCCGACAGATGCAAAAAAGACAACCTTCAAAACACCTTTTGGAAATTTCTATTACATGGTTATGCTCTTAAGGTTGAAAAATGCCGGTGCCACCTATTAACGTACCACAATGGAAATATTTCATAATTTTTTTCATAACATGTTGGAGTTTTATATAGATGGCCTGGTAGTGAAATCCAAGAAGTGGAGAAAGCGTGTGCAAGATCTCAGGAAAGCCTTTAAAAGATACCAAAAATATAAGATAAGGATGAACCCTTCTAATTGTGCTTTCGGAGTAACCGCAAGAACATTCTTAGGATTTGTGGTAAATAGTTAAGGTGTGCAAGTTGACGTGGAAAAATAGAAAGACATTCTAATGATGGAACCGCTGAAGAACTAAAGACAACTCAAGATCTTCCTGGGAAAAGTTTCTTATTTGAGGAGGTTCATACCGGCTTTAGCGGAGGTCACTCATACCTTTTCCGACTCATGAAAGAAAAAGCCAAGTGGATCTGGGGTTAGGAATAAAAAAAGGCTTTTAAGAGGATAAATGAGATATTGACTTTTCCCTCGACGATGATTCTACCAAAAGTGGTGCACCCTTGCTATTGTATATAACCTCAATCGAGCTGTTTCTAGGGGACCTGCTTGCCCATGAGAAGGCAGGAGTATAGCGATCGGTGTACTATCTATCGCGGGTGATCTCAAGTAAGGAGGCCAGATTCTAAGGGTGCGTACCATTTTAATGCATTAACTTATTTAATTAAATGAATCCAAATATACAAACATTATTTTTACCAAATTTTAATCTTTAATTAAATTAGGTTTGCTTATGATGATTGTTCCAAATATAGAAAATAAACTACGCACGCAATCACAAATAGATATGAGGAAAAAATTCCCTTTGAGGGAAAAAACTTTATTTCTGCACTTTAGATAGTTTTACAAGAAAAATTACTTACAAAACTTTCTAAAGAAAACAACTCAGATCCAGAGCAGTCCACAGGTGGCGGTCCACCCTCGATATCCACCGATTAGACTTTCTTCAACATTATTTTCAGTTGTGATCCCTCAGATTACAAGGTCATTAGTGGATATCTCTCTCTACAAGTATAGATCAGGTATGATATGATTTAGGGGTTCAAAAGGATTCACAAGTATATTAGGGATTTGACCTAAAATATTGAGGAGTTTTGTAACAGATATGCAGGTTGCGTTTTATAAAAGTCTCTTTTAAAATCTTTTCAAAACAGGTATTTATAGATCGTACACAAAATTATACGTAGAGAATTTTGTTCGAACGAAAATAGAAGTCATTCGAATGAGAATGTCATCTTGTTATAATAAAAATAGCGTTCTTTCGAACGAGACTACAATATCGTTAGAACAAGCTTCTAACGAGCTTCAAACGAATTCAAATAGAACACCCTCATTGGATGTTTATTCGATGAAATGATCAAAGGAGAGTTCTAACGAAATTTCCTTTTTGTTCGAATTAAATTGTCATCTCGTTTGATCGAGGTCATTAAAAAATTATTTTTTAACTCTAAAAATTTGCCTTAATTTTTATAAAAATCTCCAAAATATAAATGTAAATAAATTTAAACTCCTAAAAGATTTATACAATCATAATGCCAATAAGTCTAGAACTTTGGAGACATTGGAGAATCACTTCATCATATCGGCATGTGTCGGTTTGTAAGGGGATACGTCAAATCTGCCAAAGGGACAAATAAAATAAATACTAAACTATTTGTCCTTTTAAATCTTCCCCTTTGGCTATTCCGGTATAAAACTAACGGAAACCAAAATTACTAAAATTACCCCTCTAATACAAAAATTCTAATACCCTTTCTAAACCCTAGAAATGGAATGGCATATAAGGCATATATAAACTTTGTCTTTAATCTCCACTTATTCTTCTTGATCTTCCCTTGGGCACTTTGCCTTCATGTGATGCAATTTGATCTTTGATTGGATACCTACACACATGAAACATAAAAAAATACCCGTGATGCATAGAGTTTAACATAAACAATAAAAACACATAAATCACAAAAATCAAACTCCCCACTAATTTTTTCTCCCCCCTTTTGTCTGAAATCGTCAAAGTAGTAGAAACTAAACATGACGTATAGAGAACATCATAGATAAGAAGAATATATCATCACAAATCTATATAAAGGACATGCATGCAATGACATATATTCTACTTGCTCTCGAAAACTCTCAAAATCTCTCAAGTGATGTACGGGAGCATGCGGAGTACATATACGGGAGTGCATACGAGAAATCATGTTGGAAATCATGTACGAGCATACTGGGAAACATCATACGAGAAATCATGTGGGAAATCACGTACGAGCATACTGGGAAACATACCTATAAGACAATCTCCCTATGTTAAAACAATACTCTTTAATGTGAGCTATTTGTTTGTAATGGGTATAAATATAAATGGGCTTGGGTCCACCTTTCTCAAAATGTCTAGGACGAACGCTCCTATGTGGGTTAGGACGAGGGCCATAAGGATCCGATACAAACTTAAGAACTAGCTCGGGTGCAGCATGGGAAGTGGATGCACCATCATAACTTATTCCTTGCCCGTTAACATTACCTAATGCAAGATCGAGGAACATCTTACCTACCTTCTTTGATGTATCCTCGATAGTTAGCTTAAGCTCCCGAGCACGTTCAAGATCTTTTTTGAGTTTGGGATACAAGGGCTTCAAGTTTCTCATGAGTCTCCATAGATGCTTGGAGATCTCTCGTAAGACTAGCCACCTCGTTGGTTGTCCCCGTTCTATCTCTCAACTAAACAAGCTCTCTTTTTCAAACCTTCTCTAATTGAGGGCTCACTCTCTCTAGCCTCGCTCAACTCTTTCTCCAGTGTTAAAACTCTCATAGCTAACCCTTTGTTTTGTTTCTTAGTTTTATAAGGCGCAGCATAAAAATCGATATAAGCGTGCTGTAGGTCAATTTTTCTCTCACGGGGTGTACTAGATGTACTAACATGACTTCCCATAAATGCGGTGGGGTTACATCCATGAAGTGATTATTCCTTCGAACTCACCGACTCGACCTCGCTATCGTTAAGCATGATATTTAAGGCATCTTTGCCTTCCTCTTGACGTTTTAACCTAGTCGGACACTCATGAGCTTTGTGACCCTTTCCATCACACTCATAGAATCTCTCCTCGTCTTTTTTTAGAAATCTTTCTTTTTTTTTCAAAATTTTTCTTCCCCATTTTATATTTTTTTTATCTTCCTCAAAACTTTTCTTATATTTGGAAGTGTTTTGCTTTTTAGGTTTGAGAAATTTCTTGAAATGTTTATCAAAAAGTGCCAAATCATCGAAATCAAAGTCGTACTCAAATCGGACGACACTTCCTCTCTCTTTCTAGACACTTCCTCTCCCTTTTTAGATTGGGCTTTAAGTGTAATTCCTTATTCATTAGGCTTTACAGTTTTAGGTAACATATATATATATCTTGTATGTTTGAAGATCTCCTCCAAGTTCTTATAAACTAAGAGTGTTTAGAATCCCTGGTGAGTTAAGTATGGGTATTTTCTCACCTAAATTGAAACTCATCAAAAGATTCAGATTCAAGTATTGTGATTGTTTCAAATTGTGTTGTGAGATTCTGCAGCTTAGAAGCTTTAATAGCATTGGTACCCTCATGAGTGAGCTGGAGGGTATCCCAAGCTTTTTCAAACGTGGTGCACTGATACGACTCAAAATGTGTCTCTAATGCGTGTAAATACGGTTCAAGTGTAAACCAGTCGCTTAAGTAATAATTCGGTAAACCGGGTATCGAACTCAGGGACTAAGGCGATCGCTCGTGGTGACTAGTGAGTAAGATGACTAATCCTAACGAGTGACTCACGAAAGAGAAAAAGAAAAGATGATTATTATGGGAATCTATATACTATTACTAACAAAAGCAATTAAATCCTATTTAAATTAACTACACATGAAAGACTGAAGATTGACTATTTAGTTAATATGAATGAAAGTTAAGGTTGGAATACAATCCATCAACCCCTAGTAATTTCACCGGATATAAAACTAATGGAGAATTAAACACTTGATCAAAACGAAGACTTTATTTGCTTGAAGATTTACATATATAAAGGAATTAACCCTCACAATACGTAATCAAGAATAAAAATAAAATGCGTGACAATATTGTTAAAATGCGCGTCGCATTCTTAAATAGTCCAGTTACCTAGGGCAAACGGAGTTAAAAGTCCTACAATGGTTATGTTAACAAAATACCACATTTTCAATTATTTGTTTAATTCAAGAACATGTTTTTATATCCATGCATATGCGAAACACGTAGGGTTGGGTTCATGCATCCCAACCTTTGGAAACCTAACCAGGCATGGTATTGATAAGTAAAGACAAGATTTATATATTGCATGTGAATCTATTCATCATTAATATGTATCTAAGCATGCAAGAGTGAATTCCTAATTATAAATGATGCAAGAAAACCAGAAAAAATAACTAATAGCAACGGTCAAAGGAGGGAAAGATAAACTAGATTGATCATCGCATGAAAAAGATCCACAATTCATAAACTTGATGCAAAAATAACCTTTATGTTCTTTCCTCTTTTTCTCCCTCTAAAACTAGGTTAAACTAATGTTAGATATGTCTAATATTAAATTATAACTCAATGAAGCCATTTTTGCAAGTGTCCTAAACCCATACAACTCCAGGGAAAAAATTAGAATAATTAAAGATTCCCGCTCAGGTCAACCGAACTGGTTCCCTTGGAATCCGAACCGGTTCGCATGTAAATTTGTCAGAAATTCCTCTTTAGCCCCTGGATTTTCTTCTCAACTTTTTTTTTCGCATAACCTCTTCACCGTAGCTCGGATTAAGGCGCTATTTCTTTCAGTGTTCTTGTGATATCATATTCTTCAATGTTTCAGTTGGCTTCGCCTCCGGACTATGTCTACAAAATTATGCAAAATCCCTTCAACTTTTTTTCCTTTGTTTCATTTACTGCTTCAATTTCTCTCCCACATTTACTTCCACAATATACTGTAAAATACACGAAAAATACACAAAGCAAGGAATACTCGCCAAAATGGGTTAGTAACATAAATACGAGATACATTCGGGTTAATTATAATGCACGGGACCATCAAAGAATCAAAATTAAGGGGATAAACATGAAATTTTTATGCCGAATCAAATCCCTTTAACTTAGAATGTTGCGCGTCCCGAGCAATATAAAAGAACAAGAGTATGAGTTTAAGAAACTTTCAAAAACTTTATTGGGATAAAATAACTCTTTCGCGGGCAAGCGATTGTATTTAGCATATGCAATAAGAGGTTAAACCCCCAAGCTACCCTAGTAGGACAAGTGGTGTCTCGTGAGGGTTGCAATGAATTTATCCACAAAATTCATTTTCGACTCTAAGAAAAAAAGTCAAAATAACTAAAAACTGCAAAATTTGAGCTTTTTTAAAATATTCACTTTAAATTTTTATTCGACAATCTCAATTTATAGTGTGTGTGAAACTGAAAATCAAATTGCTAACTTCCACCGATTGATCATTACGTTACTTTTCAAAAATTCATTTTTGTTCAAATTCTTATGGGATGATCTCACAAACGAATCACTCAGAATATGACTATTTTTTTTTATATGCGTGATATAAAGAGTAAATATAATGGACCAAAGTTATGCATACAATTAGAAAGACAAAATATTCGGAGTGAATATATCTCATCATCGGAATACGGTTGTTAGAAAACGGAAAACATTGACTCTTATCCGCACCAATTAACATCTCTTGTTATCTTTTCGTGTCTTAGCTCTCTATGCGATAATTAATTTCATTATTCGAACTTATTTTGGGACTTTCTCGGGTCATAAGGTGTATTAGGTGAAATGGGAACGGTCGAAAAATTTAGAGTTGGAGAATTTCTTTATTCAAGATGTCCGTTGGTACTTTTTCGGGCATTTTCTCATTTTCTCTTCTTTTCAAAAATTTTCTCATATTTTTCCCATTTTTCTATTTTTTCTTGCTATTTTGGTTGAGCATTTTTTTTTCAATTTTTCTTTCCTATTTTTATTGCACCACTTTGATTTGATTGATGGATTTTTTTACTTTCACAACTCTGGGCTAAATAGGTTTTTCGGGTTATCAAACGAAATTGGAAAATTTATTAGTCTCAAAATGGCTAGCAAAAGGGTTATGTTTTATGAATTTTCATGACTAATATTTTTGGGTAAACAAATGATTGCCTAACTTCATTTATCCGAATTACTAATTGTTTTACCATATGCGTTTCGAGATTATATTTAATTTAGAGATATTTTTAGTGCATTTTTAAGACGATATCTCACTCGCTTCTCGTAATTGATCAAAATAAAAAAAATAGAGATCTTCAATGACTTATTTAACACTAAATTGAACTTTGAGTTAACCATTAACTCAAATTGATCTAATTACTCACAAAAGGTGATATGCTTAAGATCTCATCGGATTGAAAATCTCCACACTTATTCGTTAAGTCGTTAATTTTCACTCAATTTTCGTTTTTGGTCAATTTCGGTTTTGTGCATTTAAATTTTACAAATTGAGACTTCAAACATAAATTTTAGTGATATTTTTGAAAAATTAAAATTCCCATTTTTATTTATTTGGAAGAAAAATATTTTTTATTTTTTCCCTAAACGTTTTAATTTTTTGTTTCTGATATTTTAGAAATTTATATATTTTTTCACTTTTTGACATTTTTCAATTTTTGGTCCATTTTAATTTTTTTTGAAGTTTTTAAAAGATGCACTTGTCACCCCCCCTAACTTAGACTTTTGATTTGTCCTCAATTAAAAGGACTAAACTCTAAAGAAGAAAAAGTATAAGTGTGAAAATAGAATGGGCAAATATTTAAAATGCAATTTTTTCATTAAAAGCACCACACAAGTACAAGAAGACAAGATATAGCAATTATATAGTTCGTTGCAAGATAATCAATGAAAAGTACAGGAACTATAAAAAGAAACCCCTAAAAACTAATGTAAAAACCATGGGGCATTTGGATCATGAGCATATGGGTCATAGTAGTAAGGGGGCAATTGTGAATCGGGGCCCATTTGCTACTGATACATTTTCGCTTGGAGGCAGACCATCATGCTAATGGCATGGCGGTAGGCGTTGCGATCTTCTCGATATTCATTGACAAGATCGTCGAACCTCACCTCCAAATAATCAATTCGATGATTAATAATCTTCGAATGGTAGGTCCCGTCATTAAAATCGGGGTCCCCACCACTTTCATCCGGTTCATCTCCTAGCATATCCGTTCCCTCTTTGGCTTTGCCCCCTTCTTGCATAGGGGCTTCCACTTCCATAAAATCTTCTTCGTCCATCACCGGGGGTGGAGGGTGGTCCACTCGCATTTGTCGGGCACTTCGATTGGTGGAAGATAGCCCAATCGGTTTCTAAAATTTGGTGTGCGAATTATGGCTTGTGTCCCCGCGTCATGCATAATTTCGGTAATGAGTTGCGCATAGGGAAGATAAACTTTATCGGTAATGTCATACGCGACATGGACAATTTCCATGTACAAGAGTTGGGTGAGGTTGATTGCACTCGCCTCATGGTGAAAATGGTGTAAAAGGCTACCTTGGCGTAGACGTACCACCGAGTCGTTGGTGGTTTGAAGGATGGTGCCACAAGTAATTAGGTGGGCATAGTGCACCGACTTGGGGAGTTTTTCGACTTGGAAAGTGTCTTGAATCCATTCTTCGTTTGGGGCCATCCGAGCGATGCAGTCAGATTTGGTGTGTGTGTGTGGGGGGGGGGGGGGGTTCGGGTAGGCAAATGGTTGGGGTAGAATATCCCCTTTTTCATGCATCTTCCATTGAATAATGGCGAGGGAGAACAAGATGCAGATCTCGTCCATGTATGCTTCGTGGAGCGTGGAGGATTTGTAAACTAGTGTAGCGTAGAAATGCGCACTTCCTCTTTATAAACCGATCGAGCGGCGGGTTGAAGAAATTGCACCACCCGCGGTGACCTTGATGGGGATCTCTTCCCACTTGACACGATGTTCAATGTGAATCATGTGTATTGGCTTAAAGAATGTGTCATATCAATGTCTTTCTTAGTTGGCTAAAAAAAAGTGGTCACCCCCCGTAATCTAGGATTTTGGTGGAGTCGTATTTAAAGAGGCAAGGAGTGCGATATGCTGCAATGGAGAATTGGAGTAGGGCACTTGAGAGCAATTGAGAGAGAAAGAGAGTAGGAGTTTTGCTGTGGAGAAAAGGGTGTTTGGAGAAGGGGGTATTTATAGGTAGGAATGGGTGGGAAATGTAAAAAGTGGAGATGGGAAAGGGTGGAGGGAAGGGAAAAGTATGAAAAAAATGGTCAGGGGGAGTTTTTTTTTTTTTGGTGTTGGTGGAGGAGGATTTCGTATGGAGGGAAGGAGGAAAAATGGGAATGAATTTAGTGGGGAAACAAAAGGGGGGAGGAATATGCAAGCAGGTGCTCTGAACCGGTTCGGAGGTGCATGCGAACCGGTTCGGAGGTACAAGCGAATTGGTTCGCTTAAAAATCGGTTTGGCCTGCGGTTCGGCCAATGTGCTCTGCCTCAAACCCTATTTTTTCATGTTTCTCATATTCTAAGTATTTCCACCCCATATCTCTCCTCTTTAATGTATCTCAAACCTCCCTAAACACCTCGGAACCCCGGGACACCTCAACCCTGCTCTCGTAACGCGCAATTTCTCTCTCGTGCATGAAAACCCAACATGGTGATCTTAAATTTCCTAACTCACGACTTCTATGGACCTCTAAACTACCCTAAAACTAACTTTACTCACTAGTATATAAAAAAATCACCCCATACGCGTCGGGGTGCGACGACCTCTCACTCTCCCCTAAAAATTCACCCGAACCCATGTACGGGGTCCGATGCTGTTTTTGTCTCCATATTCCTCACATCATAAACCAATAATCAGAATAATTGGGGATCATCCCCATAGGTATGGGGGACACCTCAAGGCTCATGATGAATGGTGTGAATGATATCATCGTGGTGCCCAATCGAATGACAACATACTTATCCGACTTGGAGATAATATCTCCATGAAAATTGGAAGGACTTGCTAAACCTAGATTCCCTTTACACTCGAGACTGCTTGGATCGGGTCTAACTTGGACGAAACACTAGTACTTTCCTCAATCGCATTCGAGAACTCAAGTGGCATGGGTGGATGGTCACAAAGAAGGAATTTTTCGATCCGATCTTTCATGTCGTTTGAAAGAGTTGGCGCTTGCGTTCAAATAAGGAAACAATATAATAAATGCCTTTTAACCCAAATTAACCCTAAGCATGCAACTAGGTGTGATTGAAACAATATGAAATCATGCAAGAATTATTCAACACACAAAGTTTAAGGAAAAATCCCCCACAGGGGCAAAACCATTTGTATATCACTATAATTTGTAAAATACGGTTTACAATCGGATTACAATGAAATACAGGTTGACTAAGAATTACCCTCGGGTATCGGATTCTGTAGTCGCGGCTGGAAGAAAAATCCCTTTCCAGAAGGGCTTGCGGCTGGAACTATCCCTGTCCAGTAGGGCTGCAATGAAGAGGAAGAAACGGTCCACTTCACAAAGGGTTGAACAACATCAATGGTGTTCTTTGGGTTACCGAATTTGATTCACAAAGATACGGAAGATGTGTGAATCTAAAAACCTAGAATCATAGGACTCAATAGGTGAAGACTTTAGGGTTGATATGCTCTGAAAATCGTGTATAAGTCTTAAGAAAACCAACTGCTGATCGTGGATTAAATAAGGGATCGAAACCCTTCAAAATCGGCTGCACGATCTGGCAGTGATTATCCTCGCCGGATCGGTCCGGTCGATTAGGCGGATCGGTCCGGGTAAGTCGGATCGGTTCTTTTTCTGAAACCGGATCGGTCTGGTTGGCATCGGATCGGTCCGGGACTTTTGCCTTCATCGGTTTGCTATGGATCCGGTGGCTACTGGAGTCTGACAAAACGGATCGGTCCGGTAGATGGTCGGATCGGTCCGGTAAACCGGATCGGTTCTTTTTCTGGACCGGATCGGTCCGGCCAAGTCTGATTCCCAAATTCTTTCTTCTTTTGATCTTCAAATTTTGTTGATGACGATGTGATCTTTTCAACCAACAATCTTGTAACGGCGTATGACATAACATATACATAAAGATGGACAAATTGTCCTTACAAATCTCCCCCTATGTCTATGCCGGAACAAACATAAAAAAAATCCGAATTATCAAATATGAAATTTCCTATACAAATCTACCCTTCCATGAACCCAAAACTGAAAGAGTACAAGTGAATAAGACTGCATCGTTTGTTCTTCAAATCTTCAGGAATCTTCACGCTTTTCTCATCAGGGTGTGTAATTTAGAGATCATCAAGATAGTGCCTACACACATGAGATAAAGCAAAATACCAAGTGACGTATCGAGTTTTGAAATGAGATAAACATAAAAACTCCCCCATAATCAGATAATTCATTCTCCCCCTTTTTATGATGTCCCCAAATAGACAAATGAGAGAAATAAATCAAGCAATCAAGTACCGGGATGTCACAAGGCATAAAATCACACCATGAATGAACATAAAACAACCAAGTCGGTGATAGCGTAAAAGAATGGGTGTGATCAAAATTCAATAGGAAAATCAAAGCATACAAACATGACATGTGTGCACGATGAATATTGGATATTCCTAACGAATGAACTCAAATGCTTCCTTTGGTGTAAAAGATTGGAAATATATGACATTGACTATCAAATCTACAAATCAAAGCTCAAAGTGATTTCTACACCAATAACGTCCAAAATGATTTTCATGCGTTTTCAGGACTTTCAAGGAAGTGCAAACCCGTTTTTCAATCTCCAAACTCCCTCAGATTTATATTTTGAATAGAGGTATACTAAATTCTCAAACTTTGGAGAATTGATGGTGAAATCTAAATGGCCCATATTTGGCATGTATTGCTTTTTATTGCCTTTCAATTTTTTCGGGCTCTTTTAACCTCTTAGGACCTCGGATATTAAAATTCCTCCATTTTTTAGGTCCTTTTTAACGGTGGCTTTTGCGCAAAGGATAAGAATCAACTTTCGCAGCCCCTCCCCGTTATGAAAATATGCGCACAGTCTCACCAAACGGTTTTTACATGCAATCCAATCTTGTCAAGTTTTATTGCATTTTATACATTGTATAGACAGGATTGAGATGGAAACACTCAAGCCAACATGAGATTGACAAGTGCAATAATCAAATATAGCCGTGCATGTGTGCAATAAAGGATATAGGAGTCAAGCATGTAGGAAATATCACTAATTACATCTCAAGGACTCCAATCAATGTTAAGCACATGGATGAAATGATGTAGCCTCTCAAATCTCTATCAAACAGTCACATGGATATATGGAATGAAGTTGTGACTTGGCTATCTTAAATGCTCATCCATAAAAGGCAAATCTCTTTTTGAATTTTTCAAAAAATTTTATCAAAATAAAATCTTTTTGTGCTTTTCTCAAAATTTTTCAAAAAAAATCTTTTTGTATTTTTCTAAGAATAAGAAACAAATACATAAAAGCTGTACAAGAAAGCTATGGTACATATAAACAGACTAGTAATAGGAAGCATATGATATGAACATGAAGAAGCATCCTATTCTAGACATAGACCAACCCCTCAGTCAACAGTGCAAATCCCCAAAGACTTCCTAAGACTCTCAAATCTAAGGGCATCTAAAGGTTTCGTGAAAATATCGGCTAACTGACGGTCGGTAGGAACAAAACTCAGGGTTACGACTTTCTCTTCAACTAACTGACGTATAAAGTGCTCGCGTAACCTGATGTGCTTTGTGCGCGAATGTTGGACAGGATTGCGGGATATGTGTATCGCGCTCGTGTTATCACAGGAAATGGTCATGGTGTCCTGTGAAATCCCATAATCCTCCAACATTTGCTTCATCCACATGAGTTGCGTGCAACAACTCCCGGCGGCGATGTACTCAGCCTCCGCAGTGGACAAAGAGATGGAGTTTTGCTTCTTGCTCAACCAAGAGACAAGAGCAGAACCAAAGTAGAAACACCCACCAGAAGTGCTCCTACAACCATCTACGTCCCCACCCCAATCGGCATCCGAATAGGCGGACAAACGGTCATCGGTATCAAAGGAATACCAAATACCGTATGAGAGAGTCCCACTCACGTATTTGATAATACGTTTTAGAGCGAGTAAGTGTGACTCTTTGGGAGACGCCTGATAACGCGCACAGACTCCAACACTAAAGGCAATGTCGGGACGACTAGCAGTCAAGTAGAGAAGACTGCCTATCATACTCCGATACAAGGTTTGCTCTACGTCCTTGCCTGAAGTGTCCTTACTAAGCTTGGTAGTGGTACTCATAGGTGTACGAGCATGCTTAGCGGAGTCTAAACCAAATTTCTTTACTAGGTCTCTAGCATACTTGGATTGGGAGATGAACATCCCATCCTCTAGCTGACGAACCTGGAGACCAAGAAAGAATGTAAGCTCACCTACCATGCTCATCTCAAACTCACTTTTCATCTCCTCCTCAAAGTGGTGAGCATGCTGGGAGCATGTGGATCCAAAGACTATGTCGTCCACATAGACTTGGGCAACCAAGATAGCACCGTCATCTCTCCTGATGAACAACGTCATATCAACTCCCCCTCTCTTGAAGCCACGGGCTATGAGATAGGAAGTAAGCCTCTCGTACCAAGCACGGGGTGCTTGCTTCAAACCATACAAGGCTTTCCTCAGATAGTAAACGTGTTCAGGGTGCTTAGGGTCTTCAAACCCTTTTGGTTGTTCCACATAAACCTCTTCCTGTAGAATGCCATTCAGAAAGGCACTCTTGACATCCATCTGATATACCTTGAAGTGTAGATGACATGCGATGGCGAGTAGTAAGCGGACGGACTCAAGCCTCGCAACAGGAGCAAATGTCTCTCCAAAGTCTACACCCTCTATCTGTGTGTAGCCTTGAGCGACCAACCTAGCCTTATTTCTGATTATGGTACCATTTTCATCCATTTTATTCTTGAAAATCCACCGGGTACCAATAACATTAGTATCACTAGGTCGGGGGACAAGTTCCCAGACATTGTTCTTCTTAAACTGAAGCAACTCATCCTGCATAGCAGATATCCAGTGTTCATCTTTGAGTGCTTCCTTGTGATTCTTGGGCTCGACTTTGGACGTGTAGCAAAGATGGCTAACAACGTTCTCTAGCTGAGCACGAGTCTTGACCCCTAGAGTGGGATCACCAACAATGGCAGAAGGGTCATGACTCTTGCGAACCCAAGCAGGTGTGTCCCCTAACACAGGAATAGGGTCCACAGAGTGTGGGAGAGGAACAGGTAAATCACTGTCAGAATTGTTCTCATCCTCACACTGAAGGTTGGGATCAATAACCGTCGGAGGTTCGTCATCTTGCACAGTGACGTTTATTGATTCCATAACCTTAGAGCTCTTCAGGTTAAAAACCCGGTACGCTCTACTGTCCGATGAATATCCTAGCAATATTCCCTCGTCGCTCCGGGAGTCAAACTTTCCTAATTGCTCTCTATCCCGTAGGATGTAGCATTTACTCCCAAAGACACGGAAATAAGCCAGGTTGGGTTTCTTGCCTGTCCACAATTCATAAGGCGTCTTAAGTGTGTGTGGACGCAGATAGACCCTATTCACCGTGTGGCATGCAGTAGACACTGCCTCTGCCCAAAATCTCCTAGAAATTTTACGACCTAGAAGCATAGATCTAGCCATTTCTTGGATCGTTATATTTTTCCTCTCAACAATCCCATTTTGCTGAGGAGTTCTCACAGCAGAGAACTCATGTTTGATCCCAAGGCTATCACAGTACAAATCCACCTTTGCTTCCTTAAATTCAGTGCCGTTGTCACTACGTATTCTGTTAATAGTGACCCCGTGTTGATTTTGCAGGACACGGCACTTAGTCGTTAAAAATTCTACAGCATCAGATTTCTCTCTTAGAAAACTTACAATGGAGTATCTGGAGAAATCGTCTACCATCACGAGAATGTATCTCTTACCACCTAGACTCTCCGTGCGAGTAGGACCCATAAGATCCATGTGAATCAACTCAAGAGCACGGGAGGTGGTAATGGAATTCAACTTCCTATGCGGGCTACGGATTTATTTTCCCAACTGACAGGGTCCACAAATCATGGAAGTTGGCTTTCCAAGTGAAGGTAAGCCACGTACTAGGTCCTTTTTGACTAAACGAGATAAGTCTCTGACGTTCACATGACCTAGACGTTGGTGCCACAGATCCATAGGAGTGATCGTGGCGCTGTTGCAGACAAGTGAGGATTTGGGCTCAGTCCCATAATAGTTATCTTCTGTCCTCACCCCTTGCACTAATAGTTTACCGGCTTGATCATAGACCTTACAAGTTTTCCGGTCAAACTTCACTGCAAAGTCATCGTCGCACAGCTGGCTGATGCTAATAAGGTTTGCTTTCAAACCTTTGACGTACAGCACGTTCTCTAGCTTTGGAAATCCTGGTAACTCTACTGTACCTCGTCCTACTATGCTAGATTTGCTACCATCTCCAAAGGTGACTCTCCCATCATTATAATCCTCAAGATGGGTAAAATATGAGGTATCACCTGTCATATGTCTGGAGCAACCACTGTCAAAATACCACTGTGAGGTATTATGGGCTTTGAGAGCGACATGGACAACAAGGGCCTTTTTCTCTTTCTTAGGAACCCAAGAGTAGGTACCTTTTAGTATTCCCTTGTTGTTGTTGGTTTTAGCCGGAATGCGGGGCGCATTCATTGATGGTAAGGTCATCCGTCGGAATTCCTCCATCAAGCTCTGTGATGTGGCGGCTAGAAACTCAACACGCTCTCTCAGACTGGCAAACTCATCAGTCTGAAGTGGTGGAGCAACCGTACGTCGTGTCCGACCCAACTTATAGCAATCATCCCTAAGGTGTCCATTTCTTTTGCAATGGGAGCAAAAGGGCACAATATTAGGAGAACCTTGGTTTGCTTTTCTTGGTCGAACTCTCCTTCTTGGTTTTTTATGACGGCCATAAGGAGTCGTAGTAAACTCAGGAATTGGTCCGGGTGCAATTTGAGACGTGGAGGCACCATCAAAACCTATTCCATGCCGGTCACCAAAACCTAAAGCGGGACCGAGGAGCATCTTTCCCATCTTCCCAGATCTGTCCTCGATTTGTACCTTGACTTTCCTAGCTCTCTCAACGTCATGAGTAAGCTGAGCAACAAGGGATTCAAGTTTCTTTCGAGTCTCCCGGGAGGAATGGAGCTCACTCGTAAGACTAGCCACTTGTTTAGTCAAGTCCGCTTTCTCTTTATCAAAACTGCACTCTCTCTCTTTAAGCAAATTTTCTTTACTAACCCAGGCAGACTCTCTCTCTATCATAGCGGTGCAGGTGGAGGACTCTCTCTCTCTCATCTTTCCTAACTCTTCTTCTAACGCGGTGATCCTAAGAACTAACGCCTTGTTACGTTTTTTAGTTTTGAAAGACTCATCATATAACTCGGCGTAGGCGCGTTGAAGGCTACTCTCGTCCTCACTACCTTCCTCCTCTCCCTCACTCTCTTCGCTCTCGCTGTCGAGGTGTCCCTGTGAAGTAGCATCCTCATCGTCGTGAGATGCACTAGGAGTACTCACATGACTATCCATGAACGCGGTGAAGTTACGCTCATGCGATGACTCATCTCCCGAGTCCACCGACTCGACCTCACTGTCGTCACTAAGGGTAGCGTTTAGGACAACTTTACCCTTTTCCCTATTCAGACGAGTGGCACACTCAAACGCTCTGTGTCCCTTACCGTCGCACTCAAAACACCTCTCACTGTCTTTAGGGGGTTCTTTAAAGTCTTTCTTTTCAAACTTATTTTTCTGAAAATTCTTTTTATCTTTGAAATTCCCATTTTTCTTAAATTTCAGAATTTTCTTGAAGTTTTTAGCAAAAAGTGCCAAATCATCTAGGTCAAACTCACATTCAGAATCAGAAGTTTCTATCTTTCTAGACGACTCGACTCTCTTTCTTGCCGACCCCTCACTTTTTCTCTCTTGGGCTTTAAGGGCAATCCCCTTATCTTTTGGCTTGGCAGATTTAGGAAACATGTCTATTTCATAAGTTTGTAAATCTCCTACCAGTTCTTCCAATTTTAGAGTATTTAAATTACCCAAGGAATTCAGCACAGTGACTTTAGGTATAAAACGCTTAGGAAGGGAACGAAGAATCTTTTTAACAACTCTAGCATTTGGAATATGTTCACCAAGATTATAGCTAGTATTAACAATGTCAGAAAGCCTAGCATAAAATTCATCAAAACATTCATTTTCATGCATGGTGATGGTTTCAAATTGAGTTGTTAAATTTTGCAATTTTGACTCTTTAACAGCATTTGTTCCTTCATGGGTAAGTTGCAAAATATCCCAAGCTTCTTTTGACGTGGTGCACGTCATAATGCGTTTGAACTCATCAGGAGTGACAGACCCAGAAATAGCACTTAGACCCTTAGAGTTAAAAGACGACCATTTAAATTCATCATCAGTCCAAGTGATGTCAGGTTTCAAGTTGGTCACATTATCAACAGTCACGGTTGGAGGAGTCCACCCTCGTTCAACCAAAATCCAGACACGTTCATCAATGGCTTTTAAAGCCGACCTCATACGGGCTTTCCAATAAGCATAATTTGACCCGTCAAAAATAGGCATTTTATAATATGACTTCTCCATTTGAACACGCTCTTTTCAAAAATCAATTTATTTCAGAAATTGATATCTTTTAGAAAAAATTTTGCGGAAGTAAGGAATACGCAATAGAATGGCGTAACCTGCTCTGATACCAATTTGAAAGAGTTGGCGCTTGCGTTCAAATAAGGAAACAATATAATAAATGCCTTTTAACCCAAATTAACCCTAAGCATGCAACTAGGTGTGATTGAAATAATATGAAATCATGCAAGAATTATTCAACACACAAAGTTTAAGGAAAAATCCCCCACAGGGGCAAAACCATTTGTATATCACTATAATTTGTAAAATACGGTTTACAATCGGATTACAATGAAATACAGGTTGACTAAGAATTACCCTCGGGTATCGGATTCTGTAGTCGCGGCTGGAAGAAAAATCCCTTTCCAGAAGGGCTTGCGGCTGGAACTATCCCTGTCCAGTAGGGCTGCAATGAAGAGGAAGAAACGGTCCACTTCACAAAGGGTTGAACAACATCAATGGTGTTCTTTGGGTTACCGAATTTGATTCACAAAGATACGGAAGATGTGTGAATCTAAAAACCTAGAATCATAGGACTCAATAGGTGAAGACTTTAGGGTTGATATGCTCTGAAAATCGTGTATAAGTCTTAAGAAAACCAACTGCTGATCGTGGATTAAATAAGGGATCGAAACCCTTCAAAATCGGCTGCACGATCTGGCAGTGATTATCCTCGCCGGATCGGTCCGATCGATTAGGCGGATCGGTCCGGGTAAGTCGGATCGGTTCTTTTTCTGAAACCGGATCGGTCTGGTTGGCATCGGATCGGTCCGGGACTTTTGCCTTCATCGGTTCGCTATGGATCCGGTGGCTACTGGAGTCTGACAAAACGGATCGGTCCGGTAGATGGTCGGATCGGTCCGGTAAACCGGATCGGTTCTTTTTCTGGACCGAATCGGTCCGGCCAAGTCTGATTCCCAAATTCTTTCTTCTTTTGATCTTCGGATTTTGTTGATGACGATGTGATCTTTTCAACCAACAATCTTGTAACGGCGTATGACATAACATATACATAAAGATGGACAAATTGTCCTTACATCGTTCTCCTCTAAGTGATAAAAAGAGTCCAATACTGATTGGACTTCGACACTGAGATTCTCATCCCCCGAACCCAATTCTTTCTCAAAATTATCTAGGCTCGTATCTTCTAACTTTCTCTCTTGCTCGATATGAGAATACTCTTTTTTATTCTCATCAAACCTCTATATCCGACTCACATCTATGTGGTTGCTTTCAGTCTCAATAAGCATGATTAAACATGCCTCCTCCACCTCTCTCTCAACATCAGAATTATCGCTCTCACTTGATGTAACAAAACATACCCCTAACGGCTCTTTATTTTTATTCCTCTCAACATGATCGTGTACTGTCTCTTCCATAAGATATATCACTCACAATTATGCCCTCATCACCCCCATGGTTAGTGATGTTGAAGATATTTGTTTCAAGAGTCATGTTCCTAAATGTGAGTTGCGCTTGCCCATTGCGTGTATTAATCAATTCATGGGCCGTTGATAAGAATGGACGGCCAAGGATCACGGGAACATGATTACTCGGGAAAGTGGAGGGCTCTTCATCCCGAATGATAAAATCTATTTGGAGTTAGAAAGTATCAACTTGGATGATCATGTCCTCAACAATCCCCCGAGGTACTTCACAGAACAATCTGCAAGTTGGAGAGTCATCTTTGTGGACTTAAGGTCCTCTAAATCTAATTACTTATAGATGGAGTAGGGGAGAATGTTAACATTCAACCCTAAATATATTAACTCTTTCTCAATTCGATTCTTCCCCATGATGCACGAAATGGTTGGTGCCCCCGGATCTTTATATTTTAGTGGAAGGTTGCTTAACAGTACTGAACTGATGTTTTTTGCTAAAAATACATTTTTCTTTACCTTTAGCCTTTGTTTCACCATGACCAAGTCCTTAAAAAACTTAGCATACGCGAGAATCTCCTTTATGGTTTCAAGGAAAGGTAAATTAATCTTTACTTGCTTAAGAACGTTTAAAACATCGTCACGAGTAGTCTCTTTGGAGTGGGATATTAACCGTTGAGGATATGGAGCATTAATGGCAGGTTTCACAACCACCTCAGGCCTGATTGTGTCATAATTGCCACTCTTTCTCAAGGGGATATCTTCGGCCTTTTTCGTATTGGGCGAAATCTCCTTGTCATTCTGCACATCGTGTGGACGAGGTGACAAGTTAATAACTCTTCCACTACGTAGAGTGGTTATCGCGCTAAATTTATCTTGATTTTTATTAACATTAGAGCTAACATAGTTTTGTCCTTGGGGAGGTCGTTGGCCTTGTGCGGGAAACTTGCACTTCTCTTGGACATTTAGGGAATAATGTAACTTAGACAACAATATCTTTAAGTCGGCATCATTTTGGGGTGTTTTGAGCGTTTATCGCTGATTGAGTTAGCATGAATTGGTTTAAATTGTCCTCTAGACTTCTTCGTTATCGGGTAATATAAGGCACATGATGGGGCTTATACGGGTGAAGCGTGTTGAAAAGGCGAGAGTGGTGGCAGATGTTGAGTAACTAGTGAATTTGGATTAAACACAACCTTTGGTTGCCCATAACTAAAATTAGGATGGTTTCGCGATGAGGGGTTTTTTGAATTCCCGTGAGAGGCATTAACATTATCCTTAAAATAACCTACCACTTCCACTTGCTCTTGGAGCATCATTTTGTATGCGAATATCATTGGATATTCCTTCGTTGAATGTAACGCCTCATAAATAGCACACCCCGTCCTTCTCAATGCTCGAGTGGGGCTGAATATATCTCTCCCCCTAGCCTCAACTACGTCCTCTAGCCTCTTTGCTAGTTGATTAATTTGGAGTTTTAGTTAGGATTCCTTATCCAATTGATAGAGTCCATATGCGAAAGGAGTTGTGGATGTTTGTCTAGGCTTGGGCTGGGTACTTGTGTCCAATGTGTCCCATGCTTGAGTAGTCTCGACGTTGCGCTTAAACTGGCCCTCCGTATTGTTCGCGTCTAACCATAAGAACTCTACCTTGTTCATGGTCTCAATGAGATGTTTAGAACTTAAGCTTAGCCTATGATGGAAGTAAAAGATAAGCCTCTACATCTAAAAATCGTGGTATGGTCATATGTTAACTAACTCATTGAAATGCTCCCAACATCGATTAAAGGGATCGTTCTCATTTTTTCTAAAGGTTTGAACTCAAGGACTAAGATGATCGCTCGTGATGACTACTAAGTAAGATGACTAACCCTAACGAGTGACTCACGAAAGAGAAAAATAAAAGATGATTATGATGGGAATCTATATACTACTACTTACGAAAGAAATTAAATCCTATCTAAATTAACTACGCATGTGAGACCAAAGATTTATTGATTAATTAATATGAAAGAAAGATAAGGTCAGAATACATTCCCCCAAACCCTAGTAATTTCATCGAATACAAAACTAGTTGGGAATTAAACACTTAATCGAAACGAAGACTTTATTTGTTTCAAGAATTACATATATAAAGGAATTAAACCCACAATACATGATCAAGAATAAAAATAAAGTGCGTGATAAGATTCTTAACACGCCGTCACATTATTAAACACTCCGGTTACCTAAGGCAAACGGAGTTAAGTCCTACAACAATTATGTTTTCAAAATACCACATTTTCAATTATTTGTTTAATTCAAGAACATGTTTTATATCCATGCAAAACACGTAGGGTTGGGTTCATGCATCCCAACCCTTGGAAACCTAGCCAAGCATGGTGTTGCTAACTAAAGAAATGATTTATACGTTGCATGTGAATCTATTCATCATTAATATGTACCTAAGCATGAAATATTGAATTCCTAATTATAAACGATGCAGGAAAACTCGAAAAATAACTAATGACAAGGATCAAAGGAGATAAAGACAAAACTACAGTGATTATTGCATGAAAAAGACACGTAATTCATAAAATTGATGCAAAATAATCTTCTTATGTTCTTCCCTCTTTTTCTCCCTCTCAAGCTAGGTTAAACTAATGTTAGATTTGTCTAATGTTGAGTTACAACTCAATGAAGTCGTTTTTGCAAGATTCTTAAACCCATACAACTCTAAAAAAAAATATAATAAATAAAAATTCGCGCTCAGGTCAACCAAACCGATTCCTTTGGAATCCAAACCGGCTCATAAGTACATTTTCCAGAAATTCCTTTTTTGCCCCTGGATTTCTTCTCAACTTTGAATTCGCATAACTTCTGCACTGTAGCTCGAATTAAGACGCCGTTTCTTTCAGTGTTCTTGCGATTTCATATTCTTCAACTTTCCAGTTGGCTTCGCCTCCGGACTATGGTTGCAAAATTATGCAAATGCCCTTCAACTTTATTTCCTCTGTTTCTTTCCTTATTTCAGTTTCTCTCCCGTATTTACTTGCACGAAATACTTGTAAAACACATGAGACATACACAAAGAAAAAAATACTCACCGAAATTTATGACTAGCATAAATACGAGATAAATTCGGGTTAATTACAATGCAAGGGATCATAAAATAACTAAAATTAAGGGGATAAATATGAAATATTTACACCGAATCATGCACGTCATAATGCGACGAAACTCGTCAGGAGTGATGGATCCCGAGATGGCACTCAAACCACGAGAATTAAAGTTTCTCCATTTAAGGTCGTCCTCAGTCCATTGAGAGACAGGTTTAGGGCCAATGACATTGTCAGCAGTAACAGTAGGTGGTGTCCACCCTTTTTCACAGAGCACCCATACGCATTCATCAATTGATTTAAAAGTAGACCTCATTCTAGCTTTCCAATATGTATAGTTGGTACCATCAAAGATGGGCATTTGATTATATAAATTATCCATTAAAATTATGCCCTTTTCAAGATCAACAACTAAAAAAAATGATATCAAAGAAATTTTTTTGCAAAAAAAATTACACAATATTTTTCTGTAACCGACTCTGATACCAATTTGAGAGTGCGCATGATCTTAGTGTATTAACTTATTTAATTAAATTCCTCCAAACACACAAGTCCAATTTTTTACCAAATTTTAATCTTTGATTAAATTAGGTTTGCATATGATGATCGTTCCAAATACACAAAATAAACTACGCATGTAATCACAAACAAATATGTGGAAAAATCCTTCTCTAGGGAAAAGACTTTATTTCTGCACTTTAGATAGTTTTACAAGATGACTTACTTACAAAACTTTCTAAAGAAAACAACTCAGATCCAGATCATTCTACAGGTGGCGGTCCACCCTCGATATCCACCGATCGACCTTTTTTCAGCCTTTTTTTTCAGCAGTGATCCCTCGGTTCACAGGGTAAGCAGTAGAAATCTCTCTCCACGAGTATAGATTAGGTATGAAACTATTTAGGATTTCAAAAGGATTCATAACTATATTGGGGAGGATGTTTTGTGAATTAAAAAGGTGTTTTAACCTAAAAGGATCGAGGACTTTTGTAATAGATATGCAGGTTGTATTTTTTCAAAAGTCTCTCTTAAAATCTTTTCGAAATAGGTATTTATAGGTCGTACACAATATTCAAGATGGTGAAATTCTTTCGAATGAAAATAAAAGCCGTTCGAACGAGAATTTCATCTCGTTAGAGAAAAAATAGCGTTAGTTTGAACGAGACTCCAGTCTAGTTAGAACAAGCTTCTAATGAGCTTCAAACGAATTCAAATAGAACACCCTCGTTGGATGTTCATTCGATGAAATGATCAAACAAGAGTTCTAATGAAATTTCCATTTCATTCGGACGAGACTGTTATCTCATTTGAACAAGGTCAATAAAAAATTATTTTTTAACTCTAAAAAATTTGCGTCGTTTTTTGTGAAAACTTTTATAAAAAAATCTTCCAAATATAAGTGTAAATAAATTTAAACTCCTAAAAGATTTATACCTTCATATGGTCGAGAAGTCTTGAACTTTGAGGATGTTAGAGATTCGATTCATCTTGTCGGCATGTGTCAATTTATAACGGAATACGCTAAATGTGTCAAAGTAGCAAATAAAATAAATACTAAACTATTTTCCCTTACAACACAAGTGTAGAGGCATTGTTTAGCCTTGGTGTTTTTAGCACATAAGTTGAGGTACTGTTTGTTCGCATTTACGGTGCATATTGTCATCAAGGTGCGACCCTATCAAATATCTATTGGCATGAACCATCATGGTGGGTAGAGCATCCAGGTGGTTTTTGATACTTTCTGAATATGATTTGAAATATGTTGTCCCAAAAGTTATTAAGAGCCAAGCAGTGGCTTATTTAGTGGACAACTTTCCAAGACAAAACTTTGAGCCTCCCAGCGAATAGTTATCAGGTGAAAATTTTCAAGCATATCTAGAAGAAGAGATGGAGGAATGGAAGATGAAGTTTGACGGCTCTTGTTCATGAGGAACAGACATGGTTGGTATCATCTTCTCCACTGGTAAGGAAAAAGTCACTATTTTCTTTAAGCTGGATTTTAAATGTTCCAAAAAAGAGGCGGAGTATAAGGCTCTCATACTTGCCTATTGGAGGCATTGAGGAGAGGCATTAGAGTGATGTTAAAAAGAATGGACTCTAACTTGGTCGTCAAATAAGTTAATGGAGAGTTCTCAATCAAGCATGCTAACCTAGACTATGTAGATCGATTATTTAGAGGCTACTCGGCTAATTTTTAGAGGGGAAGATAGAAATGCAAGCACGAACAATGAATTGGCACCTGGACTCATTAATGATGATAGCTCAAAAGCTAAAGATGGAAGAGTAGGAGGCCACCATCACAGTCCGATGAAGAATGGTGTCGACAATAATAAAGTCATTATTCCCAAGTGAAGAGTTGAATGACTGAATATGCTCGATCGTGAGGCAGCTAAAAATGAGAGAAGGAAAAATGAAGACATTTAAGCTGGCCAACTACCACCTGCTCCAAGGGACACTCTACTTTAAAAGACCGGGCGAATTTCTAATAAGATGCATAGGAAAAGAGGAAGCCAAAGAGAGACTAACATCAATGCATGAGAAACATTATGGGGATACTGATATCCAACTTTATCAAAAGTTGCAACGAGGGGGTTATTATTGAACCACTATGAGTGCAGAGGTTTCTCGTCTACAACAGGGCTGTTTAGAGTGTTAGACATAGTTTGATTAACCAGCTGAAGCCAATTTTGTGGACAATTTCGAAGACTGGAGGAAGCCTTATATTGCACACCTAAAGAACGGAGAATTGCCAACTTAAAGAGCGGATGGGATGTACTTGAAGAAAATGGATTCTCGCTTCTGCTTGGTAGGAGGAGAGCTCTACAGGAAAGGGTATAAGGACAAGGCACTAGGGTGCCTAGCAGGGGGTGGTGGAGATGTGGAGAAAGTGTTGACACTACACCAAAAACAATAATTCTGACACGATTTAAAACTGTGCTAGATCAAATCTGGCACAGTTTTGAACTGTTCCAGAATCAGGTGTTCCAAAATGGCCATTTTTTTCTGGTACGGTTTAAAAGTGTGTCAGTTTTGACCAAACAGGAACACTTCTGTCCCACTTTATAACCGTGCCAGAATTTAATATTTCTGGCACACTTTTGGTACACTTTATAACTGTGCCAGATTGAATACATTTTGGTACACTTTTGGCACAACTTAAAACTGTGCCAAAATTTGATACACTTTTGGCACGGTTTGGAATTGTGCCAAATTTTTTGATCAAATATAAAAAATTAATTATAAATAATATTACCCAAAAAAAATCAGGAACATTTTCAATAATAATATAAAACCGGCATGACAAAAATAGTACAACAACAATACAAATAGTCCGCAACAAAACTAATACACATACAAGCCCATTAAAAATTAATAGCGCAAATTTCATTAATATAAAATTCATGTCAATGCATATGAAATTCATCTCAATACATGCACAACCATAGAACCTCCAATGAGTTCCAACCTATAAAACAAATAAACAAACAAAAAAAAATAATTAATTCTTATCATTAGACAAGATTAAAGTCCAACAACCTATACGATCCTTTCGAAGAGATTCTTGCTTGCTAACATCTTGTTCGTGGAAACCCTATTGCTTTTGTTGATTAATTGATCGCAGTCGGTCAAAGCAACACAGTAAATGGCAAGGTCAACGTCTTTAAATATTTCTAACCACTTGCAATAATCTCCAAGTCTACTTGAGTGAACTCTAATGAGTTGGTACCTGCAGATGCAAAGCAAGAAGTGGTATTAGCACTTAAATTGTGTATAGTCACAAATTCACAATGACTTGAGGCTGAAAAAGACTACAATATGCATAAAATGTTGGTGAAATAAAGAAAGTAGCACGTGAGTGTTTTACAGAACTAATTCCAAAGTTTCATGTTGAGATAGATATGAATTTCATACCATTTGTAAACAGTTTACAAAATTTGGGCAGAGTTCCGTTTGTAAATGTTAAAGAACTAAAAACTACTCAAACCACAACAATTGTAATATTATTTACTGAAACTCATATAAATAATCATTATGTAGATATGCAACAATCGTGCCCATTAGTATACATTACACCGAGCTGATGATTTCTTAGTACACATACATTAGTGTCCATTAGTAACACGCCATGATGATTCCTCGAAAAAAATCAAATGAACCTTGATTTTTCATTTGGAGATAAGGTCGGTGCCTTTCGTTGTGCTTAGCAGTAGTGTTGTATATATATGTACACACACACACACACACACACACACACACACACACACACATATATATATATATATATATATATATATATATATATATATATATATATATATAACACATATATAAGGCTTCCTTATATATTGTATACCCATGTCTCATTCAGTATCCTGGCAGCCAGCGAATTAGACGGTCCACTGCTCGCAAACGCATTAAGCCCACCTTAGCAGCCGAGTGCTCCGCCTGCCTCAGCGTCGGGCACTCGTTAACCCATACTTGAGTCGCATACTACTATCAATAAACCATAAAAATGATGTAATTGCTTTTTTACTAACTAAACATATCTCCTATTACAACTCATTACATATAGACGAAGGATCCAACCAAGCGTATCTATTCTAGGGGAAATAAAGGAAAAATACTATTAATTCCATTTTTAGAAGCCAATATAGCAGCATATGCACTAAACAAATTGACCCCTGAATGCCTATTCTTTATAACACCTGTTGTACCACCTATATATGGAGATGGAAACACCCATGTTCAAACATACATAAATAAAAAACATTAAAAAATATCTCAATGTAATAGGCCTTGAATTCCATTAACACCAATCTTCCTGAAAACAAAACATAAAAGATGAATTAGAAACTCGATCCAAAGTTTGCCCAATTTCCAATGTTTGACCAAAGATGAATTTAGTATTTATCATTTTTCAAGCTCAATCCCGAGTCTCCTCAATTTTCAAACATGACTTGAGGTCAAATTGGCATTTAACATTAAGAGTGGTCTTCTTCACCCTCGGTGTTAATGTTATCAAGAAAAGTGAATTCAATTTATGTATTGAGTTAGTTCTAATACACAAAAAATAAAGAAACAATAGGTATAGAACCAAAGAAAGAAAGAAAAAGTTAGGAATCTTTGCAATAATATGCATTACAGGAAACACCTTAGAGTTTTGTTACAAAGACCTCTTGGGAACTTTTAGAGACGTTAATAGGGACACATGGAGGTATCTTTGCAACAATATGCATAGCCCATGGCGTTTTTACGCATACGCAACATGTAAGAATACTTAAGACCTCCAGCATACATGGTATGACAAATACCGCTAATAACAGTCTGATACTCCTTTGGAACTGATCTAAAATGAGGGCTACCACTAGTTGTTTAGTCCGTCTTTTTTCAATAAAAAATAGTTCTAGTTGAAAATTGTTTCCTATCAGCAACGTATTACTTACAGATAATCGTTGGTTAGTGTCACTCCCGTGAACCCGGAAGAAAAGTTCACATATTCTTTGCGGTTGCCGACAACTTCTTTTACAAAAGTGCAATCATTTTTATGTATGCATGTGTGATGACTCAACGAAGATTCCCCAATTCTTTAATCTAACGACTCCATAACCTTGCCTCTAGGAGAATCCTCTTGTAAATCGGTAGCATGGCTTCTGCATGTAGAGTCCATGGAATCCCAAAGTGGTTATGATTTAGTATGCATGGTTTGTTCATCGAAAGTCGAGTCCAACGCTATATTGCAGTCCACCATATGACATGAATCTGTTATATCATGACATGGCAAGTAAATGAAAGGCGCAAATGGAAGTAACTACCTATGCCCCGTTGTGAAATATTTTTAACCACAAGAAAAATAATACCTATTCAAAGTTCAATTGTGTTAATTACTTTTGTCCCAGTAAATACTTATTGCGTGTTGAAATGGTAAAAAATACTATTTGCCATTTTACTTTTCAACCAAGTGAGATATTTTGGGTTATTTGGCTTTTGTCCACTAATTATTTACAATATTCAGTTTGGCCCCTGCATAGCTCAGTTTATTTCTTTGTTTGTTTTTGCACTCACCCCTATATAATATCACTCAAAGGCTTTAATAAACGATGCTAACGTAAACATACCTCTCAGCTTCTGTAGCAAGATCCGCATAAACACATGGTAAATTGACATCTTTGGTAGTCATCTGTTACAAACAAATGAATTGATTATGGTGACTCCATTGAAAGTTCATGTCAAATAATGGAGCATAAAGCATATGTCAGTTTATTTTCAAAAATCAAGTACTGACAAAATGCAACATGTTAAACAAGTGATTTTCAGTACTAGATCTACAAAATAAGACAAATATGGTGGTCGAATTAGCTGCAATAGGTGACAACAAAATACTCTAGATCAACTAGAAAGGATATTGATTAATCATATCCTTATTACTTCTATAATATTCTCTCCGAAAAAGCAGTGATAGATTACCATATTATCTGTTGCTAAGTTGATTCTACACATCAAATAAAGAGAAACAATTTCACCACACCACTGGTAACAAAATCACATCCGATATGTTTTGATATACAAAGGTAATCTTAAAAATGTACCACGTGAAACCCAGACATCACTGTCGTAAATTTCACTACATCCTAGAGTCAAACTGACTATTCAAAAGAGTCACGGTAGCGACTTCATTAATTTAGATCTGAGGTGGTTTAAAATTAACACATGCATGTTGTTGGACAATTTAATATATGAAGAGATAAGAAGTCAATTGAGGAATAAATTGAGGCAGAGAGGTCACTACTGTACAAAGATAAAAAAAAAACTGATGGTTGAAAATTATGAATTATTGAGAATGGGTAGAAAGAGATAAGAAATCAAGTGTAGTAGTAAGTTACGGTATGAAATAAGAACATGTTGACCAAATGAATTACAGTATAATGAGGATAGAAAAAAATAAAACTTCGATCCACAAACAAAAAGCAAACCTCCTACGCATATGTTTTATCATAAACCTATGGAAAAACATTTCTTATCTAAAGAAAGAGATGCCTTAGTGTAGGAAAAAATATAACATTTTTCATTACCCCTATTCATTTGCTTAATGAATTTCTTACGCTATTATAACATTTAAATGTTAATATAATTGTTATATAACAGTTAATCTAAATGTTATATAACCTGTTTATATAACAATTATATTAACTGTTATATAACCTGCTATATAACAGTTCATATAACTGTTATATAAACAAGTTATATAATAGTTTATATAACTAAGTGAATGAAGAGAAGAGGCCACCCAATGATATTAACTAACGGAATGAAGAGAAAAGGCAAACTAACCACCCAATGTAACTTAGTATTGAGAACATTTTTCTAAAGTCAAGTTCACTTCGAATCAATAACTGGTCACTAATTTAATGGGTATTTCCCTTATCTGAACTTGATGTGGGGGAGAATATTAGATTCCTTTGGGTGGTATAGTTGTACATAGAGTCATCTGTCCCGACAACAGTGTTGAACAAAAGTCAACGATTATAACTATAAAACCAGATGTTGTCGAATACATGAAAAAATAGTTCAAAAATTCAGAAACAAACTAAAAGAAACAACTAAGGTCATTATATAAATTGTAAGCATGAACGCAGTACCAAAATCACAGAGAATGATTCGTCTCTCGAGGCTTATAGAAGCAGGCATGGTAATAATAAGCTTGTAACCCTTAGTTGTTGCCATCTATTATATATAGTAGTGTAAGAGAGGGATCATAACCGTACAATGCTTGTAGATTAAAGACACATTATGTGCCTACATACACTGGCCCTTGAATCCAGTAAGACCTCTCATGTTGATCTGAAACCAAAACAACATCAACGACGTTACTTGTAATACGTTTCTATAAGGTGAGTTTTATAGTTCATCAATTTTGTTTGTAAAAAAAATTGATTGAAATACTATATAATCGTCCATGAAGTCATGGACTAATTTAGTATATTATTGTGTGTTTGACTGAACACAAGTTCCATCAAAGAACACAACACTGCGATTAGCATCTCGATCGTGGAGATCAATACCTTCGAAACTCTGCGGGAACTCAAACCTATATATGAAGGGTGCATCAGTAAGCACTGTAGAGACTTAAACCTATATATGACATTTTACAACAGTAACCAAGTATCAGGAACATAAGCAAAGAAAATTTAATTACATTCATAGCACTAGATTTCTTCATGTCCAAGCACAATATTCATAACTTTTACGAATAAACTTACCATTACATTCATAGCACTAACTTTCTTATGCTATTGATAGCCAGGTTTTTTCTCACGCGAAACATACACCAGCACCAGCACCAGCATGGCCAGCTCCTTTCCTTCATTTACTTATTAAAAGAAAGGCATAGATACCAAGGGTGAAGAAATACATGTGTGTGCGCACGTACGCAATAATACTGAAAAAATGAAACAAAGCATGGGAAGATTGAGCGGGATATGCTTACAGGATGCCTAAGAAGAAATGCAACCACCCTCTATCTTTGTTCTCTTCAGGATCAATGGAACGGGTACTGTAAAGGCAATACGAGAAGTAAAAATGTAGCTTAAATCTTTTTTTTACATAAGCATTGTGTGTTAATACAATAATATCAATTATTATGAAAATCAACCTCATAATTCTCTATAACTAGCACGATGATTTGCCACTTTCACAAGACTACTTATGGTTCGCCAAGCATCCTGTCGCAGAATGAAATAAACAATTATAATTACAAATAAAAACAAAGATGGATTAAGAATAAAAGAACATGGAAAAGGAAATTGTTATATTTTGTGAATTGGTAAACATATAATAGGTTGTGTGAGGCTTAGGGAACATGGAGAACATCATTCAATATATTGTGAAGAATCTAGGAGAATTTATGTTTAAATTGGGATTCTATATAGCTGAGAGTAACTGTACGTAACATAAAATTTTGGGTATTTGTTAAATAGGGTATCAAATGTAAGCTTATATCTCAAATGGATCACTGCTTACCTCTAAGCTTGTGCCATTTTCAACTGGCTAAAGCAGTTCAATGTTGTTTTTTGTTTACAAAGTTCACTAAAATTGCTTATTTTTGTTAAACTTTCGACACTTCAAACTTGCACCTCGGTAAACACGCACACATACCCACCACCCGTATGTGTTCTCTAATGTATGGAAAACAAGTTGGTTATCTCGGATATTATTTTTGAATAACCAAGGTGTGCCAAAAATTAGTCGAAAGATGGCTCGATAAAGTTGTCATTTCGTTACAATTTGCATCGACAAAACTTCGGATGTCCCGAAACCCATTCCAACAATCCCGAAATTACACCCGCACCACCCTTATGTGTTATTTGATATATGAGTACTGTTTTCAAGTACCCGAACCACGTATCGGACCACTTGTTTAGTTGCGTTAACACGCTGAAGATACCACGTCGTAAATGAAATTTACTAATTTTTTTTCAACTTCATCTTCTTCCATGTTAACACCCATTTTGTATATATATGTATAACACCTCCTGTTATATACATCAACATATAAAACCTTATATATATATATCACCTACATACACACACACACCATCACACACACACATGTTTTCACCCATACTCATACACACCTGTTTCACACGCACGCACTTATAATACAGTAGAGATAAGATTATAGGTTTTTTATTTCACATTTCTCAGGAAAAAAATGAGATTAGATTTTAAATATTTGAAAATTCTGAGTTGTCTACATTTGAATAAAGATTCAGAAACTCTTATATGAAATCCAAGAGAAATATCAAAATCGAAGTTGTTAAAGAAAACACTTTTTCTGGATAGAATCAAATGTCCCTTGAAAATATGGTAAAAATCACGAGGGTTTACCTTCGAATAAGATCAGCTGGAAGGCCTTCTACATCAAGCCACCAAAAATTCTTGTAGGTAGCAGCACTGAGCTCCATACAATAGCAACCAGGAGTAAAGCAGGACTTGATGACACCATCGACACATATTCTTGTAGGCAGCAACACTAAGTCTCATCTAACAAATCCCCTTTTGTTGAGGAACAAAATACACAGATCAGGAAAAAAGTTGGGTTTAAAAAACAAAAAATTATACCAGATAAGAGTGGATCAGTGGTGGTCGAGAGCGGTGGACGACGGTTGAGAGCGGTGGACTTGGTCGGTGGTAGAAAACTAGTTTTTTTCCTGAGGATAGACGAGAGAGGGAGAGAGTCCACGAATCCTTTTTTTCTTGTCTGAAAATGAGAGTGCGGGAGATGAAAATATTGGAGGGAGATGATTTTTTAGGTTATTTATATTTTAATTAGGTGTACTCAATTTTGACACACTTTTAAGCGGTGCCAAAATTTGGCACGGTTTTAAACTGTGCTAGATTATCATTAAACTGTGCCAGAATTTGACACTGTTTTAAAGTGTACCAGATTTTTAATATCAAGGTGTGCCAAATTACTGTTTTTGGTGTAGTGTGAATGAGGCTCACGAACCTTCCCACATAGATAGCGCTAAATTGTATGATCAATTGATGACACTAGGCTATTACTGGCCAATAATAAAGGTCGATTCTATTAGCTTTGTGAAAAAGTGTACAGCCTCCCAAATGCATGGTAATATAGTCCATTCCCCCTCAATGAGCTTGTAGAGTCTAGTAGCCCCTACCCCTTTTACACTTAGGTATTTGATCTGGTGGAAAAAAGTAGTCATCTTCTCATAGAATAGTCTTTATCATTGTTGCCATAGAATTGTACACCAAATGGGCCTAAGCGTTCCCTTTGAGGGGGGTCACATCCCTAGTAGTGACACAATTCATTTGGGAGTACATAATCTGTTGGTTTGGCATTCCAAAAGTTATTCTTACAGACAATGGGAAGCATTTTGTATGCAAAGATATGGGGATCCTCACAGACAAGTATAAAATCATCCACAACGGTTCAATCATCTCATACCCTAAGGAGAATGGCCAAGTAGAGGCCACAAACAAGAGGATGATTAATATTTTGAATAAGATGCTACATGACTTGTCAGGGTCATGGGATGAGAAGTTGCTACAGTTCTTATGGGCTTAAAAAACATTGAAGAGAAAGCCAACGGGTTTTACCCCTTTCTCTATGGTTTATGGGATAGAAATTATCTTACTTGTAGAGTTGGAAGTACCTTCAGACCGAGTGGATTCAAGCCATAATCTCATACCTGATCCAAAACACATGAAACTGGAAGCTCTGTGTGATCACCGAGATAAGGCCAAGGAAAACTTCAAAGCCTACACCCAATAACTATTGAGGGCTTATGAAAATTTGGTTAAGCCTAGATAATTTTAGGAGGAATACTTGGTCCTACTGTCATCCACCCACCATCCAAGGAGCATGTCAGCATTAAAGTTCAAGCCTAAATGGAAGGACCTTTTGTGGTACGAGGAGTGGGAAAGTCAAGCTATTGTCAGATTTTAAAACCTGAGAAAAGGCATTCAGTCCATCAATTACAAATGGCTCAAAAATATTATAACGTAGTTACCCCAAACTTTTTTTTTATGATTTCAATCATTGAATTTAGAAAATCTAGTCCTTCTAGTAAAAGGAAATTTTTAACAAAAGTATATTGTCACGATAAAAAGTAGGCATTGCCTCACAGTAAATGAATGCAATAGTACAAATACAGTTATTTCTGAGCAGTCATTAGTGAGATTTCTTTTATAATGATAATAGCTTATGAGTACTTTTAATATCTCTTATGCACTCACTAGCCAATAATGTGAGTGGATGCATCCAATTTTTTTTCCTAATAATTTTGCCTTAGACTAATAAATTTTGGGGGCAGAATAAGTTAGGACTCTCATAGTTTATGAGAGGGTCTTGAAGTTGAGGAAAATTACTCATTATACTTAGGGGGACGTATAGCTCCCAAGGATAAAGTATAATAAGAAAAATTAATCCTCTTATAATAGCTTAAATACCCAACATAATACAAGATACAGAGTTTGGTTCATTGACAAGCTAAAAAATGATAGTTTGGTTTTATTTTAAGAACAAACTTGAAAAAGTAAGATAATGCCCTTACTTTTGTTATATGAGTTATTTATTTAAATAACATGATTGTATACAAACAGCGGGAGGGATTGACTCCCCAAGTTATCTTTTTGTTCTAAAGAAGCATTGAACAAACACCGCAGAGACTATGGGTCAGTTACAATGAATGACTTTCCAAGTTACGAGCAAGTACTCCCACAGAAAGAAAAAGGGAGCAGTATCAATTCACAACAAACAGAAAAAAGTCTAAGTATGGACAATGCAAAAAGAAAAAAAGAAAAAAGATAAGCAAGTGAGGCAAAAAAAATTCTCATTATAACTAACATAAAGGATTTTCTCGAAATTGAGCAGTCCTTAGTGCTACAAAAAAACAAATCTGCTTACAATAACTCAATTGGACGAAAGAAAGAAAAGGTTCTCTCAATAATGAAAATCCTCAAAAGAGGGGCCAACCTCTGGCACAAATTCTTCCTTAAGTCTAGCTATTTAAGCGTTGTTCTCGGTGTCACCAACTAAAACCTTGGACAACTTAGCCTCCAGTACCTGGATGTGCTCATGAAGACTGTCAACATCCACACGACGTCTCTTGGCCCCGACCTGCTTGGATGACTTGGATTTTACTAACTTCTTGAAACGGAAACCTATAAGGTGGTGCATAAAGGCATCAAGCCAATCAAGCTTGAAGTGTTATCAACTCTCCAATCATGAATAGTTGCCAGGAACAGGCAAATATTAGCACTGGTACGGTCAGCAAGAACTTGTGAACATGATTGGCAAGAGACTTGAGGTTGAGCACCACTAGGCTACAAGTATTGAGAACACTATGAGTAGTGAAAGTCTCTGGGTAGATTTCAAGAACTAAGTCCAGTATATCCCGCTCGTGATCTCTAATCTTTGGGAACTCCTCATACCATAAGTCCCTCATGAAAATTTCGGGGGCCTCCATATCAATGGCATCATAACTAGTTCCATAAAAATGGGATCTAAAGTTGGTAGAGAAAACTCCTCGCTCGATTCATATTCCTCAGCTCCATCGGTTTGAGTGGCTTCAGAGCTTGGCTCATTGTCACCAGTTGCCACTGGCTCACTTGCATGACCCTGAAAAAAAGGAAGGAAGGAGAAAAAAGGGATTGGACAGAACCAACTAGAGAAAATACTAGAAAACAAATAATGATAAAAAAAACTTACTCCTAAGCCAAGAGGAGTCAACATGTTAATAGACAGCCTGCGAAACTTTCCCTGACTTACACGGTTAACCTAAAAAATGGGAAAGCAAGATAATGTTAACCAAACCCTTGCATAACAAAAGGCAAGACTCTAAAAAAATAAGATATATACAAAAAAATAGTAAATCGGGTATAACAGTATAATACCTGAGGAGTGCTCGCTATGGCACTCACAAACTGTTCCATTGATATAAGAACATTCATTGCAACCTGAGAACAATGAAACATGGGAGTGTTGATGAGTACTTGCACAGTGAAAGTAAGAATAAAAAATGGTGGGGGGGGGGGATAAAAATGGGTGAATAAGGTATGACAATATAATTCCTCACTCACAATAGTACTCCCAAGTTGTTCCACGGATATCGGAACACTTGCAGCAATAACCCGGGAACAAGGAAACAAGGGTGTGTTAGTGATTACTTGCATAGTAAAAGCAAGTTTAAAATGAAATATGATAGAATGGTAACTGATCAGTCATATCATTAGTGCCCACAGGATGTCCTACAGATAGAGGGACTTCGGTGCCACTAGCCTGAAAACAAAGAAACAATAAAAGTGGCACCAAAATACTTTGCACATTAAAGAAAGCAAGTTAGGTGAAATACCAAGTATAATAGAATATACCCGAGGGGACCCTAACGAGGGGGTGCTCACTGCCAAGCCTGTTGAAGGTTCCCTAGTGGTAGGAACACTCTAAGGGATTACCTAAATAAAGGGAGACAATTATGATCCAAGATGTTCATACATAAAGAAAAATACAAGTGTATAGATCTCAAAAGAGGAGAAAGTGAAGACCTAGGATGACACAACATGTGAACTACTCGTTGGAGTACTAGTTGAAGAAATATTTGGCTAGGAGGTTCTAGAACTCACCTAGAATATAAATGAGTAAAGAATAAATTATAGCTGAAGAAAAACACAAGATGTAAGCTTTGAATCAATACGCTTGATAGTTCAAGTACCTGAACCCTGTGGGGAGAGAATGACTCAAATCAATGATAGGGGCTGGAGGAATGCCGATATTAACCTGTCAACAAAGAAATTGTCAGGGAAAGGCTGAAATGGAAAATAACAAAGCTATGTAGCTAACTACTTGTGTTGAGATGGAGGTATGGGAGACATGGCTACTCGAGGCTATACTATAAATGGGTTGAGAAGAAAGGGGTTGGACTTGTGGCTTGTTGTCTATAAAGAGTCATTCTCGGGAACATGTATCCTCTCGAAAGGAAGCAACATAGGAATATCCACCCCTTTAGGTAGGAGTATCCCCCCACTAGTTTGGGGATTGCTAAAAAAAGAGCCCTGCAACACAAAGTTCATAAAATATACAATAAGAATAGGGTTGTGGTAGTCACTTGAAATAATTAAAAAAACACAAGGAAAAGAATTATAAAAAGATATCCCTACAGAACTGGTAGGGATAATAGTTGAGGGCCCAACTGAGGAACTGCTCGCCATAGAATAATTGGATGGCCTAGTGGCAGAAATGGGGGCTATATTCACCTACCAAATAAGAAAATGTGCACGTATAAGTGTACATGAATGAATCTAGTGAAGTCATAGGAAAAAAGAATTGAAATATTTTGTAAAGTTTGATAAATACCTGGACCGAGCGAGTGGATACAGAAGAACCCCTCGTAGAAGTGGAGAATATGGTGGAAAGCTGTAAGATAAATAAAGATAGACAAAAGAAAAACTCAAAAAGTTCTAAAGGAATAGAAAATAAGAAAATATAAGTCTTACGACTTTATGTACAAACCTCTCGAGCAAGTCTTAGAGAGGATACAAGCATAGAATTCCTTTCAGGAAGAAAAGACACTCGAGGAATGATATGAGAAGCAAATGAGGGGTTGGCCCTCATTTCTGAGGGGCCACTCATCCCCAAAATGGAAACCTAATCAAGAGCGTGAAAAAAAAGAATTGAAGTTAGTAAAATGTTATAATATTTAAGTAAGTCAAATGCAAAAAGAATAATAGAAATGGAGGTGCTGAAAATCCTTTAGTAGTGGGGCCAGTAGTGGAAGGAGTAAATCATGGTGTCATCATAATCACCACTAGAGGGTTACCGATTCACATTAGAACCCCCCAAACTTGACAAGAAAGTAAAAGTGTCAGGCGAGTGAATTTCGTTGATGTCACAAACACAAATGTCATCTGAAGAGGAACTATCGTAATTATAGTAAGGGGTGCTTACATAATCAACAAGTTCATCTTCAGATGAGCAAGACGAGGAGCAAGAACTTGTAACCCCATGACTTATAATTTTACTAAGTAAGAAAGAAGTGACTAGAGTACCTTCTATAAAAGGAGGGGCTAGTGAAGTAGATGGATGGGAAAGCGAAACACAAAGGGCCTATTATCCCTGCTAATGAACTTTTTAAAAGGTCTCCTTAATGACCAAAGTGTCAGTGTATGACTCTTGATTTGGTATAATAGAGGGAATAGTGGGATTCATTTCCCCTTTCTTCTGCTTGTCTGCTCGAGTTCTCACTGGTGAAGTGAAAGAAGCAAACACTTCTAGTTAAGCTGGAACAAAGTTTAAAACATCAGTGTTAGGATGTTTTCTTTTGGAAGGGACTTTAAATTTTACCTTGCATTTACCCTTACCCCGCCCCTTAGCCTTTTGCGTTTTGGGCTAAGGTACTTGATATAGGTGGTCTCCTTGCATAAAAGCTTCACCAAAATAGGAGTGACTTGATCAAGTGGGGTCTTCTCGACATAACTACGGTGCCAAATCTCCTTATGTGTCCTTTTGACCAAGGGATGCAAATAGAAAAATATTTGTGAAGGATATTTTTGATACAATTTTTTATCAACATGATTTGGCATTGCCATAAGCCAAACCACGAGCTACTGAAGGAAGGAAGATAATTACAAGGGGGTATAAAAAGTTACCAAAATTATCAACTCTCAGGAGTATCCCCTAAAGGGTAAAATTTGCATAAGATTCCAAATACAAGTCTATTGGTGAGAGGCTAATAGGAATGTTTGAGGTGTAGGTCCCTTGATCATAGCAAAATTGCCTCCTCACATGGTTAGAATGATATAACTCCACTAATTGACCAAACTCTATTAATGAAGGAAGAATAAAAGGAAAGACCATTGTCATGATAGAAATATGGAGGCAATTAGCTACTCACTCTGCACTGGGAGGATGAAGAAAAATCCAAGGTGAAGCTGAGAAAAAACCCTATAAAATAATGCCACCCCCTAACTTTGAGTAGGTCAAAATGAAAACTCATTAATATTATCTATAAACATACCCAGAGGTTGCTTTTGAGACTTTTTGTGCCACCTTATAATGTGAGTGGCCTGATTGCACAGCAAGCGAGGCGTAGGAGCAAAATTGGGGAATCGCTTGAGCAAAAACCTCATAAGTATAAAAGAGTTGACAAAATTAGCTACATCAAAATGATCATGTGAACACTCAAAGTCCACTTGAGTACGTTCTAACCAAGTGTACATAGATCAAGAGTGAGAGCAGTGAGGGGCATATTCCTCCCTCGAGCAAGTCTGACAGCAAGACGGAAGACTAACTCACGAGGGGAGTCATTTGGTCTCCCGTGAAACTGCTAAGGAAAGTTACAAAGAAAGCAGCTAAGTGGGTGGAGGAGTTGATCTTAGGTCCATTTTGGCTCTTGGTGGCTTTGCTCGAATTACCCTCCTTGGGAGTTGGCTCGAAATCTCTAAATAAATATCGTTGCCACTTAGCAAAGGAATGCTTAGTGGCCCCCTAGTTTTGGTGATGGCAACATAGTGAGGACATTCTAACAGAGCTTGAAGGAGCTCCTTTCACATGGCCTGCTCGATAGCATCCACGTAGCCATCAGTAAAAACATGATCCCCCAAGAGAGAAAGACCAATCAGCTCGCATATATCCTCAAGCGTAACGAAAAGCTCACCCCAGCATGTAAAAAAAGTGTGAGCATCAACACACCAACGAGAGGCCAAAATGTTATAAGTGTTGGTGTGTTTGGCAATTTTGCAGGTCTTCAAACTTGTGAGGGTCCTAGTGAGGCCCAACCGCTCGATAACATCTTTGTGGGTTGGAGCAGTCCTAACATAATTAATCGAGAGGTCCCACTCCTCTAGTGCCCCACAACAGACATCAATGCTGATGTTAGAAAAATGGAAATCACTCTTGTCCACTCGTACATGGAAAATTCTATTAGCAATCACAATTGGAGTATCAATGGATTCAACAAAACCAAGAAGTGGTTTCTCAATGATCTTCTCAACAAACTCAACCCCAAAGCATTTGAGCAAGGGCATAAAAGTGTCATTCTCACTAAAAACGGGGCGAGACGATAGATAGAGAAATCTCTCTTTGAGCGTTTCTCTAGGTATTACCTTTGAACCTTAGATAAAGCAATAGCCCCACTGTAATAAGGGCCAACACCACCCGAACTAGCCGTGATAATAGAAATAGAGGCGACTATGGAAGAAGCCACAGTGGTGGTGATAATGACTTGGATGGGAAAAGAACCCACTAAAAGTTCATTAACGGAGGTGGACACAGAAGAAGATAAAACGTCCATGGAGTTTGTTGGGATAAAAGGGAAGAAGACGATGATAAGAAATGGAGGAAGTTTAATTTTTTTTTTTGAAAACTCTCTTTCTCTCTCTAATAGCAAAAATAAAGGTAAAAAGAATGAACTAAAGGAGAATGGGTATTTATAATAGGAGGAATGATGGTTTAAATAAATGAGTCAATGATTGTCCAAATCATAACGAGGACTCCTCGAGGAGACACGTGTCTCCTAGAGACAGTAAAAGGCGCCAACAACGCGGCTGCCATATCAAAGGCATTAAATGTCCAATAAAAGTAATAATTTATTTAAAGAGACTCCTCGAATTCCCCAAAAAATAATGATTTATTTCGTGCAAAACTCTTCGTCTTTAACAAATACAAACATTCTTGCATAAGGGTGCTAATGTAGAGGGGTATCCACTCAACTGCCCACAAATAAGCCCAACAGGGCGAGAAGGTGCCACACGAGTGGGTCAAAGTCCAACAGTATTGCTTCCAGCCAAATATTGGTGAGGGGGATGCTATGTGAGCAGGCCAAAGATAAAAAAAAGCAATATTGGCCAAACGGTCTAAACAGGGAGAGTGGGTGCCACGGGAGTGGACCCAAGGGAAAAATCAATAAAAGTTAGCGAAAAGTCCAAACAGTTAAAATATGGCGAGTGGGTGCCACATGAGTGGGCCTAAGAATAAATAAGCAGTAGGTAGCTAGTTAGTTCAAACATTGCAAGAGAGTGCCACAATAGTGGGCCCAAGAGAAAATAAAAAAAGCAAGCCAAAATATATCAAATATGGCGAGTGGGTGTTACACAAGTGGACCCAAGACCAAAGAGGGGATACCTGACCAAGCAATCCCCAAAGCTGGCGAGGGGATGTCTAATGAGTAACCCCAAGATAAGAAGGAAAAGAAATACACGAGAAGACCCAAGATAACGAGTAGATTCTATATGAAGAGTCAAATAATTATAAATGTTTCTACATTAGAATATATACTAACACTGTTACTTTCTTTATATGAGTAGCCTTGGTCAAGCAAGAAGGGATCGAGAAGGCCAATTGGGATCCCTTGGGAGTTTAGGTTTGGAGCCAGAGATGCAAGTCTTGTTGTGCAAGCTAATGCCTAACCAATTCTATACTTAAGGAAATAAAGAATACTAATAGGAGGGTTATAAGAGGTCACTCATACACTTATACAATCCATACTTAGTCAAATAGGTGAGTAGCCAGGGTGTTGCTCACAAAGTGTTTTCAAACTTACCGTTGGCGAGTGGCCCTCAAAGCCACTCGCAAGTATTCTAAAAGATTGATCACCAAGTTACCATTTGAGAAAATATTTACCAAATCATACATTTTGGCACTATGCCCGACATATTTGTTTTTTGACTTTGGATTGTGCCAGATGCCATCTGTTAGAGTGGACAGACGATAAACAGTGAAATGAGATAAAAATTACACTTCAGATATTATCTTAAAGGAATATCCTTTTGGCGCGCACATGCCAGATCAACCCTAGTGTTTTCCTATAAATAGTACCCTTGGGAAAAGTTAAATCATACAACACGAGTTATCACTATTACTCTGTCAGAATATCACTAAATAGTATTCTCTCCCATACTCTCTCCTTAGTACTTGAAGTGCTTATATCTTCACTCTAAAAAAAACTATCACTTCCAAGTGATCCCTTTCTCTATTATTATTATTGAATAGTTATAGATAATCATTGTCTTCTCATATAGCAATCACAAAACCACCATTTTTACCAGAAATAGTTAGTTTTATCTTCTTGCTGCTCTTGAGACCTTGGATGACTTGAAGGTAGCTTCCATTGGAGTGGGCCACGTGTCACTAGATCCTGATATTCATAGACCCCAGTATCACCACCATCTTACAATAGTTCATAGGTTCGTACTGTTCGCCGAAAAACTAATTGTGGTGGTTCTCGGAAAGGTGGGAGTTAGTGAAATTCTTTTAAAAAAACTCCTTTCGAGGCTATTCATAAAAAAAACTATTCTCAAAAGGCTCTTAAAATAGAAAACTCTTATATTCCAAAAAGACCTTCCCAAAATGTTAGGAGATAAAGTCTATTTATAGCAAAAAAAATATAAGTGGGTTGCCACCTTGTCAAAATATATTATGGAAACATGTGTCCCATAACATATGTTGCACTTTTAAAACTAGAATATTATTTATTTGATGTATAAATAATACACAAATAAGCGCGATATGTTGGACATGTACAATAATATCTTAGTCGTAGAAACATACATGGTATGATGGACTTTTATCAATATTAATCATCTCTAATTTCGTTTAATAATTAAATAAGAGGCTTATCATTAAGCCCCTCCTACATTTTTCCCCATAATTTTCCCGATCTAAATCAAGCAGGTTTTACATGAAGAAGATTTGGATCAACATGTTTTATTCGATATGGGTAGGAGAAGAACCTGACCTGGTATTATTAAAAAATAGAGGAATCAGAACCAAGTTAAGATGATACGAATCAATCCCTTTTTCTTACGCCAAATATCTTACCATTTATGAAGATACTAGAGTTCCATCTATTTTCTATTTATTTCCATTCAAGAGTTCTTATGTATTTCCACGCCCATTTGAGACCCCGAAAAATGGACGAAAAATGGACAAATTCCTTATGTTAAGAACACATACAAGATTCATCACTACAAAAAGGATAATGGTAAACCCACCGTTAACTACTTCATTTATGAATTTCATAAATTTCATAGTAACCTACTGTGACAGAATTTGTAACTTGCGATCCTCTTGCCTAACAAGCAAAGATTTACCTCCGTTCAACACATCAACCGTGTGTACAAAATAATTATTGTCGGTTTGACATGTTCGATCAACTTGTGAATCATGGGCATTAATCCATATCTCATTTTGATTTAATGATATACGTCGATCTCATAGCTCATTTGTTATATTTCACACTTCGATCTTATGGGTTATTCCGACAAACCTTATAGTCATTCTTTTTATGTGAATGATATACCTTGAGTTTGTTCAGTTGCCTATATTTTGGTTTGGATGGGTATTTTGGGGGTTTGAATGAACATGTATCCACGATTTTATTATGGTTGTTAGTAATTCAATTTTACTATATTCAACATGTGCTGGTAAGACTGAATATTACAGTTACCTCACATTTTCGGGAAAGATTTTATGCATACAAATGATGACGACTTACCCCATTTAGGCAATATTTTGTGCATACAAATGCTAGTGACTCATCTAGATCACGATGAGATTGTGAAAAATACACCTGCAAGGTGACTTAGCTAAAGTTTTGCTAAGTTTTTCTAAAAAAATATACCTTGAAAGGTGACTGAACACAACTCTTGCTAATGTTTTCTCAAAAATACAATTTGTAATATGATTTAGCATCGATTTTGCTAACTTTTATGTCAGGTTTACACTTTGTAAGTTAACTTATCACAAATCTTGGTATGGTTTGTTTCGAAATTATACTTTTTAAGTCAACTTAGCAACTGACTACTAAGGTTTATCTCAAATTTTACATTTTGTGAGTCAAATTACCACGAATCCTACTAAGGTTTATCTCAATTTTACACTTTGTAAGTCAACTTAGCACATATTTTGCTAAGGTTTGTTTACACTTTGTAAGTCAACTTAGTACCAAGTATGCAAATGTTTTCTCAATTTTTTACACTTTGTAAGTCAACTTAGCTGCTGACTGCTTATGTTTGTTTTGAAATTACACTTTGTAAGTCAGTTTAGCCTCTAACTACTAAGGTTTGTTATTATAAAAAGTAGTGCACGATTGGTGACTCGTCTAGATCGCGATAAGATTTTTCTCAAAAACAGCGCCTGCTTGGCGACTCATCTAGATCACAAAAAACATTGTTAAAAAATAATGCCTACATGGCGGCTCGTCCAGATCACGATAATATTTTTCTCAAAAGAGCTTTGTAGAGATTTAATAAAAGAAATCAAGGGCATTAAAGACTTTTGACTTGAGAATGTTAGTCAACTAAGAGGAAAACATGGGATGTAACGATTTCCATTCAAAGTGAGTGTCACATATGTATAAACAAGAGGATTGGCTGACAAACTGTAAATTGGACAAAATAACGAATGCCAAAGGCCAAATACCCATAAAATTAAAATAAAGGATCTTTGGATAATTTTTTTGCAAAAATAATGGACTAACAAACTTATTTCCAAAACTACATTCTAATTTCGTCGTCGGTGACAACGATCATTAATGGAACTTTGTTTTCTCAACACAAAAATTACGAAGACATATATCACAAGTTCTTCCCCAAATCTCCATTTTTAAAATAACCTAAAATTTCTAAACTTCTCCACCCAACCTTTAATTTCGGTGGTCGACTTCCCCCTTTTCGTTGTTTCACTAAGGCAAAAACCTCCCTCATTTGCGAGATTAGGTAACTACAACACAAATTTATGTAAGCCCTAACTGTTAGTAATGTCTTTGCCTTTTCACAAATTTGCATTTGTAAATAGTTACTTTTTTACATGTCAAATCTCTCATCTAATTAGTATCTCATGTTCTACAATATGTTATGAGTTTTATGAGTGTTGGTTTAATTGGGGGATACTCTCATGTTGAATACTCTTGGCAAGGAGACCATATTCTTTTGGGCCACTAGTTGATTATGACAACCGATAAATTTTAATATTCAGGTTAATCATGTCTAATTATCAGAATATTATAGGTTATTAAAACAATTAAATACCATTCTCAACATAAAGAGATTATACGAAACAAATGACAAATGTATGGAAGCAATATGAAAGTCGTCAAATATAAACTCATAATAAAAGTCCACGATCATAAAAGAGATATGACAATTTCCTAACATGAATTCTCGATACAAATCTCAAATGATACAAGTCAAAACTAAAGTCCCATAATACATGAAAATTGTAATATCTTAACATAACTAGATTCAAAATAATATGATAGGCTAAACAGGATGAAAAAACCACATCATCTTTGAGCAGAAATCCTGAAAGAGAGAGAAACCGAGAACGCGTGTTAGTTGGAATGAGGAAGAATAAATGGGAGGTCGATACCTAGTACCTTAAAGTCATCACGAATAAAGATGGGTCCAAACTCTAACAAGTCACTTAGCTATGCAACTCAAAATAGTTATATGTGTAAATGATAAGCCCATGTCTTATATTATTAATAAGTACGATTCATATTATAATATGCAATCTTATAGTGCATTAGATTTAACTCTATTTATTTTATAAGTAATTAGACGTTGGTTTAATAACACTTGCTTTATATATGGTGAGGATGGACATCTAACGGAAAACAGGGTGCTTAGGAGCAGGGAGGATAATGTGGGTATCAGGCACCATTGGGACAATGTAAATAGTTTCCAACCCTCCACTTGTTGCGATGCCAACAATACTAGAACTACTGGCTCATCCACAAGGGCAACAGCCATTGCAATATGAGTGTGGTACTACGCCGCACCCAGGGATGGGCAGACACTAACCCAAGCGATTGATGACATGTTTCCTATCTCTGGATGCATTTTATTTGAACTAGTTCATCATATTCTTTTGTTAGTAAAGCCTTTTCTCAGTCTTTGAGGATGGTAGATTTAATATCGAATATCTTGTTTCATGTTGATTCACCTTCCGGTAGAGGTTGGACTAATCGTTATGTGTGTAGAGGGACCAATGTGGATATTAGGATACTTATATTTGTAGTTGATATATATGAGTACAATGTCATTCTAAGGATGGATTGGTTAGCTGCGTATCATGCATGTGTCGAGCATGCACTTGTATTACCTTAAAGAGAACCCATATGAGGAAGTCACTGTGTCGTTGGACTCTATTCTGGTAGTTAATGAGTTTTTTTACGTGTTATAAGAGGATCTGAGGTTGCCACTGAGTAGTTATATTGAGTTTTTGATTGATTGGTTTCGAGCACTAGACCGATAGCCCGAGCTTCATAATTTATGGCTCCATTACATACGAGAGAGATGAGAGAGAAGATTCAACAATTGCTTAGTCATCGGTTCATTCGGAGGCGTACTTCACCATGAAGAGCTCCGATCCTCTTCGTGAAGAAGAAAAATATGACCGTTAAGGCTTTATGTGGATTACATGGAGTTGAACAAAGTCATCGTATGGAACAAGTATTCGTTACCCAGCGTTAATGGCTTATTCGACCATTTGAAGGGTGGTTCGTACTTATCGAAGAACGATTTGAGGTCGGGTACAATCAATTGAGGATACAGGAGCAGGATATCTCCAAAATGGCATTTTTGCAGGCTATAGATCGTTTGAGTTTATGGTTATGCCATTCGAGCTAACCAATGAACTAACATTGTTTATGGATTTGATGAACTATGCGTTTATGGAGTTTCTTGATTAATTTGTAATCATGCTCGTAAATGATATTATGATTTATTCTTATATTGCATACGAGCACGCTCAGTACACGCGGACAATCTTATAGATGTTACGAAACCATCAACTTTATGCTAAGTTTGAGAAGTGTGAAATCTGGTTGAGATAGGTGCAATTCTTAGGTAACATTAGGACAAAGGCAGGTATCTCACTAGAACCGAGTAAGTTGTCAGTAGTTTTAGAGGACAACCCACGACACCTACTGAGGTGAGTATTTTTCTCGGATTGGCAGGTTACTAACGTCGATTTATACATGGTTTATAGAATATAGTTGGGCACTTGATAATCTTGACGAAGAAGGGGTACTATTTATCTGGTACGGATTTTGCTAGCAAGCCTTTGACGATTTAAATGTCAAGTTGACTTCAACTCTGGTTCTCACTTTGCCTCTTAGTGGGAGTGGACTACATGGTGTATACCGATGCCTCGCTAGAGCGACTCGGGGGTGTATTGCTGCAGGATGAGAGGCATATATCTTATGATTCCACAAAGCTTAAGCCTCACGAGGGAAATTACCCTAGCCATGATCTAGAGTTAGCAACGATTGTGTTTGACCTTTGAGTGTGGAGGCATTAGTTTTGGGGGGAGAGGTTCGATATTTCCACGAACCATAAGAGCTTGCAGTAGTTGTTCACGTATAATGAGTTGAAAATAAGACAATGACGATGTCTAGAGCTTGTGAAAGACTATTAGTTTGATACACAATATCAACCTAGCAAGGAGAATGTAGTTACATAAGCCTTGAACCCCGATCGGTAATTACACTTTTAGGAATTTAGAAGGCGAAGTGGGGTTCTCTTCGCACCGAGAATGAGTTCTCACATGCCTTTATGAAAATTCTTATCATTACACCTTAGAACATTTTTAAGGTTACGAAGGCACAAGTAAGGGTTCCTTATTATCGAGAAAAGGTCAGACAATTATTGATTGAGGGAGTAAAGTCATACTTGATCGGTTCAGATGGAGGTTTACGGTTGCACGACAAATTAGTGGTACCCAAAGATAGGAATTTGCAATAAGTGTTTTTTGGGGTAAATTTTAAATATTATAAACCAAAATAAACATAACGTACAAATATCCTAATGCCCATACAAGCAAGCCAAGAAAAAGTCTATCATCTTCAAACGAGACATCTCTCTCTCTCTCTCTCACTACCCATAAAATTACTTTGACCTAAAAACTCTTTAAATCAAGATAAAAGAACCTACCAGCAACTCAAACTTCCTAGATCGGAAGATAAATGATAGCTAGAAGAACCAAGAAGCTCTAACAAAATACAACCAGGTAAAGGAACATATCTCATAAATTCAAGATTTTAACTCAAACTGATAAAATCTCATATCTTTAAACATGATGAGCCCGAAATTGATATTGAAGAAGATATAGTGAAGATCACATTAAGAAATTGGCGGTCTAATAGATCGGACAGTTGGATCCAGGCAACTCCGAAAGAAATACAACCAGGTAAGCGAACACAACTCATATCTAAACTTTTATGTGTATAAAAACTAAATAATATAGAAAAAAAAAGAAATAAAAATCAAGTATTCAAAACATGTAGAACCCAATATTATTATTGAAGAAGAAAGAGAATAGAACATGGAATAAATAAATGATTTAATAGATAATAACCTTTTTTGAACAAAACTCTGACAAGATTATACCAATACTATAAAATCCAAACTTGTAAGGTTTATGCTATGCAGGAAGCCCCAACATAAAGATGAGAAGCCCAACTAGAGAGTAGATCGATCCAAGATTATACAAAGAAGAAACCCTTTCCCCACTTTTGATATCCCCTTCTCTAATTTGGTCTGTATAATTTGGCCCGTGGTTTAAAAAAACCTCCTCTGACGATATGATTGTGATTTTGCATGAATCCCCATCCCCTTTTGACCGTTCTTGCTGAAGTATCTTATAGTTATGCTTATACACCATTAAAAATTAACTTATGTTTTTTTTCTGAAAAACCCTATCCGAGACACCATTCCCAGTTGAACTGGTTTGTTGGAAATTTTTTCCATATGCATACACCATCCCTAATTAAATCTTTAATATGAGCAATAATAATCTAATAATCTAACTTTTTAGAGGAAAAAATTATGCAATTTCTTACTTCCCCAAAACAATACAGTTAAGTGCATGCCGCTAGGACACAACATGCCAAGAAAAGGAGTTTTTGTAAAACAATTTAAATTTTCCTCTATCGCTTGTAATAATGAACCATGATTCCTCACAACCCCACCATTAAAGAAAAACTTTTTAAGTATATAATTTGAATAGGCGCATTTTAAAAACAAATGGTCATTATCTTCAAATAGCATCTTCGCACAATCCACACAACTCATCCGTGGCTATACCCCACATGAAAAGTAAATCATTTCTTCTTAGGGTCCGTTTGATAGCAACATTTATCATGGCAAATAAGGAATCTTTCTCATTTTTCAGCGTTTAGTTACGTTTGACAGTACTTATTTGCCCTGAAAAATAATTACCACTTACACTAAGGTACTAACACCTAAAGCACAAAGAATTGATTTGCCATGGAATTCAATTCTTTGGGGGTCCCCAAAGAATTGAATTCCAAGAAACTAATGACTTGGAAATTAATTGCACCCACTTCTATCAAATAGGGCCTTAGTTTCTTATGACAAGCTAGCCAAAAAATTAACGAGCATTTAAGCATTATGTTTTTTATTTTACACCGCCTCACTCCCTATAATTTTAGGCCCATAACTTTTTAGGAAATTACGGTCATGTTTGGTTCTTTATTTTGAAAACTCGATTTAAACGCTGTTTTTAAATACAGTTTTAAAATTTAATTGTTTATGTTTATAATTATTGGTGTGCGTTTGGTAAACTAGTTTTTAAATACAATTTTTTGAAAATTTAACAAAATTGGCAAACATATATATTTATATTATACATATATGTATATATATATAAACACATACATGAAAATTTTATACATACATACATACATCATAAATTATATACATGTACATTTAATATCATGTATTTTTATGTATATTTAATGAGGTATGTTGGGGAGTTTAACTACACACGCACACACACACACACACACACACACACACACATATATATATATATATATATATATATATATATATATATATATATATATATATATATATATATATATATATTATATTATCCAATACATTAATAATACATGCATAAACTATATATAAGTATCATGTATCTATTCATATTATTATTTAACATATGGAGTTTAGTATATTATATAATTTAATAATATAAATATACGTAATTTTGTGTATGTGTACATATATATTTTTTATTTATAAGAGTTGCACATATATTAATGTATTATGTATGTATATTATATATTAAGGTATAAATGCATTAAAGTATTAAGAATGAATAATTCTGAGTTGAAAAATAAAAAAGAGAAGTTATAAAACACCCTTTTGTTGTTTTCTGAAAAACTTGATTATAACACAGAGATATTATAATTCAGTATTTAAAAACAGGTTGCCAAACACAATTTTTTATCAGAATTGTATTTAAACACATAAAACAGAATTATAGTTTCAAACCAAACAGGGTCTTTACATGTAAAAATGTTGCTCTTAGAAGAAATCCACTCCACCCAGTTTTCCCTAATACAAATAGGGTTAATAGAAATATCCCTAATTTGCATTAAGATAGATGATATAGGTAAAGGTAAATTCCAGTCACCACTACACCACAAATTGATAATGATCACGGATTTTGGCCATGACCAGGCCTTTGGGTCACGACTGAGGTCTGTGACCATTTTTGGCGTGACCAAAATTAGTGGTTATGGACTTTATACGTGATCGAAAGTTAGGGTCATGGCTTGGAGCGTGGGGAAGTAAATGGATCCATGATCACGGGCTTGGGTCGTGACCAGGGGGTCATGGACCTATGCCCTGGTCAGTTGTGGACTAGGGGTCCCGGAGTAGGTCCGTGAGCACATGGGGGCATTATTGAAAAAAAAAGCCACTCCTCAAAGCCGTGACCCTATTTAAAAAACAATTTTAGGCATTCCTGAATAAAAAAACAAGTATTCAACAACCAAATCATACTAAATATTTCTAAATTTTAGTCCTATTCTCAAACCCGACATTCCGTGACTATGCATTCTGTTTCTACGAGTTACATTGGTACTATGCAAGGTGTTCGTGCCACTTAGGGGGACGTTTGGAGGTTGTTTAGCAGTTTTCCCCCTCTCACGATATGTTTTCAAGCCTAAGTCTGCTTATTTGTAAATTTTAGTCTTATTATTAAACTAAGCATCCCGTGACTACGCGGATAGTTATTAATAATTACATTGGTCCCGTGCGAGGTGTTCGTGCATTGGTCCAGTAAGAGGTATTCGTACCCCTTAGGGGGCGTTTGTGGGATGTTTTGGGGTTCTCCCTCTAGAGGCATGTTTCCAAGCCTAAGTCTGGTTATTTGATAATTTTAGTCATATTCTCAAACCGAGCATCCTTTGACTACGCGGTAAGTTCCTATGAGTTACATTAGTCTTGTGCGAGGTCTTCGTGTCCCTTAGGGGGGGCCGTTTAGGCGGTTATTTTGGGTTTCCCCCTCTAGCGGCATGTTCTCAAGCCTAAGTCTGGTTATTTACAACATTTAGTCCTATTCTCAAACCGGACATCCCGTAACTACGCGGTAAGTTCCTACGCGTTACATTGGTCCTGTGCGAGGTGTTTGTGTCCCTTAGGGGGCCTTTGGGAGTTGTTTTTGGTTTTCGTCCTCTAGCGGCATGTTTTCAAGCCTAAGTATGGTTATTTGACAATTTTTATCCTATTCTCAAACCAGGCATCATGTTACCATTTAGTCAGTTCCTACGAATTACATTGCTCCCATGCGAGGTGTTCGTGCCCTTTAGAGGGGTGTTTGGGGACCATTTTGGGTTTTTCCCCTCTAGCAGCATGTTTTCAAGCCTGTCTTATTATTTACAAATTTTAGTCCTATTATGAAATCGGGTGTCCTATAATTACGCGGTCAGTTCCTATGAGTTACATTTTCCCGTGCGAGGTGTTCGTGCCCCTTAGGGGACCGTTTGGAGATTTTTTTGGGGTTTCCCCTTCTAGCGGCATGTTTTTAAGCATAAGCCTGGTTATTTTCAAATTTTAATCCTATCCTCAAATCGAGCATCCCATGACTATGCGGTCAATTCCTACGAGTCATAATAGTCATGTGCGATGTGTTCGTGCCCCATACGAGGCTATTTGGGGACTGTTTTGGGTTATCCCCTCAGCAGCATGTTTTCAAGCCTAAGTCTGGTTATTTACAAATTTTAGTCATATTCTCAAACCGCGCATCCTGTGACTAAGAGATCAATTCCTACGAGTTACATTGATTTTGTGTGAGATGTTTGTTCCCGTTTGGGGGTTGTTTTGGGTTTTTCCCCTCTAGCGCCATGTTTTTCATTCATACAATGGGTCCACGAACACAGAATCTTGTCACTATTAAGATTTCTATAAGTGTATTTAACAATTTCTTGAATACCCTTTACATGATTATTAGATATTCGGTTACTCTCCCCCCATCCACTCTTTATATCGTGGTAAATCCATTAAATAATTTTCAAAATTCAATTAATCAATATTAATAAGTTGAAACAAAGGTCATGTTGCATACAAGAACGCACAATGCACAATTCAATCAAATTATTCAACACAACTTAAACTCAAATTAAACAAATTAAAATAACTTAAATAAACAAAATATTATTACAATTTGTTCCCAAATATTACAAATTGTCAAATATTTTTCATAGCCTAAGCTTGACCAACAAATAAACTGGCCAAGTGATAAAACAATTTCCATAGTATTTCAGTGCATTCTCTTCTCCGATGTCGACATGCACAGTTATATCTCCACAACAGTGGTATATGTTATCAACCAGTATCTAAGCCTCACCGATAATTAAGGAGATGAGTTTGCAAGCGCCAATAACCCTACTATTGGTCGGGTCCCTAAAATAGTACTTCTCACTACAGTCACAGTCAATGGATGATGATGATCCAGTGACTATGTCAAGCGGAGGCACTAGGGAGGGGAATGATAAATGAGGTGGCATTTATGATGGGAATGTTGAAGAAGGCAATATTTGTGAGGGAACCCATTGAGATGAAGGATAAGGGAAACCTTAACAATGAGGGTGGGGGAAACCATGAGGAGGCTTCTAGGGGCCTAAAACTTTGAGTAAATCATTATACAAGGCGCCTGATTTCACTCGACAAGACTCCCAAGTTACTTTTCATCTCTTGAACATTCCCATTTTTCTTATACTGACTTTCCTCTTAACTCGAGATACGATTCTTAACCAAAGAAAACTCCTCCACGAAAGGTTCAGTGTGTTTATATTTGGTTTTAGGCATATGTGTTTCTACACTTCTCGTCCTCCCTCTTTTGTCAGTTCCAATGGCCTGGGCCAGGGCATCATTTTCAACGTCATCGTAAGGGCTTGAATCGAACTGACTATTAATGGCCTCGATCGATTATAGAGTCTAAGCCAAGTGTGGTGGGAATTTATCATTTTTCCCATCGAGTATGCACATAAAAATTGGTCCGATTAGTTTTTTTCGGCATCTAACTGCCCTTTATCCAATCTGACCATTCACTTTTCAAATCTTCATAGGATTTGGACTTAAGCTTGTGGATATCAATTTTTTTGCCATGGATTGTTTATTCTTCTCCTTTTGGACCAGTTTTTTGTCCATCGCCTCATTTTCCAGAAAATTATTCCATTGATCAACCGGCATTTGAAAATTCGAAGGCATTCTATCGCTCATAGACAAAATGATAGAGCTCGATGCTCCATTCGGGAAATGTCTCTTCCAATTTTTTTTATATGTTCTCAGTTGTTCAGTAACTCGGGAAATAATTTTTGCTTTGAATGGTCCGGGAATGAAAAACACTTGCACAGTTGGTCATAAATGTCATCCTTGATGGGTTGATCAAATGCGTTCCAGTCATCTGTTGCCTCGACTCCCACAAGTGAAAAACACTGGGATTTAAATATCTTGAGGTATCACCAGTGGGATTATTCCTGAGAAGGGAGAATCCAATGGGCTTCTTCTCATTTGCTTGGGAGGTGTCAGGAGCGGTGGGTGGGGGTGTTGGAGTAAATGAGGTTTGTTGCCTACTCGTAGAAGGAGTAATGGAATGAACCAATGGTAGAGTAAAGAATTCTCGTTGGGGTGCAGAAGGTGAGAATCCTGGTTGGGGTGTCACTTCATCAATTGGTACATTTTGTCCATTTTCGCTCGACATTATCTAAAAAAAAATAATAAACGACGAAATCATTATAATAACATGAAATTTTAACTAGCTAATCATGTTTACAATTATATATATATATGACTTCTCATAATAAAACTTTAAAATATGTTTAATGTTATTACTTTGTAAAACCTCTGGAATTTTACACGTGGTAAACTAGGAGGAAGTATAATTGATGTAAAGATTTTCGTGATATGAACTCGAAATCCCATCTTCTTCAACATATTGGCAAGATGCAATTTAACGTGCTTATGTTGCGAGACATCATAGTCTTGGTCAATACTCTCTCTATGTAGGTGTATCCACAATTGGATAATGTTTTTTTTTTCTGTCTTCTCTAACATCGTAAGCAAGGTCAGGGCTACGTGGCGATTATATATGTAGAATATATTCTCTGCAGCCCTATCCAAGCATTCTGGTAAGGAAAATATAATACGATCGAAAGAGTACTCTTAATGGATATGAAATCCACCATTTGCAAGGTAGTTAAACTGTTAGATCTTCTATTCTCATACTTGTAAATAGGAGTGCCCTCTAAATGGCGCGCACTACTTAAAGATGTATAAGTGCAATTCAATTTAAACATCTTGCACTCTTGTTGTAATTGATTATCACCGTGCTTCATTATTCATGAGAAAAATATTCGAGGGTGCAGATATGAGTCCTATAAGTAATGGCTATAATTAATCATTAACTAGTTATTGTTTTTCAACCCATCCAATTTAAGTTTATCTTATTTTAACATATGAGTCTTATGTGAATGGATGTAAATTAGAACCGTGCATATGAAAGTGCACATAACCAATTTTCCTGTCCATTTCATTAGTACCTTACAGACCATTGCCTACCATTTCATAAGGAGCCAAGGGATTAATATCATTACATATAACCTTTCATAAAGTAAAGCTTTTAAGTAAGGTTATATTTTTTTTATTAAGGTTTTGAGTCATCACAACTACCCTTCTCTAAATCCCATGTGTGGGATGTCTCACCGAAGTGAAATCCAAACAAGAAACCCCCCGATACACTTTCATTTAGATAGGGTAGTTGTTAAGACATATTTTGTTAGGGCTTATTATGAAAGAGTATGGAAATAGTTTGAAACTCTATGTGTACTATCAATCCAAGCAATCCAACATCACTGACCAACTAGCAAACCAATAGCCAATAATTATCTCATACTCTTTTTATCGTCTACATGATAAAACACATACCAATAATAATACTAACTCAAGTAAGGGCTTATATGTATTCTTGCATAAAAGAGAAACAACGTGCACGTTAATGAGCGCGTTCTGACAACTTGGATTGTAACACCACATTACTCAAACATTGCGAAGACTTCAATGCAATGTTTAAAAGCAAGCAGCAGTGGAAGAATAATCGTTCCCTTAAAGTTAACTCTCAAATGGATGCATTTATTGAGATGAAGCGAGCTTACAACTCACCAAAAAACAAGATCAGCTCGTGCGCTTAGGTCGAGAGCAGTCGTACATCATGGAGATGGATATAAATAATATGAATGCGATACAAAAGCAGTTCCATTTTTAAAGTCTCAACGACCTAACAACGATGGTTGCTGCCACCAAAGCTACTATTTTAGAGTTGCAGTCGAACACTGTCGGGTCATCTAACCCTTCGTCTGGTCCAACCGGTTCAATCAATGACGAGAAGTATTTTTTATAGTTGTATTGAACCCTCGTTATTTTGTTTCGTCATTTTTCTTCAATATATGTACAGTGACCCACTTTGCGTCTTAATAAATCAAATGTCACCGTTTAAATATATATAATGTCACTACTGTTTAATAATTTTAGTTTAAAAAAATAGTCGATTAAAACGTTATATTAAATATAATAACAACTATATAATCACAAGACAATCGTACAATTACAAAATGAAAATGTAACTAATAAAGTGAAACCCACCATTTCATCACCGTGGGTGTTCCAAATGTGCTCCACCAAATCATTCTGTAACTGTTGATGTTTAGTTACGTCTCTTATCTTAGCATCCTGCATGAGGTAATCGAAGAAATTAGTTTGCCCCCTCATAATTTCAGGTGTTTCATCACTCTGTCTGTTCGTATTCATTTTGCCATGGACAGTCTCTATGTTCATCGTCAATAATCATATTGTGCATTATAATGCAAGATTTCATAATGGTTGATAGTGATACCATATTCCATAATTTACAAGGTTCCCGAACAAAAGCGAAACGTGCTTGTAGTACACCAAACTCACGTTCAACATCTTTTCTGTGCGCTTCTCGGTACTTGCAAAATAATTTCTATTTTTGTGTAATCCCGTTTTGGTTCCTAAATGTTTTTACTATTTAAGCGTAGGGAGGTTAAATGCCATCACCTATGTAGTACCCCATTTCGTATGAATTTTAGTTAACAGTGTAATTAACGAAAGCCGCCGTCCCATTACCCAATTCCTGGAAGATGTTAGACTGGTGCAAGACATTTAAATCATTGCAAGATCCAGGCACCCCGAAGAACGATTTCCAAATACAAAGGTCGTACGATGCAATCGTCTTTACGTTCGCTATATTGAGCGTGTCATGCTGTGGGGCAGTTTTTCGATTGCTAGTGCATGCAATCTATGCTGCCTAGCATTCTTGAAAAACATTTATTTGCATTTTGTTCGAGTAATCTTGTGACGTTGCCTTCTGTCGGATTTCTGCCATATTGGGGATCGAAAATCCTCACAATTGCCTCCGTGAATCTAATAACAGTTTCTAATTGAGTGGTTTCACTCTTTGCGTACTGCTCAAACCACACGTCATGGGAACTCCCATTAACTAACAGTCGAATTGCCCCTAACACTTTCTGATGAGAGCTTAAAGCTTGACGACTGCAAGCATCATTCTTCTGAACAAAGTAGTTATCATAAAGACAAAAAGAATCAAGGATGCGATTGAAAACACTATACCACATCCTAAATCTCCTTCGAAAAAAATACTCGTTATATGCCTTATCTTCACCAAAGTAATCTTCCCATAGTGTTGCATGTCCTCTTTCTCTCATACGATTCACTCGACGTCTGGTTTTGAGTTCTTTCCCATTGCGAATTATAGTTTTTTCACCACACCACCAGGTAATCTCCATCATAATTATCATTTCCTTGTTTGAATCATCGGATGATCCCCCTTCATTAAAATGAGCATATTGGAGCAAAATATTTCGACCCTCATTGCTAGAACTAGAGTAGTCCATGATTCATTTTGATTAGAAATTTAGTAAGTTGTATTATACATTTCATAATCTGCTGAACTATTTATAAATGTGATATTCTACGATTTTTTTAAATGTCCATATAGTCGATACTCGATGTGCGACAAATGACTGTTTATAGGTTGGTGTTTGTGCCATGATGTTAACATTTTAATAGGCAGATGACAATTACAAAGATTCAAGTTACTAGAAAAGAGTTACTTTTCAACAGGTGCCTCTTGTCAATTATTGCTTGGTATGTGTGCCATGAATTATTATAGCCTGCAGAATAAAAGTTATTGATCATGACTTTATATTTGCTATTATATATATTTTATGCCTACAGAATTATTTTATGCTATATTGGACTATTATATATATTTACTACAGGCTTTATATTTACTACTATTTATATTTTTTACTATTATAAATATTTACTATATTTCTTACTTTTATATTTATTTACTATATTTGTTACTATTCTATATATTTACTACAAATATTGGCCAATATGTGTGCCATGACTTTTTGTTACAATGTGTCAATATATATATAAATATTATTTATATATTTAATGAGAAATGTGTCGTATGCAATTTTTGAAGGATGTGCCATGACTACAGCAGGTTTCCAGCCTTTTTGACCACTCGACAATCGATTTGACAAGTCGTACTTGCACAACCAATTACTTGAAAGATTGTAAATCACCTAAAAATATATCAAAGCGATTGTTTTATATATCAGAACGATTGTTTTATAAATATAACAAATCATGTATAAATATTTCAGTTCATGATTTGCTATCTACCCTTATTTTATATTTCAAAGATGATTTCATCTCCCTGCAATTTATCCATTTACAATGGATCATACACAGATGTTTCCGATAACAATTGGTATGGCAAGAAACTAATTTTCCGAACTTATCCGATTGATACTTCTCGACGTTTTCTTAATGACTTTGGTCATATATTCATAATCTCTCCCAATTCAGAATCTGAAGACGGAGTTGAGTACCCTTGGGAACACCTCACATGTCCAAATAAATATGATGAAAGGTGGGACCTGGAGGTGCTTTGCCATTACCATCACATACTTGTGTCGAAAAGTTGGGGTGCCGCACTTTGGCCAAACTCGTATCTCGAAGAAGCGGAGAGGTTTTGTCTTGATTTATTAGAGGAAGAAATATGGCAGATGGAGAGGCGCTTACAACGTTATCATAAAGCACAACGCGCGATGCTGTCAGGTCGTCAGATTCAACAAAAATTAATTAACATATTTAACGACCTGCGTTGGCATCAGATAACGACATTTCCGACTACACCAATTCTCGTTATGATTACTTTTCGGAATGCATATATGAAAATGATGGGGAAGAGTACGAACCAAATATATCAAACTATAACGAAGAATATGTTGATTCCGATACGCAACGATCTTACTTACCTAAATGTTTAGTGCGCAATGGGAAGCCATTTTGTTGTACTTCTACTAGGTTCGACCTAAGCATTTGAACAAATAATCCTAGTAATCATTTCTTTCATATATGAGTGTTTGTACTACTTAAGTCATTATTTCAATTATAAATGATAAATCTATTACCTAATATTCCTTGTGATGATCATTTGAAATGGCCACAGATTAATTAATATGTAACTTTGAGTTTTGCAATTTGGTATTAAATTCGTTTCTATGCATAAGTGCCATGATTTAAATTAGAGTGCCACTTTGATTTTAACAGATTAATAAAGTAAACAACAATGTAATAAATTGGTTGTCTTTATTCCATGTGTAATAAATAAAAAATAATATGCAAAAAAATTTAAAAGAAAATGCAATTAAATTGAGACAACTATACATAAAAATTTCAGAACATTTTTCAATTGTACATTAAACATCACGGGTGCCCCGCGTCGAACTCATAATCCGCACCTAAATCCACATGTGAACCCATCATCGGGTCAAACCCAAACAAATAACCCCAACTTTGTTGTGACTGATATGCGGGGAATGGGTCGGAGGGTGGGACTGGTTGTGGTATGTAAACACTTGGACGGCTAGAACTGGTACCACCCTGCTCAAACCCACAACTAACATAGTAAAGTGTACAAGTCTACGCTCCAACTCCTCAATTTGGTCATCACGTGCTTTGATCTGATCCTCTCGCTCACGTGTCTCTTTTAGTAATAAATGACGGAGACCTCAAATATTATCTATTGCGTCGATATAGGACTCGCGCCATTCTAAGTGTGCCAAAGATTGAGCTAGAGGTGCGTTGGTTGGAAACTTGGGTCACGGGACACTTATCGAATATGAAGCCCCCTCTGGTAGGCCGACGTCTACCGTCCAATTCCGCCTCTGTGGTTGGGCGTGTGTAGAACCACTTGCCGAGAACTGTGTCTGATACACATACGGCTCATTTGCCAGTGCTGGTGCTCGTAGGATTCACAACGTTGAAGGTGTCACTGAACCAGAACCAACTCCAATCAAATCTACATTCACGTATCTCGCTATCGACGGTAGTAAAGGCCCAGTGCTACTACCTTCCAGTAGGCATTATACTCTTCTTGGGAGAGGACTGATATGTGATGATTTGCGACAAGCCAATTTTATGCAGCAGCAGCTACTTGAAATTTTTGTTAAGAGACACAACACAAACTCGAAGGTGGGTTGTTTACTATACATATCTACCCAGTCAATTGCCAGATGGCCCGGTCACCCAAGTACCAAAAACCCTTAAATAAGTGATCCCAAAAAATAATCTGTAACCCCGATAGAGGATGAGCATATACGATGACATCAGTGTCACGATAGGTAGAAGTCTCGTATGGCTGTCATATGATGGACTCGGGTTATCGCATCTAAAGTTAATGTTGACTGCTTGAGATATTAAATCGTTGTGCTCCCTTTACATGCTTTTTATTACCCCTTGACCAACGGAATATGCGGGGCCACGCATCGAGGGACGGATCGACGAGAATTGGACATGCCGTGGTCATGTACTCGTGATGTAAATACTGCAAAATATGTCAATACATTGAAGTGATTATAATAAGTTAACTCTTATTTTAATGAAACATAAATGTCATATAAGCGGTTAGATAAGATAATTAGAAAATATACCTCAAGTAATTGCCACATGCATTCAACACTAGTTAATGATCGTCGACTGGTTTTGTCCAAAGACCATATTGGACAGGCATAAATAGCCGAACCCCAGTCGTATGTTCCACCGCAGTAACATCCTCTAGATAATGTAAAAAGCTGAGGTCGGGAGTGGAGTTGGCCTTTAAAAAAAATACACTCCCGATAGCATAGAAAAAATCCCGAGTTATGATTGGGCACATATAATCTGGTATATCTTCGGCCTTGACAAAGTTTTCTGTGTATTTTTTCAGGTCGAAAACAGGAATTCCCGCACTGATAAATCTTTGTATATGAATTTCGGGAAAAAAAACCATTTACGATATTTGCAAAATTTGTATATTTTTCATTTGGCATATTTAGAATTGGTAGCGCTTGTCCAATCGGAATGCCTGTACGTAATTTAAAATTCTTATCACATATTGAAACAATTATGATTAGTGATACACATTCAATTTATGAATATAAGTACAACAAAAAATAAAATAATTAATTACCGAAAAGCATCGTGAAGTCGACTAGAGTGAAGGCAAGCTCAACGTATGGTAGTTGGAAGGTATGCGTCATATCGCACCAACATTCGATCATCGTCGTCACAATACATTGATCGGAATTTGGAATCACCATTGAAAATACGTTTGACATATAACCGACAGTGTCGATAATTTCTTTGATCGCCGGTTTTCTCTCCGATCAATTTGTACAACTTCATTGCGCCCACCTAATTGTCCCGGAATTCGAACTTACTTCCATTTATAATCGGGGTTTGTCCGTCCGACGTGTGTGATACTTCGTCGTAAATACGGGTATAGTTACCGTATACGGGATTCGACGGTTCGATTGGTGTGGATGGAGCGAGAACGCTTGTTGAAGTCGACCCGTGCTTTTTTGATTTTCCGATATTGAAATACTTCTTCCATTTTTTCCCATCCATGATGAATAAATTAATACAAAATAATCTCATAAAAGAAAGATATTATACGAATAATTACTGACTTGAAGAATTAGAGGGTTTAAGAAAATGAAACTGGTTTAAAGGCTAGAGAGAAGGAGAGGAGGGGATGCAGTGGTGTTGAGGGGATGCAGTAGCTCTGTTTTGGAATATGAAAGTTATCCTTTAAATAAATAGAACAAATAGGGTCGTTTAAATAAACAGAACAAATAAGGTCGTTTTCTAATCATTATGTGAACGTTGGGTTCCTACGATCTTCTTTTGTCCGTAGGAAGTTCCAACGATCTTCTGTTGTTCGTTGGAACTTCCTACAGACAAAATAAGTTCGTTGGAAACTCGCCACTGCATGCACTTCGTGTTGGCGAAAGGTAAATGGCTGGATGGTTTGGCAAAGTTAGCATTCGTGGCTCCTCACCACTACGGATGCTCTTAACATTTGAACTAATTGGTCAAACTAAACTTTTAAATTCATTAATCCTCTTAAATAAAACAATTCAGTTAATCACTTGAATCAACATTAATACGTAAGTCAATTGAATATTAAAATTTTCACCAAATTAGTTAAAAAAAAATAAACTTAGCGAGGTATTACACCTTAAGGTAGCAAGATATTTAGGTATTACATACACATACATATGCATTCACACACACACACATGTATATATAGATAGATAGATAGATAGATAGATAGATAGATAGATAGATAGATAGATAGATAGATAGATAGATAGATAGATAGATAGATAGATAGATAGATAGATAGATAGAGAGAGAGAGAGAGAGAGGCAATGGGCCTGAAGTGTAAAGAGAAAGAGAGAGGGTAGGTCACTGGAGAGAGGTTGAGAGGGAACGAGAGAGGAGTGAGTGAGTAAATGTAGAGAGAGTGAGAGAGAGAGAGATCAAATTGTCATTTCTCTTATTCATAAGATTTTTAGCCCTCATACTATGAAATATTTTTTACTTAAATCCTGATGCAATTTTATATACAAGGTTATTTTTAGGATCTTTGTAAAGAGACTCAAAGACTTGATGCCTAATCTTGTTAACAAAAGACAATCAACATTTTTCAAAAAATAGAAGTATTGTGGGTAATATTTTACTAATGCGAGTTAATTCAAGGTTACCATAATAATTTCGGTCCTCTGAGATGTAAGATTAAAGTGGATATGATGAAAGCTTATGACTCAGTGGAAAGGAGATATATTGAATATGTCTTAATTGTTATGAATTTTCCCAATAATGTTATTAATTGGATCATGCAATGTGTTACTGCTACAACAAATTCAATTAGCCTTAATGGTGGAGTCGATGGTTTCTTCAAAGGTCAAAGGTGTCTAAGTCAAGGAGATCATTTATCGTCATAATTCTAAATCCTTGTTATGAAGAAATTTTATTGGTTGGTTGATATTAAGGTAGTGGAAGTTGAATTCTCTTATCATCCTAGTTAGGATAAGTTGAAGATTGCTCACGCCATGTTTGCAGGTGATCTTTTCATTCTTTCTAAATGGACCGTGACTCCTTCTCTATGGTGGAGGATATTTTACAAGAATTCAGTCTAATGGTTGGATTATCTGCTAACAAATACATATGCTCTATCCTTTTCTGGGCATCGCTAATGAGGAAAGGAATTCATATTATAATTTACTTAGAATCAAGGAAGATAAGTTACCTATCAAATATCTTGGTGTCTTCTTATTTCAACTAGACTCAAAACTCGAGCTTATAAGCGTCTTGTTGATAGAATTTTGCAAAAGACCAAATCGTAGATTTCGAGATGGTATTCAAGTATATCGGATCAACCTTTTTTATTCTTCATAAAAAAAATCATAAAAGAGTTTGACCAAATCTTGCTTGCTTTCTTATGGAGTGGTAAAGATCTGTAGGGTTCTGTGGCTAAGGTTTCTTGCCTTGATATTTATTTTCCTTTGGGGGAAGGTAGTTTGAGTATTAGAGACCTTTGATCCTAAATAAGGCCCGTGTGTTAACGCATATTTTGGACTTAGCTAGTAAAAAAGATTCTCTTTGGGTTCAATGGAATCATACTTATATTTTAACAGGTAGAACCTTGTAGGCAACCACATTGCCTCAAAACAATTCGTGGTCTTAAAGGAAGTTATACAAGCTTAGAGGGGATGCTAAAGTCTTGATGAAGTACAAAATTGGGAATGGGCATAATACTTTCTTTTAAGCTACTATTGACATGAAAGGGAATCACTCTTTAAGACGTATAATATTGATCTACGATGGAGGAAGTATTAAAGATAAAGTCTCCAAATACATATTTGGCGGGAGATGACATCTTTCAAGACAAATATCAACAAATCTCATCCAGATTAGGGAGACAGGAGTAATTCCTAACATAAATGTTGGTGATCCGATATAATGAAAATGATCACCTAAAGGATCTTACAATAGAAGGATACTTATCAAACACTGAGACTATGACAACCCTGCTTTTTAAATATAATTAGGTTAGCTACGCCCAATTAAATTAAAGCGGAGCGTCAATATGTTGGCATTAGAAACAAAATTTAAATAAATGCAGTAAAGTAAACATGTACACTCTCATATGTGTAACCAAATCATATAATGACAACTATAACAAGTGAAACCAACTCATAACTATTAACTGCAATAATCCATCAGTAATCTCAAACTAAAAATATAAAATGCCAATACATGCGGCCCAACACAAAATGGGAAAGAATAATATAATAATTCTCTCATAATACCAAGTAAAAACAACGTGATATTAATCTCTGATACCACCCACAAGAAAAGGAAAACATGCGACATAAATTAAAATAGAATAACTCCACAGCTACAGGAATCCTAAGATTGATATGATCTCATCAACCTCCATAGTCTATTGTCCATCGGGACGAGGACCTGTCATATATTATATATATAGGAGAGGAGAAAGAAGAAAGAATCAAGATAGACGAACGTCAAAGCAAGAAAACAAGCTATAAGATTATAAGATGTACTTATAATGAAAGCACACTAGTCATTACTCGTCTCCAGTAATTAAGTTGTTCAATTACCCAACCAATGTTCCTATGTCGTGACTACCCAACCCAAACTCGAGTAACGTGTAGTCTCATATCGTATCATGATTAATCATTATTAATCTCATTTCAGTATTTAACGTATCAAAATATTTCTTTCAAGTATAATATCAAATGCATCGATTCGGGATATTATTTTAACACACAAGCATAATATCTCACACAACAAGTCATATCGGGTCACTATCGTTACCCGGGGGAACAAGTCGTAACACTAGGCCTAGACACGAATACTCCCCAATATTACGTGGAAAGGGCAATCGTACTAAGTCCTAAATCACATGGCGTTTCAAGGTCTTTCTATCCGACCCGCATTACAACTATGTGTCCGGTTCCGGTGGTTTATCTCCGACACGGCACTCGAGCAGAACCTAACCGGATCAATCACAAAAAATCGCATTCAACATGTGCCTACGTCGACCGGAGGACTAGTCTAGTGTATACTCGACAATATACATATAAAACAATTTCACGCTTATGTATATATACAATCATGTCAAGTCTCTTACTCGAGTTATACAATAGTCATTCTTTATAATATAACATAATTTACATCAATAATTTACTAATTCAACATCAAATCATTTCAAGATTATATATCCCTAATAACCATAAGTATGTGATCAAGTTAGGATATTAGGCACAACACCATAATTATCTTACTAACAACATGAAAAATATTATCACTCTTATTTCAACAACATGTTGCCCAGAATTTAAAATGCAGATTCGAGGCTCTTTCGATCCGTTTTTGGAAAAACTTAAAACTACAAAGTTGTTCGGAACGTGATTTTCTATTGGAAAACGCGAGCACGTTTCCATAGGCTGCATAAAATAGACCGGAAACTAATATATAATATTATCCCCTGTTTTCGGTAACTTTCTGCCCAAAATTTTAAAACTCCGATTTGAGGCTTTTCCGATCCGTTTTTGGAAAAACTTAAAACTACAAAGTTGTTCGGAACTTGATTTTCTACAAGGACATGCGAGCACGCTACCGTAGCCTGCATAAAACAGACCCGAAACTAACATATACAGTTCGAACCTGTTCACGATAACTTTCTGCGCATAATTTTAAAACGCCGATTTGAGACTTTTTCGATCCATTTTCGGAAAAACTTAAAATTACAAAGTTGTTCGGAATATAATTTTTTGTCGGTCAACATGGACGAAACATCCATTTTCGGAACCAAAACAGCTCAAAACTGTTTTTAATATGACGATTTACAAGTTTATAGATTTCTCAAATTCAAGAGGTTGTTCAACAATTCAATCTCTATAATGATGTTATTGCATTTGAATCTACATGGAGGGTGATCCTAATACATTTCATATCATTTTTAACATCAATACCATATTAATTTAGGGATCTAAATACATGTTCATGTGAAATTTCATTATAGATACATAATATACACATATAGGTTATTAACTTGCCTTGGATTGTATGGAGAAGTTGAATCCTCTTAAAATCCTCTTAGCTTTCTTCTCTTCTTACTCTCTCTCTCTCTACCAAATCCTAGCCCCCATTTGTGAAATGATAAAATGAAGACTTCTCTCTTCTTTTCTATTTATACCTAGGGTTAGTTTATTTACAAAAATATCATTGCCCTCAATTTTAACCCTCTCGATCCTTTTACACATTAATTCGCTTCTAATATTTAAGTGGCACATTCATATCTCAATGAATTCATTTTAACTTTTCATTTCCAAACTTTTCGAATATATATACTGACATAGTTTTTTTTTCAATTTCAATTCAATCAAAAATGCGGGGTATTACATTCTCCCCCTCTACGAACGGGATTTCATCCTCGAAATCCAAATTAAAACAAATCAATTCAAGTCAAGTAAGGTAGTTTCGCACGTACCTTCTATGAAGAGATATGGGTGACTAATTCGCAAGTCATCCTCTCTCTCCCAAGTGGCCTCAGACTCATCATGATTATACCACATAACACCAACAAGAGGAATAACTTTTGACCTCTACTACTGCTCACGACGATCTCGGATCCTGACCGACCTCTCCTCATAAGTCCCATCGGGGTGCAGCTCAACCCCATCTAACTCTATGTGTAGGTGTGAGTCCTCGGGACGTAAGAACTTCCTCAACATGGATATATGAAAAATATCATGTACCCGCTAGAGCTGGTCGGGTAGGCCTAAACGGTAGGCAACTGACCCCACCCTACCGAACACTGTTAATGAACCCACGTATCACGGTGAAAGATTCCCTTTGGCACCAACGCGAACAACACTTCTTATGGGTGAGACCCTCAACATCACTTGCTCCCCAACGACGAACTCTAACTTCCTCCGTCTTATGTCAGTATAAGTCTTCTGAAGATCTTGCGCGGTCTTCATCCGTGCATGAATCGCGTCAACCTTTTTCGAGGTCTCCCTAATAATATCCGGACCCAACATCCGATGCTATCCGAACTCCAATCAACATGTAGGGGATTGACATGGCCTGACGTATAAAGCCTCGTATGGTTCCATGCCAATAGTCTGCTGATAACTATTATTGTATGCGAACTCCACCAGTGGCAAATGTGTATCCCAACCACCTTTGAAGTCCAACACACAAACTCGTAACATGTCCTCCAAAATTTGGTTTACACGCTCCGTCTGACCATCAAATTGGGGGTGGAACATAGTACTTAAACTCAATTGAACTCACATCGCCTCCTGAAGACCGCCCTAAAAGTGCGAGATGAAGGCATTACCATGGTCGGACAAGATATCACGCGGTACCCCATGCAACTTCACAATCTCGTTAATAAACACCATGACGTACTATGCTATCATATAATCCGTCCTCACTGAAAGGAAATGATCCACCTTTGTTATTATGTCGACGATGACCCAAATCAAATCATGACCGCGCTGCGATCTTGGTAACCCAACAATGAAATCCATGGACATACTTTCCCATTTCTAATTGTAAAATCGAACTCTCACCATGAAGCCTAACATAACTGAACTACTAAGCTGATCCAGAAATCAATACCCCCAAGTCCCGACTCACTAAGTTTCGTGCGTGGAATGTCTCGCAAGCAAAATCCAAACAAGGAACCCCTCCGATACACTACTGTTAGCTTGTCGAGATAAGGAATTTGTCAAATTAAGACCCCTAGTGATACAATAATCATCTAACTCCAAAAACCAATTATCTTTGGACTCAACGGTTCATCACACAACAAATAATCCAACTTCACATATTCAATACAGATGTCACTATTCATCAATCATGCCTCGATACTCAACTCGGAATCGACTAAGAGATGATACTGAAAGCTCAAAAGACAATTATACTCCGAGTTGTCAATAACATTGCCTTGCACTTAAATTGATGGTAAGTCAACCGATATGGCAACCCTTATTATCCACTAATATTATACATGTGCATAAGCATATGACTTCTATGCATATGCGAATATTGTTCCATCTTTCCAAGTCTAGACTTAGGTAAATAATATCAACAAGGTTCATACTCTCTCGAACAAGGCAACACCGACAAAGTTGCATTATGGGCGGTCAACGATCCCTCACCTAAAGGTTTTGAACTAACCTAAGATGCAATGTGCCCCCTTTCCTAACTTCTCATGGTTTGGTCGCTTTAACCCAAGGCGACAAACCTTCGCTAGATTCGACTTACCACTCTTTTGTTAAAAACACGTAAGGAATTCAACCTATACGACATGATTTTCGTTGGACTGTGAGTATATTAGAATTTTCTCACCGAACAAGAAATGAACTTGGTTCTTCAAACCACGGATAAGGATTGTACATTTGCCTAGTAATGAGGTAAGACAAAAAATTACTACTTATCTTACCAAATCAGAATATAGGATTTGGCACACTCACCATCCGAATACTCATCTTCCAGCACACTAACGCTACCTGATCTTTATGAAGAACGGTGTGCTATCCAACATGTCAAAGGTCGTAAATATAAGGTAGTGGGTACCTTCACGTACCGTGACCCCAATTAACACTCAGTAATCAACACATAACTGAAGTAAAAATTAAATATCTTACGAACCCATTCGCGGGTGTTTGCCCAAGAGTACACACCCTACTTACAAAACTTCTCAACAACGGTCGAAACACTCTCTCGTTGTCCCCTTACAGTGGAGGTTATGACAACCATTTCAATGAATGGTCCGACATTTGGAATCCCAAACTGTCTCAATCCTTGCCATTAATGACGACACTCAGTTGGTAACACTTTCATCAGTCAATCGAAAACTGAACGAGCTACACGCGACTCTACCATTATCAAAAGACCATCATGGTTTGACTATTCACTAGTATAGACGTCACCATAATCGAACATCTCACACTTGGTTTTGGAACGCATCTTTAATCACACACGGTCTAAGTAAACATCATGTCACTGACTACTCGCTCGTGCTCTAATTCACATTAATACATAACAAGGGCCAAAACATAGCCACATTCCCATATCTGATGGATTCAAAATCAAGCACCACCATTATCATGGTGCAACAAATTAGTACCCCCAATCATCGGGTGATAACATAAAATTGAACTCATGGATATATCACCAACTCAAGCGATCACACTCGCATCAAATGAAACGCCTATTGAACACTCCCTTGTTATGTTCTCACTCGACAACTCGTCCCTCGAGATTGTCTACTCACCGTAGGGTTCACAACTGGTAACTCCAGCTTAAGTCCATCCCTTAGCACACCCATATTCACATCCCGATCTCGATAACTTTTAACAAATATACCGATGTTATAAAACAAGATAACCACATCTTATCGAACACCCATTCTAATCTAGGGCTTTACGAAAAATACTTAACTCCAATCATTACCAAATATAAAAAGAAGACTCCATCGATAATTCTGTACTTCTCCAATGTCAATCCTCGTATGACCTTGCGATATGGACTTCCTCATCCCTAGTTCCATGGCCAAGACATATCATCATTACTGGTACGTTCTCACGAGCTTGTTCAGGATAACTCACCAAAACATTCCACTCTGAACCTGTGAGTACCCAACTCGCTAACATATCTTGTACATGACCGAACACACACCTAATCGGCCTTAAGTTGATTCCATTACGGATTTTATCAGATCAAAACACTAGGGAACCACTGTGTCACCCCAATACGACATCTATCACTTGTGTGGACAACGTGTAGGTTTACATGCCTACCAAACTTCCCTGATACCAACACAATATTTCAAGGATAATCACTTATCCATTCCAGATTTAGACTCATGAATCTCCCATTGAACATCATCAAATAAATGAATCTAGTTCATGCTTTTCATAGGTATGATAACACTCTTGCGTACACCAAAATTGGACCCCTCGGGTCATCCTTTGATGGTGTGGGGCATACACCGATTTGGAGTAGTCCTCTCTCAAATCACAACCCTTCCTTTACATGTTCATGAGTAATAATATACTCTTATTATCACAAGACTTGCTTCGTTAACCATTCACTTATCAATACGTCATCGAATGCCTCAACAGTCTGTCCATTACGGTTGGAGCGTGATAATTTCTTCTCAGGAAAATGTCATAACAACAACTGGACCACATCATTTTGAGGTGTGCCATATCTAAAGCTCTACCCTTCCACATTGGAAACAACTTCAGACAACTACACACACAAGTGGTACCAACAACTCAGTGGTACTACAAGGTGGGCTATAACTTATACCAACTTCTTTACAGCCATAAGAGCGACGATATTCAAAGTTGATAATGCACAGCAAATATACGGGTGTTTCCTACCCCTAAAGCACCAAAAGTCAACTCAATCATTGAGCTCAACATCGGTTTTCTCGCCTACCGGTGGGCAATGAAACTATGATAGTTGCACGATAATTGCGGTCTCTTAAAATTCTTGGACCCTATGCCCTCCTACAGTCCACGTTTCATCAAATCACCATCTTAAAAGATAGTAGGTTAACACGTATCCTCAAAAAATTATTCAAGTGGAGCACTAGTCATAATTACAATAAGTACTCACACATGGACCTCACGCGTACTATTATGTGGTCGATCGGAGATTTACCTCATGCGTGGGACGTCTCACGAATGAAATCCAAACAAGGAACCCTCCCTATACACGAGGCTAGCTCCAAATCTCCCGTCGACATCGTAGCGTGAAGATCTTCCAAGTCATAGAATACAAGACCTAATCGTAAGGCTCTACGTATCAAGGAAACGATGCGTGAAAAACGTAACGGATGCCCTCAGATCCCTAAAGGCTCTAAAACCGTGATCTGATACCAAATGTGACAACCCTGCTTTTTAAATCTAATTAGGTTAGCTACGCCCAATTAAATTAAAGCGGAGCGTCAATATGTTGGCATTAGAAACAAAATTTAAATAAATGCAGTAAAGTAAACATGTACACTCTCATATGTGTAACCAAATCATATAATGACAACTATAACAAGTGAAACCAACTCATAACTATTAACTGCAATAATCCATCAGTAATCTCAAAGTGAAAAATATAAAATGCCAATACATGCGACCCAACACAAAATGGGAAAGAATAATACAACAATTCTCTCAAAATACCAAGTAAAAACAACGTGGTATTAATCTCTGATACCACCCTCAAGAAAAGGGAAACAAGCGACATAAATTAAAATAGAATAACTCCACAGCTACAGGAATCCTAAGATTGATATGATCTCATCAAACTCCATAGTCTATTGTCCATCGGGACGAGGACCTGTCATATATTATATATATAGGAGAGGAGCAAGAAGCAAGAAGCAAGATAGACGAACGTCAAAGCAAGAAAACAAGCTATAAGATTATAAGATGTACTTATAATGAAAGCACACAAGTCATTACTCGTCTCCAGTAATTAAGTTATTCAATTACCCAACCAATGTTCCTATGTCGTGACTACCCAACCCAAACTCGAGTAACGTGTAGTCTCATATCGTATCATGATTAATCATTATTAATCCCATTTCAGTATTTAACGTATCAAAATATTTCTTTCAAGTATAATATCAAATGCATCGATTCGGGATATTATTTGAAGACACAAGCATAATATCTCACACAACAAGTCATATCGAGTCACTATCGTTACCCGGGGGAACAAGTCGTAACACTAGGCCTACACACGAATACTCCCCAATATTACGTGGCAAGGGCAATCGTACTAAGTCCTAAATCACATGGCGTTTCAAGGTCTTTCTATCCGACCCGCATTACAACCATGTGTCCGGTTCCGGTGGTTTATCTCCGACACGGCACTCGAGCAGAACCTAACCGGATCAATAACAACAAATCGCATTCAACATGTACCTACGTCGACCGGAGGACTAGTCTAGTGTATACTCGACAATATACATGTAAAATAATTTCACGCTTATGTATATATACAATCATGTCAAGTCTCTTACTCGAGTTATACAATAGTCATTCTTTATAATATAACATAATTTACATCATTAATTTACTAATTCAACATCAAATCATTTCAAGGTTATATATCCCTAATAACCGTAAGTATGCGATCAAGTTAGGATATTAGGCACAACACCACAATTATCTTACTAACAACATGTAAAATATTATCACTCTTATTTCAACAACATGTTGCCCAAAATTTAAAATGCAGATTCGAGGCTCTTTCGATCCGTTTTTGGAAAAACTTAAAACTACAAAGTTGTTCGGAATGTGATTTTCTATAAGGACACGCGAGCACGTTTCCATAGCCTGCATAAAACAGACCCAAAACTAATATATAATATTCACCCCTATTTTCGGCAACTTTCTGCCCAAAATTTTAAAACTCCGATTTGAGGCTTTTCCGATCCGTTTTTGGAAAAACTTAAAACTACAAAGTTGTTGGGAGCGTGATTTTCTATAAGGACATGCCAGCACCCTACCGTAGCCTGCTTAAAACAGACCCGAAACTAACATATACAGTTCGGACCTGTTCACGATAACTTTCTGCGCAGAATTTTAAAACGCCGATTTGAGACTTTTTCGATCCGTTTTCGGAAAAACTTAAAACTACAAAGTTGTTCGGAATATAATTTTCTATCGGTCTATGTGAACGAAACATCCATTTTCGGAACCAAAATAACTCAAAACAGTTTTTAATATGACGATTTACAAGTTCATAGTTTTCTCAAATTCAAGAGGTTGTTCAACAATTCAATCCCTATAATGATGTTATTGCATTTGAATCTACATGGAGGGTGATCTTAATACATTTCATATCATTTTTAACATCAATATCATATTAATTTAGGGATCCAAATACATGTTCATGTGAAATTTCATTATAGATACATAATATACACATATAGGTTATTAACTTGCCTTAGATTGTATGGAGAAGTTGAATCCTCTTAAAATCCTCTTAGCTTTCTTCTCTTCTTACTCTCTCTCTCTCTACCAAACCCTAGCCCCCAATTTGTGAAATGATAAAATTAAGACTTCTTCTCTTCTTTTCTATTTATACATAGGGTTAGTTTATTTACAAAAATGCCATTGCCCTCAATTTTAACCCTCTCGATCCTTTTACGCATTAATTCGCTTCTAATATTTAAGTCGCACATTCATATCTCAATGAATTCATTTTAACTTTTCATTTCCAAACTTTTCGAATATATATACTGACATAGTTTTTTTTTCAATTTCAATTCAGTAAAAAATGCGGGGTATTACAAAGACGCAAAAAAGAAAGGTAAATTGGGTAAAGGTTATTTGGAACAGATATAGATCCCAAAATGCTCATTTATTTCATAGAATGCATGTTTGGGGAAACTAAAAAAAATGTTAAACTTATCCAACTGGGTCGTTCCTCGAATGATATTTGTGTGGTGTGCAATGTGCATAAAGAGGATTTTGGCCATGTTTTCTTTAAATGTGAATGCTAATATTTTATTTTGAAAAATATCCTTTATAAGAATGGTCTAAATTTTTCTATCTCCAAAATTACAGTTTCCCTTTATCAAATTTTAAAGACTAAGTTAAAGAAAAAATTTCTATGGCATGTGTTATGCTCAACCCTGTGTGTTGCGATTTATTGCATTTGGGAAAAAAAGAAGTAACAGTATTTTAAAAAAAAGAGTGTTTCAGAATTTAAAGCTATTACTCACATTGATCAGATGATGCAAGAGAGAATTCTAAAATGGAATAAATTTCCTAGACTTTAAGGGTCCGTTTGGTTCGAGATGAAATATGTTTCAATGAGGTGAAAAGTAATATGGTGAAATACGTTTTCAACTATTTAGAATTAAATTCTCTTCTCTATTTTTTTTTTAAATTTCATAATTAGAGGGTGTGCACTTATTCACCATATCAAACCAACAAAAAATCAATTTTTAATATGCGAAAAAAATATTTCACTATTTTACTTTTTAATGCTGCTAAAAGTATTTCACCCCAAACCAAACGGACCCTAAGATAACTCAAAAATTTGTTTTCATTGGGGGTATTACAAAAAAGTTATTTCTTAAATCTCACTTTCTTTGTTTAGTGTTCATCAATTTTTATTCCATTATGAGAAGTTCAAAATATTTCAGTTTCCTACTGTGTTCTACTTCCAAAGAGGGGGGGGGGGGGGGGGGGGGAGGGTTCATAGCCAAACAGTTACAAGCTATACATTTCAATGGGGGGAGGGGAACTAATTTCTAAATAATATAAATCCATCTTAGGGAGGGGAAATCATATACAAACAAAACCCAAATAGGGGAGTTTTTTTCCCTAACCATAGAAGCATATTGAAAACGATAGGACCCCCAATTTTAAATTTTTTTCAAAAAGAATTTTCTTTAAATGCGGAATAGATATGGATCAACACAACACACACAAACAACAAATTTTAATTTCTTTCAAATTAAAATTAAACAAAACTCAAAGTGAAATTAAATTAAACAACAAATGCATTTTTCACTTAAACCCAATTAATTCAACCCAAATCCTAGAAATTTTCCTAACAAAAATAATTAATCCATTTTCGCAAATTAGGTCAAACCAAATTTTATCCAATAAAATTAATGACTTGAATTAAATGAATATTTACCCAAAAAAAATTAGCACCAAATAAAATATACCAATTTTATCTTTTTACATAACCATGCATCTAATGTGATATTGCAAAAGATAAAATAAGTAAACAATCACTACGCCGCGATGTATGAGAAAAAACCTACAACGGAAAAAATCTCAGACGACCCTAGCCTCAAATCCACTAAGTACGATTTTGCAAGTACAAGATAAAAAAACTTACAACACCCGACTTGAATCCGTCCAAGCCCCAACGCCTCTTCTTCTACACACCCCTGCCTAGCGAATAACCATGGAGGTCCACCGCGGTCTCGAAATCCATCGATCGGACTTTTTCTGGTGACCAACACCCGAACAAGGAGCCTTTCTCCAAGTGGGTATGTCACAGCAAACAAACTTCTTCTTTATGGGATGTATAAGTAAACCCAAACTTCTCTTCTTTGAGGTGTAGCGAAAAACCTGGTGTCAAACACTCCAAGCAAGGATATATATTAAGTAACTTGGAATAAACAAAACTATTGGGTGTGCATGTGTTTTTGGTGAATTTAATCCATAAAAATCAAACACAAAACATGGAACTTTTTCTTGGAAGTTTTGCTCTCTCTAAAAACTCTTAGAATGTGAAAAAGTTTTAGAAAAATTTGGTTTCCACACTAGATAATTCTATCAAAAAGTAGTGGGGAAAAGGTAGTGGGAACGTGGTGAAAACTGCTAAAAACGCTAAAAAAATTGTTCCCGCCAAACTCGTCCGAACGACTTTACTAACGATGTTACAGTGCGAAAAAAGAAATCTCGTTAGAAATCTCGTTCGAACGACCTGGAAATCTCGTTCGAACGAGATTTCAGTTCGTTCGAACGACGTGGGAATCTCGTTTGAACGATATTCCAGTTCGTTCGAACGACATGTCCGAAAATAAAATATTCTTTGTAAGCCCAAAACTTTTTATGAAAGTTCTACAAAATATTTTCAGAGTAAAACAAGTCGTTAAAACTATTTATAAAAAATTTATAAACTACACCTAATAAATTTCCAAGCTCCTATATATATATAAAATGCATTCATACCTTAGGAGCATTGAAACCAATGATGTTGACGTAGAAACGAGGCACAATAAACCCGGCATATGATTAAACTTTATAATCTTGGCCGCTACGTCTTCAACTAACACGTCATAGGCTTGGATGGATACACTTTAACACTATCCTATGACTCAAATGTTTTTGTCCGGAATTGATCCAACGCTACATTAAGACTCAATCGAAGACTTGTGTCCTTACACATATGTTGAAAAAGTTGGAATTGGACTTGAACATAAAGATGTCCACATTTTCTGGACAGTATTTTTAGCAACTTTGAGCTCAAACTTAGGTGGGACCCACATCACGATAATTGTGGAACCATATACGAACGTGTTCTCCTTCGCAAGGAGATTAACGTAGTATATTCACATGTCCAATTCCATTAAGTTATGAATGATAAATATGTCCCCAAAGTGACTCATAAAGCGATAAATGTTAATGAATTGAGTATGTTTTAACTCTTGTCACACACTAGAAGAGTAGTGACAAATCGAAGAGTTAATAAAACCCAAATGATGGACTAAGGCTTTGATGCCTTGGGGCATCCCAACTCTTTGAAGGGGATATGAACTACACTATGCATGTGTTGGGCTTATGCCAAAAGCCCACGTGCGCGATTCGTTTGTCCGTCTGGCTCGATTCTGCTTGGGCTTATAAATCTCTTAAATTTTTTGGCAGAATATAATTAACTTTCTGGACTTTATTTTAATTAATTAATTACAAAATTAATTAAACCGAAATTAACTGTTCAAACACTTAAAAAAGGGATACAAATCCTACCCTCCAGTTTTTACTAATGACAAAAGTTTCAGAAAATTATTTTCTGCATTCCTGCATTCATTTTATTAGCATTTGCAATACTTTTTGATTGAGTAAACAAATGAAATTCTGTTCAATGGGATTGTATATTATGGTGCTACTTGTTTAATTCGAAAATCCGTTTGATCTTGGGACACAATTATTCATCAACCTTAAGCACTTAGAGGGAATAAATTTGTCTTAAGGACACTGTGGTACAACACATGGCTCGTATTTCTATTTTGTTTATTGATTATTTATTTCTTCAATATCAAGTAAATTAATTCTTATTTTCTGTAATTTTGATGTTATTTTTATAATTATTATTATTCTCATAATACTCTACTATTGTATTAATTAAATAGTAGACACAACATCATCACATTCCATCTAGGAGAGTTTCATTAGGGGAGGGGCTTCAGTGAGCATATTAAATACAAATAATAAATACACAAACACACACACACACACACACACACACACATATATATATATATGGAGAGAGAGAAACCTATTATTACAAACGTTATTTAAAAGGATCAAATACCAAAAAGTACCTCAAATATTTTTTAATACACGCTTAGTCCAGTCCTTTTATTTTGTACCAAAAAGTTCCTTATTCTTTTATCTTTAAAGGTTCACCCTAGCGGCATGATAAAATCTTTTTGGCATGGTGAATAAATTTTTGACGCAAAATAAAAAGACTTGGACTAAACGTGTATTAAAAAAAATTCGAGGAACTATTTGGTATATGTCCTGTTTAAAAATGAGAGGGGTTGAAGAAGAGGGTATGGGGTTTTTAGCAATTGAATATTACTTATTTCAGTGCCACTTCCTCCTTTCTGCCTTGATCTGGTGCCTCGGTCTATAATCCATGTTTTTGTTATAGTGTCTACAAGGAGCTATTTGATTTGTGTTCAGATTCAACGTGCGTATATGGTATCTTCATTATATGGAGTGTCCATCTATAATTTCAGAGTTTTTTTGAGAAGGTCTATCCGGTTTCGGCATCAACATTTTTTCACTCTACTTTCTTCATCGCCTTCGTATTCCACATGCATATCAACAACGCATGGTGTTCCTCGAAGATAAAAAGGACAAATTGATGAGTTTTTACAAAAAAAATGGGTTATTTCTCTTATGATCTGAAAAGTTTGAAGATTTACCGTTTGATTTGGATGATTATAGCTTCATCTCATCTGTCTTCTTCATTAATATTCACAAGAAAGTTCTTAGTTTAGCTTGTCAAGTTTTTCCTTGGCTGGAGTTTTTCAGGGGATCTTTAACTTTGAGATCAATTTGCTTGCTTATCTTGTTCTGGTGGAATTCACAACTTTTGGCTAAATGATCTAAAGGTTTTGGGGATTTTTTATAAGTGTTACTTGAGTTTGTGATTTGGTTTGCTACCATTTGTAGTTTGGAGTTAGGAGCTCATGTTGTATACTTTGTGGTTTTTTCTAGAGAATAGCCGAGGTACGACTTTTACATCATCAGTATAGGGTTTATTTCTAAGCCATACACGTGTACGGTTGTTTGATTAGGTGGGTGGGTTTATTTATTTAGTGGTCCCGCATATTGTGGGTCTTGGTTATTTTTTTAGTGGTCCCGCATAGTGTGGGTCTTGGTAATCTTACGGTGTGTTTAAATTAATTGATATGGAAATTTTTTCATGAAAATGTGGCACCCCGCCTAATTAAATATGGGTGATCAGTCATTTATTAAATTAAAATCAAGGTAAACGGTTGGCTCATTCTTAGCATCACTGTCGCAAAATAAAAATTACCAATTTAAATACCCTAAATAATTAAGCTAAGTATCAAAACAATTTAAAGTCTTATTTTAATTTTATTAAATTCCAATATGAAAACCTTTTTAATAAACAACAGTTTAAGAATCACATAAATACTAAGGATGACAATTAACACACAAAAATTAAACCATCTAGATAAACCAAACCAAGTTTAAGAACTATAAATGAAATCATCCTGAGAAGAGTTAACTCCCAAAGAGTACTGAATACTGGAAATATAAATAAACATAAATCTCTAACAAATCCAAACTGAATAGGAAAACGAGCGACACATGCCCTAACTAAGCAGAACTAAAACAAGAACATAATCAATGAAGAGGTCGTCTAAAGCAAGGGCCTGCAACTCCCACATAAGCTGCAGCACGTCCAATTCAAAGAATCTATGCATGACGCCCCTGTGGTTGGGCACCTGTAATACATACATATATATAAAAGAGAAAGAAAAATAACAGGTAATGAGTCAGAGCCTGAGTGTAAAATAGTTTTAAAATAGTTTAGTAAGTATTTAAAATGCTTACCGACTAATGTGACAACCATGTTAGTATGCGACACTCTCTTGAGAATTCTCACCTCTCATCTAGTGTGCACACCTACCGTACTACTAAACTCATAAGTCTACTTAACTTATTTTTTCATAAAGTTTTATCCCGAAAAGTAAAAAGGTTATGTTATTTAGTTTAAACAAAATCAATCTCTTCAAGATTTCTTACGTTACTTAGAACAACTCAGTACTATTACAAAGTTGTCGAACACTTATTATAAAGTTGGAGCATTTATTCATTACTTAACTACTTATACGCACAATAGATAGTTTCCATATATAAGTATATATATATTAGTCACTCATATAATATATATACTATCGACACCCCCACATAAAATCTATGGTGCTGGCATACTCTGCTATCAAGTCCCCGTATCACTCGTACTAAGGGAAATACCAGTTTGGAATCACTCTCGAACTGTATTAACACAACACACAAAGTGGAGGCGAAGCATAGTTCAAAGTCACTAAGAGTTCAGCACATACCCCTCACGTCTCTTAGGACCGTCTGACTATCATTCTCAGATATCTTGTACCAAAGAATCCTATGTTCTAGGGTACAAGTCAATATCCCCCATAAAGGTCCCATCAAGATAAGACTGTCCCGACTCGGCAACCTCCGTGATAGCAAGTAGCGTGGGTATGATTATTCACAAATATGATACTTGATATATGTACACAGTCACACGATCATATATATATATTCACATTTTCCAAATTAGGTTCGCCCATGATCCATAATTATTATTATCCGTTCTTAGCACAATTTTACTCAATTATCTCGCATAAAGGATTCATCTCTTTTATTCTCACTTATAATTATTTCATACTTACTTCTCATCTCTCGAAGTATTCCTTCTTACTAAAATATAATTTTAGTAGGTACACCCTCTCTACCCTTCTGGTCTCAGTTTTTTACGAGTCTCTAAATCCTTTACTGAACGTACGCACAATTTCCAACGTGTGACTAAACCCCCTATTAACCCAAAATTTTATCCCATATTAAATTTCACTCAACGGAGTCTACTTAGACCCTACTGATCCTCTTTATGTCCCATTATACTATTTAAATGATATTCAAGGGTTCTTACGTATTTTATATGGATTAAAAAAAAGGAGAAAAATATGCAGTTTTCCAGGAGGGGCCGATTGATCGAGAAAAGGGGTCGATCGATCGATACTCTTGGGTCGATCGATCGATCAAGCAGGTATTTTGAATTCTGTCATTGTTAACTACAGGTTTTCTTCTCCAACCTCAACCAAAACTCCATTAACGATCCCCAAACTCCCAAACAAAATTACTACTGGTTACATATACCTATATACATGATTTCCTACGTGAAACATGTACAAATTCATCAAAGGGATTGAATTAATGGGGTAAATCATCATAATTATCAAGAACCCTAATTTTTTATATAATTTCCATTCTTCTAATTCTTTTCCAGATTTCTTGCTTCTAAACCAATACAATTTCATGGGTAATCCTCTATATATGATTGAGATTTCCAGAATATATTTATTTCCTCTAAAACATGTGATTTAAATTCTTTAAATCATTAAATTCTTCCATGAAATATGTGTTTAACAATCCTATTCTAACATGGGTGAAACATTAACTAAAAGAAAAGCAAGATAGATACTTGCATGGGATTTTAATATCTGATTTGATGATGATGATGAGGATATGGTTGTGTTCCTCGTCTTACGATCTATATTTTGGTGGTGGTGGTGGTGCAATCGAATGGGTTCTTGGCCTTGGATTTCTTGGAAAGTTTCCTACCTTCTTCTCTAATGACCCTTATTATGTTTCTGTGATTGTTAACCCTAGAAGCTAACCTCTAATATTTGATATAACTTAGGAAAATTCATGGGTTTATTTACCCAAAAATACAAAATGACTATAATACCCCCCCGGGATGCCAATTAGGCCTAAAAATGCCACGAGACCCAAACTGAACCCCCGTGTATACTTTTTTTATTATCTCAACCCTTCCGAACACTTTGGTGCACTCGAAATGACCATACGGGTGACTTATAATTTATTCACTTATTGTAATAATAATTTAGTCCCGATACGACACAGGCGCGTCCCGACTTAATTTTCATAATTGTCATATTATTCATTCGTGACAATTTTAATAAATTCAATTATACATATTAATTTACCCATTAAGTAATATTCAACAAATTCTCAATAATTACTAACTCTCATCACGCTAGTAAATTTTTAAAATAATTTTCAGATTAATATTAAATTAATATCTCAATTTAAATTTAATAAATCCCCAAATTTAAAAGCCATAAAAATACGGGGTATTACAGAAAAATAGTTATTTTGACTCATGTTTTGTCTTTGTAGTATGTTGATTGTGAATAACTTATGTAAGAACAACATTCATCCACACAACAAGAGTTTCATCTCAAATATCATTTTTAGTGAAAAATATTTTTTATCCACCCACCAAAGAATTGATTTCCATGAAAAATAAAAAATGTAAGACTAAAAACTCATATGTTTTTTCACGCATTTTTCAACTCCTCATTCAAATGAACTATTTTTCACCCATTTTCTATGTTTGCAATCAAACATACCCGTAGTGTTTACCTTCTTATGGGCCTATTTATTTGTTTTTGTTTTTAAGGTTTTGCATATTCTCTCTTTGGTTTAATATACTTAAAATTTACCAAAAAAAAGTGTAACATATCAATAACAAAGCTTAGTATGAATCGACTTAAGAAAGAAAAACTAGCAACTAGAAACCAACTAAATGAGAGGAGCGAATGAGCGGAGCCAAATGAAAAGAGTGTATATAAAGACTCCAAAGTTATTAAGTTTCTTACCTTATAATATATAAAAAAAAGTATACATTACCTTCAACTTTACAACTTTACACTTAGAACCCCTATACATATTTCCAAGTCAATTTTTTAAAAATCTCAGGGGACGATGACCCCCTGTGACACCCCCTAATTAAATATCGGGGATCAACCCTTTATTGAATTAAATCAGAATATCCAATTGGTTCATTCTCAACATCACTGTTGAAAAACTTCTTTATTAATTCAACTATTAATTAATTAAGCTAGTGTTAAAAACTTTTCCAATTTTAATTTAATTAAAACCATTCCACAATGCGTAGTAATAATAAACAACATCACATCACAACTGAACAAGAATAAATGTGACTGGAATTACTCTCCAGTTAAAATATTTCCTTACCATCAAATAAAACTGATATCAAAAGTACTGACATAAATGATTACAATCTCAGGAATAGAAATAAAATAACTAAAATCCTGGGCGGCATGCCCTAAATGAAAGTAGACATTATAGATGTGTGAATCAACGGAATGGAAGCATCGAAATAAATCTGTCTCTCCAGTAGCAGCTATAACCCGTCGAGATATCCATATTCTATGATGGCACCCCTGATACTGGATACCTGATGTACAAGATATAATAGAGAAGGGAATATGCAAGGAAACGGGTCAGAGCCCGATTGTAAAAGAATTTTAAAAATAACAAGTGCTTAACAAGTGTAATTAAGCAATTATTATGTACATGTTAGCTTTTCGAGTACTCGCTTGAGAATTCTCACCTCTCGTCTAGTGTGCACACCTAACGTACCTTATCATCTCCCTAATTAAGGTTTTCAAATATGATTCTACCCAATATCATTTACCCATATCTCCCACGCAATACGTATGATAATTAAATATGTTCATTTCTCTTTAATATGAACTAGGCTTTCACAGCTTTAGGATTAAGTACTCACTTACTTAATTCAATCATATTTTAGTATTCATTTTCATCTACAATTTCACACAATAGATTACATCACAGTAAATATATTTATCACATTATTATATATACTTATATGGCACCTCCCCACCACAGCTAGGTATGTTCAGAAAATCGAATGGACCGGTGGACCGAACCGAACTGGGCCGTCATAATTTTTTCATTTTTTTAATTAGTACGGTCCAGGTTTTTTTTTCAGACCGGTCTAACCGGTCCGGTCCTCGGTCCCCCTTAATTAATACCCAGTCTGGACCGACCCGTACCAGTTACTATAATATATATGCATTTAATTTTGATTATATTTATAAGTATATTAACAATAACACACGAACACACAAGTTACAATTAGAATTAGTAATGGAAGGGGTACGCTCGTCCAAAAAAAGATAGAAGGATAGAAACCCTAGAAAACATTTTATCTTCAAACACACACGGTTTGATTACAGCACACACACAATTTCTCTCTTCTCTCTTGCAAGTTCTGCTGGCCGCTCCTCTTCTCCTCTCTTGCGCCGCGCGGCCCCTGCGCCTCTGCGCTGATGTTGCTCTTCTCTTTCTCCTCTCCATCGTTGCTTCTTTTCTGCGCTTTCTCTCCGCCACGCCTCCTTCGCTGCTGCTTCTTCTCTGTGCCTTCGCTCTGTCGCTCGCTGCTCCTTCACAGGTATAAAATATAAATGTTATATGTTATATATTTTATGTTATATGTTTATATTATATGTTAGACCAAATATGTTATATAATGTGTTAAATGTCTTATATGTTTAATTTGCTATGAAGTGTGTTAAATCTTCTATGAAGTGTGTTGCGTCTGACATAGAGGATGGATGCTAATGTAGCCCCCAACCTGCCCAAAATCTATCATGATAAATTGATTAGACAATGACTAGTTTACATCTCAAACTTTATTGCATCAACAATTGATCAGATTTAATCACCAGTTAAAAATTTCTATTTACAATTCATGTTATATGTTATATGTATAAATGTTATCAGTTATGTTTTTCCCTTCTCTGTTCAAAATGGCACTCTTCTACTCAGTTATTGTTTTCAAAAAATATAGTCTCATTTGTTGTAATATAAATTCAGTGGGTAAGAACACTTATTCCCATTATTTTTTGTTCATTTGTTGTAATATAGTCTCATTTGTTGTAATATAAATTAATAATTTGTTTCATTGTTTTTTGTTCAAAACAACTGTATATAGTCTCATTCGTTATTCACATTGTTTTTTATTTTTAAGCAAAATAACATAATAACTTGTTTAAATTTATGTGGTATATATTGTAGATAATGGTTGCTCAAATGGATGAAAATGAAGGTGGGCTTCCCTCTACCCAAGCTGTAATGCAAGGTACAAATCCACCTCCTCAACCCCGTAAAAATCCATAAGTAAAATGTTCAAAACGAAAATCGTATGCTTGGGAGCATTTTACCAAAATTCAAGGTTGTGATCCAAACAAACTAAGGGCAAAATGTAATTATTGTCCCTCAACATATGCTTGTGATCCAAATAAAAATGGAACTAAAAACATGTTGGCCCACATCAACAAGTGTAAGAAATTTTCAGGAAGGTGTGATGTGAAACAGAAAAATTTATCATTTAAAAAAGAAGATGGGGAGTGTCCTAGTCTTGTAGCAATTGGTTTTAGTTTAGAAGCTTATCGTGATGCTCTTGCTAAGATGTTAATCATTGATGAAATGCCTTTTCGATTTGTTGAGGGTGAGGGATTTTGACAATTAATGAGAATTATTCAACCGAAATTTACAAAAATCCCAAGTCGTGTTACGGTTGCGAGAGATTGCTTAACAATATATTTGAATGAGAAAATAAAGTTACAAAGTGATTTGAAGGATAAAAGAATATGCATCACGACTGACACATGGACTTCCATTCAAAATATAAATTACATATGCCTCACGGCTCATTATATTGATGATGAATGGAAGTTGCAAAAAGAGATTCTAAACTTTTGTCAAGTCCGAAGTCACAAGGGGGAGATGCTAGGGAAGGTTATTGAATCATTGTTAGTGGAATGGGGGATTGATACCATTTTCACCGTAACCATTGACAATGCTACTTCTAATAATGGTACCATTAAATATTTGCAAAGAAAAACAAAATCTTAGAAAGGTACTATTTTAGAACATGAGTATTTGCATATACGATATTGTGCTCATGTCTTAAAGCTAATTGTGGGTGATGGGTTAAAAGAAATGGATGAGTCGGTTGTTAAAGTGCGCAACGCGGTGAGGTATGTGAGGTCCTCCCCTTCTAGGTTGTTAATGTTCAAAATGTGTGTAGAGAAAGAGAAAATTGAGAGTAAGGATTTGTTGTGTTTGGATGTTCAAACAAGGTGGAACTCCAATTATTTAATGTTAGGTGTAGCTAAAAATTTTGAGAAAGCTTTTGAAAGGTTAGGGGAGGATGACAAAAATTATGCTTCTTATGTTGATGGAGAATTTGAAATCCATGAGGATGATGAAGTGAGGGGGAGGGGAAGGGGAAGGGGAGGGAGGACTATCTTAGGGCCTCCTTTGAGTGTTTATTGGGAGAAAGTGAGAGCACTTGTGAAATTTTTAAAGATATTTTATAATGCAACTTTGAGATTTCCGGGTTCATTATACGTCACTTCAAATTTATTTTTCAATGAGCTTGTTATAATACAAAACAATTTGAACCAATTAAAAAGAAGTGGGGATTATCACAGAGCTTCGATGGCGGATAACATGGTTAAGAAGATGGACAAGTATTGGAATATTGAAAAGATAAACTTGTTACTTATTGCGGTCATGCTTGACCCTAGATATAAATTGCGGGTATGTGTCATAGTGGTTTGATAGCATGTATGAAAGTAGTGTGGAAAAAGAAATGACAAGGAGATAAAAAAATGTACTTGTGTGTTTGTATGAGTGGTATGGTGACAATAATGTACAAAATGGTTCATCACAAAATTCATCACCATGTGACGTTGTTAAATTAGTAGTTGATGGTAGAGATGATGATATTAATGGGTAGGTTTTTTTAGCTGCCCAACTTAAAAAATATTTAGAGTCGGGAGATAGTGTAGGGCGTAGTAAGTCAGAGGTTGAGAAGTACTTGATTGAGACTAATGAAGATGCAACCAACAAAAGCTTTAGTGTATTAATATGGTGGAAGTGGCAAGGGATGTATTGGCAATTCTGGTGTCAGCCGTGGCTTCTGAGTCGGCATGTAGCACGGGGGGACATATCCTTGACCCATTCCGTAGTTCCCTTTCCCCAAACACGGTGGAAGCACTAGTTTGTACCCAAAATTGGCTCAAGTCTTCATTAAAATCAATTAGCCTTATAGATTCCATGGATGATGTGGAACAACTTGAGCAATTGGATGGAGGTAAACATATATCATAATTTTAAATTATTAATTTAATAGGTGTAATTTATCTTTTTTTTCTATAACTAACCATATCGTTTAATTATCATATTATTTTTACAGAATTGTTGGGAACATCAACAATTGTGGATTGACAATTTGACTTTGTATTATTGAGGTAAAGTGCATAATTTATATTTTTTTTGAAATTCATGGTTGCATTTTATTTGGACTATTTTTCTATCTTTTCTAAAATTATTTGTAATCATTTTCAGGTTTATGGAGGAGATTTGTTGCAGTTACTTCGACTCATATTTATTAATTTAGACATTTTATTGGCACATTATTAATCTGTATTATTTTGGACAACCTTGTGGTTGAATTTGGACAGCTTTATTTTGTGTTATTTGGACAATTTATATGTCCAAATTTAGGCAGTTTATGACAACTTGATGTGTTTGTATTATTTGGGCATCTTTGGACAACTTATATGTCAAAATTTTGGACAGTTTTATATGTCAAAATTTGGATAGTTTTTATTTATGCTAAAATTTGAACAACATTCTATTGTTTTGGAGAAGTTTGGGTAGTTTTTATGGTAAAATTTGTGCAGTTTTTATGATAAAATTTGAGCAGTTTTTGTGGTAAATTTTGGGCTGTTTGTATATTAAAAATTTGTTGTTTTTTGGATAAATTTGGGTTATTTTTGAATAAATTTGGGAAGGTTTTATTTTTAAAAATATTATTTCAATAAGATTAGGACCGACAAGTTTTACAGGACCGACCATACAAAAAATCGGATCGACTAAGCCCGAAAAATTGATTTAATCGGTTCGGTCTTGGTCCTTTTTTTAGGACCGATTTAATCGGTTCGGTCCTTAAATTTATTAAAAAACCGGATCGGACTGGACCGTTAACACCCCTAGCCACAGTTGTGGTGCATGCATACTCTGCTATCATGTCCTAATACATCTCTCGCTGTATAAAGGACTATTGATTCGGCGTCTCTCACGAACCATAATTAACATAACACACATATTGGAGGTGAGCATACTCCCCAGCCCAATGGGTCACGCACATACCTACGTTCCCCTTCAACCGTCAAAACTATCATTCACACCGATAGCACACGTTCAAGGTCCTATGCTCAGGGTACGAATCTAAAATCCCCCCAAATGGGCTCATCACGATAAGATCATCCACAACGCGAAACCTCCACCGGATTCCAATTAGCGTAGGTATGTCATACACACAGTAAATAATAATATAGGTATTCACCTCACCTATATATAATAACAATAGGGTACACGCACAACCCATATAATAATTTCCATACGTAGTAATTTATCTCACATATCCTACGTATTTGCAGATTTTAACTTTACTCCTTAAATTATATTCCCGAGCTTCTCTCGTCACTCGAGGGGATTTATTTCTCATATAAATTCAATAGGTAAACACCCACGCCCTACTAGTCCATGTCATCACAACTTATGAATTTATATGAATTACAATTATCATCAATTAGGTTTATTTCTCGACAATCCGTAATTCAATCTTTACCCTTTATTCCATCTCTTAGGGTTAATCCTATATAAGACTGATGTTATTCCGGTAATTAACGACTCTCTTACTACTAATACTAACCTTGAGTCACCCTTTATCCGATATAAACCCCAACTTAATTCTCCACCGTAATGTATTCAATTAACACTCGTTAATTCCCCCATTCAATCTCAAATATAATAATATGTTTTCGGGTCTTAAGTATGTCCTATTATCCTTCTTTAAGTCCCAATATGTTCAATTAATCAACACTAAAGATTTCTCAAAGTTGGGATTTACTCAAAAATTAAAAAGGAAATAACTCACATTTCTAGGGGGAGTTGATCGATAAATGGTTTTGGTCAATCGATCAAATATTTGCCCAGATTTCTGCATAACTTTACCTACGGGTTTTAATATATTCAATCCTCAAAAACTCTACCAAATGATCCCAAAATCCTTATAATTTATCCCAAATGATATATCAAGGTGTATAAACGATTTCTAACATTTAAACAACATAGAATCATCAAGAAGTTTTGATTAAAACATATTATTTCCCTTAAAATTTAGAAACCTCTTATTTTATCACTTCTCCAAGAACAACTTATAAATCCCAATTTTGTTTCACCAAATGATTCAAAATTTCGTGGATTAAAATATATATTCAAAAAGAGATTAATGCTACATAATTCTCATTTCAAGGAATTAATTAAAATCACCATAATTTATCTTTGAATCATGCAATTTTTCAGAATTTCATAACTATCCTAACATGGATAATGTACATGCTAAGTTTGCAAAGGTTAAATCACTTGCCTTTATATTGTAGGTATGAACCGTTGGGGAAGATAACTCGACTGGTGTTCCTCCTATTTAAGGCCAACTTTCGACGGTTGTTGTGATGCAGGATGACTTTTGGCCTTTTGGTTTCCTAGAGAGTCTCTTCCTTTTCGAGAGAAGTCTCTCACTCTCCCCTAACTCTTTCCCTCTAATTTTTGGTGAATGAATCTAAATCCTACCATCTTTACACTTATATAACATTACTCAAAATTCGTGGGTACTATTCACTCATTTTGGAAAATGACGAAAATACTCCTCCGGGATGTCTGTTTTGTTTTAAATTTCCCCGAGAACCAAAGTAATCCTCCAGGTAGAATTTTTCGATTATTTAAACCCTTTCGAACACTTTGGCGCAGTCCAAAACGACCATTCGGATGGCATAAAAATAATTTACTTTTCATTCCATTTAATTAAAGTCCTGACACGACTCACACGTGCATCCCAACTTAATTACCATAATTGTCGTATTCATAACTCCTGGCGATTCATAAAATCATAATCATTGTAAAGTCATAATCATATATATTAATTTTAATCACCAAGTAATATTCAGCATAAATCATATACTATTTTATTCTCAAGTAATATTTAAATCCGGATTAATTTTCAATTATGCCACAATTAATTCTAATTAATCCAATTTTAAAGTCTTTAAAAATACGGGGCGTTACACCCCCCTTAGCCCTTCACAAATACGCCCATGTATATATGTGTGTGTGCATGTGTTCGTGTATATATATGTGTGTATGTGTATATATATACATACAGACTCTAGTAGATATTAAGTAAGCATACCTATTATTTTTAAGTAGTAAAAAAAATATGTTTTGGCTTAATTGTAAGGGCAAATAGTTTAGCTTAGGCTTGTTATTATTTATTTTATTTTCATTATGGCATATTTGGCGTATCCCGTTACAAATCGACACGTGCCGACACGATGAACCGAATCTCTACATCTCCAAAGTTTAAGAATTCTCTACGTTATGAAGGTATAAATCTTTTAGGAGTTAGAATTTATTTACATTTATATTTAGGAGATGCACTTTTATAAAAAAAAATCGAGGCAAAATTTTTAAAGTTAAAAATATTTTTTAATCGACCTCAATGATGACCATCTCATTGGAACGAAATATCAATCTTGTTAGAAGGTTCGTTTGATTATTATATCGAACGGACTACTAACAAGGACATAATGTTTGAATTCGTTTGAAGGTCGTTAGGAGCTGGTTCAAATGCGATTAGAGTCTCGTTCGAACGTACTGTTGTTTTCGTTCTAACGAGACGACATTCTCGTTCGAACGAATTCACCACCTCAAAATTTGTGTCCGACTTATAATACCTATTTTGAAACCTTTTTCATTGGGACTTTGGGAAAAATGTGATCGGAGTATCTTTATCAAAGTTTTTCGATCTTTTGATTTTCCAAACACTTTTGATTCACAAATCAACATCCCCAAATATAATTATGAATCCTTTTGACACCCTAGAAGTTTCATATCTGATATACACTTGTGGAATGGCATCTTTGTGGATGGCTTTGTGGAGATAATTCTCTACGGGTAATCTTATGACTCAAGTGATCACGGTTGAAGAAGGCTGAAGGTTGGTTAGTGGATGTTGAGGGTGGACTGCTGCATATAAACTTCTCTGGATCTGAGTAGTATTCCTTAATAGTTTTGTAAGTAGGTTGTCTTGTAAAACTTTCTAAAGTGCTGACATATAGGTTTTGCCTTGAAAAGAGATTTTTCCTCATCTTTGTGTGTTTGCATGTTTGTTCTGATATTTGCAAGTATATATTTGGAACACATATTTGCGTGCACACCTAATTTAATCCAATTAAAATTTGACTAAAATTGAATTTTTGAATTTGGGACATTTAATAATGTAAATCAATCCATTAATTTCGCATTACGCACTCTCAAATTGATATCAGAGCGGGTTGCACTAGTTTATCGTGTGATCCTGATTTTTCAAAGAATTTTTTTTATTGATACCAATTCTCTCAAATTGGTATCAGAGTGGATTACACAAAAATACTGTGTGATCTTTTTTCTCAAAATCTTTCTTTGATATCAATTTTTTTTTAAACTTGTTGATCTTAAAAAAGGCCAAATTTTAATGGATAATTTGTATAATCGAATGCCCATCTTTTATGGTAACAATTATGCATATTGGGAAGCTATAATGAGGTCATCTTTAAAATCTATTGATGAACGTATTTGGTTAGTTTGTTAGAGATGGTGGACTCCTCCCATAGTCACTGTAGATAATAGTATTGGCCTGAAACATGTCTTTTAATGGATAGAGGACGACTTTAAGTGGAGTAATTTTAATTCTTGCGGCTTAAGTGCTATTTCTAGAGCCATCGTCCCTGAAGAGTTATGTCGCGTTATGACATGCATTACGTTTAAAGAATCTTGGGATAACCTATGTAAGGACATATTTTTCATCCTTGTTACTAGCTTCTAGGACTTATCCTTGGAGTCTAGTTTACATTGAGTATGACGTATCCCATTACATCGATCATGGTAGTTCAAGTTCACAAGTTCAAGAAGACGGATTCGAATATCAAGCATTTTCAACATGTTCTATGACTTAACTTAATTTTGGTATGGATTTAGCTTTGTGTTTCGTAGATTCTTTATTAAGTATGGGGATATTTTCTAAGATGATTTTTTTCAAAAAATGAGGCAATTTTTCGAGCAGTATTTTTTGTGTTTACTGCAGGTGAAATTTTAAAGTTTTGTTGATATTGTTCAAACGAGATCTCTATCTCATTCGAACGACTTTGTAAGGTCGTTAGATGCATGCTTCAAATGTACATCAATCGAGAGCTTACTATTTTAGCTTTTGAAGGTCGTTAGGTGGTCGCTTCTAACGTAAATTAACATCTCGTTTGAATGACCTATCTAACTCGTTCGAACGACATTTCATTGCCTTAAAATTCATGTTCGCCTATAAATGCCTGTTTCGTAAAGATTTTTCTTTAAAAGTTTTGATTTATGAAAACTGCCAACTTGCTGCAAACAGTCTTCACTTTTTAGGTCTAAAACACCTTTTTGATTCACATGATCATTCTAAAATACTTTTGTGAATCATCTTTCAAATCCAAAGCACTTTTATGTCGAAGTTACTTTCGTAGAGAAGGAGTCTATACTACTGCACTTGTGCTTCTTGTGAGAATCATTATTGATGACTGCGGTTATTGTGGGTTCTCGAGGGAATTTATTGTTAAAGGAAGATTGCGATCTTTGTAGTTCTTCTGGGAACTATTGTGGAAGAAGACATTCAGCTGCTAGAGGACTGTTGGGAAGATTTCTCTAATTGTATTTGTAAGTTACGATTTGAAAAACTATTAATGAAATGAAAGATTTTTTCCTGAAAATTGTGTTTCTTTATGACTAATTTGAATCACATAGTTGCATGTTTAGGGTTTAATAAAATTGGAATTTATTCGTGGGATTGACATCTAATTAAATAAGTTTAATCCATTGGAGAATATGCGCACTCTTCAAATTAGTATGAGAGCAATTCTTACCCTTTTACAAATTGGTATTAGAGCAAGTTTCACCAAATTATCGTGTGATCCTTTTTTCTATAAAATATTTTTTGGAGATATCAATTGTTTTGAAAATTAAGTTTAAAAAATCATAGATTTTCTGATGGATAAATTATATAATCGGATGCTTGTCTTTGATGGCACAAATTATGCATATTGGAAAGACCATATGAGATTGTGTTTAAAACCTTTCGATGAAAGAGTTTGGCTAGTTTCTAAAAGAGGGTGGATTCCTCCCACTGTAACCATTAATAATTTCATTAATCCGAAACCCGTTTCTAATTGGACTGATGATGAGTTTAAGGTGGACTACCTATGACTTTCGCGGACTTAGTGCTATTTCTGGATCCCCCCCCCCCCCCTCGGAAGAGTTTCATCGCATCATGACGTGCACTACGTCAAAAGAGGCATGAGATACCCTCCAGCTCACTCACAAGGGTACTAACGATGTCAAGGCATCAAAGCTTTAAAATTTGACCACCTAGTTTAAGACTATCATTATGTTATATTTTGAGAGTTTCGATGAGTTTTATGCTATGTTATCGGACGTTGTTAACGTGAGTTTTAATTTTGGTAAGAAACTTGAGGATTCGAGAGTTGTGAAAAAGATTTTGAGGTCACTCCCGTCCTGTTTTATTCATAAGGTCATTGTTTGGAACTCATTGGAGATATTAGATACACTTAGGTTAGTAGAGCTTGTAGGAGACCTTAAAACTTTTGAGATCGATATGTTTCCTAAAACCATTAAGCCTAAGGATAAAGGGATAGCTTTAAAGACTCAAGTTAAGAAAAAGAAAAGAAAAAAAAGTTTATGAGTTTGATTTTGAGGGAGAGTATGATTTCGATGACTTGGCCTTATTTGTGAAAATTTTCAAAAAAATTCTCAAAATTTCCAAAAATAAGTCTTCCGATAAAAAGAAAAAAGAAAAATGAGGTCAAGTATAGCAGTGAGAATGAGGAATATATAAGGTGTTTTGAGTGCAATGGAAAAGGGCACAAAGTTTTTGAATGTCCCATTATGCAAAAGAGAAAGGTCAAAGTGATTGCTAATAAGATCAATTTTAGCGATAATGACATCGAATTGGATGGTTCAGGGGGAGAATCACCACATGGAAAGTTCGTTGCTTTCATGGCTAGTCACGTGAACACATCTAGTTTGTCCCACTATGATGAGGACACTCCTAAACATGAAGGCCTCGATTATGTTTCGAGAAATTCGAGTGAGTGTGAGGATGATGCTGTGAGTGAGGGTGAAGGTGATCTCCAATAAGCGTTTAGTGATTTACACACCAAGATGTTGAGGACGAAAAAGATGAATAAAGAGTTATCTCTTAAGGATATAGATTTGGAGAGATTAAGAGAGGGGGAGAAGTTTTGAGGGTGTGTGAGGCTTCGACGAGTCAACCTGAGAATTTGAAGGTTTCTTTGTGTGAGCAATTGGTCATCTTTGGTTGGGAAAAGAGTGATTTGACCAATATAGTGGCTATTTTTACAGGAGATCTTCAATCTTCACTGGAGACCCGTGAGAAACTTAAAGCTCCTGTAAGAGATCTCAAACATGCCCGGGAGGTCAAAGTTACTTTAGTGGACACATTTAAGAAGGTTGGAAAGATACTCCTCGGTCTTGTTTTGGGTAATATTGAGAGATTAGGAATAGGTTATGACGGTGCATCCACTTCTCATGTTGCACCCAAGACGGTTCCCGAGTTTATGATAGATCCATATGACTCTCAACCTAACCCACCTAGGCATCCATTTCGCTGTAGGAGAGCACGTCCCAGTCGTTTTGAGAGAGGTGTTCCTAGGCCCATCTATGATTGTTCCCATTGCAAGAAAAGAGGATACCTTAGAGAATTTTGTTTTAAGTTGGGGTAGTGTGTCACATAGGTATCTTCCACGATATTCTACTATACGTATTCCCACACGCACTCCCACACATGTTACTCCACATGCTCCCCCACATCACATGAGAGATTTTGAGCGTTTTCGAGAGCAAGTTGAATATTTAGTTAAGACTTCACATGATCTAATGGATGTTTTTCATATGATGTCATCTCCTTTGGAGAACTCCTCCAGATCTAATGATTGAGGTTTAAACTTATTTGCTAGTATAGGATGCTTTTGATGTTTATATTATTCATGCCTATTGCTAGTGTGTACTGTCATTGTATTTAACTTTTTCCATTTGGGTATATTTTTAGAAAAATCCAAAAAGTGTTTTGTTTTTCTTGAAAATTTTCAAAAAATACAAAAAGATTTTCAGTTTTTTTTAAAAAAAAGTGAAAAGGCCAAAAATATTTTATTTTGATAAATTTCTTGAAAATCCAAAAAGAGGTTTGTATTTTGTTTACAGCGTATATGGATGGATATTTAGGATTACTAAGTCACAATATCATTCCATTATCCACGTGACTTTTTTATAGTGTTTTGAGACACAACTTCGTTTCATTTGTGTGTTTTATAATGTTTGGAGCTATTAAGATGTGATTAGCGATTACTTTCTACATATTTAACTCATTTTCTCCTTTAATGCACACATGCATGAATTTATTCGATCCTTGTACTTGTCTATCATATGTTGGTTAAAGTGTTTTCATCTCAATCCTGCTTTTAAAACGAACCAAATGCGATAAAACGAGATAATGATAGTAGTGCTTGTAAGAACCATTGCTCGAATTGGAAAAATTGAAATTTATATCTCTGGTAAATATGTTAATTTTAAAGTAATGGCTCAGGCTGCGAAAGTCGAAAGATATTTGCATGAATAGCCACCATTTGCAAAAGAAAAGAGCCTAAAACATGAAAAGCACTTAAAAGAAAAAATATAAAATGCTAGGCTAAATTTAAAAGAACATTGATGCTTTGCTACATATGAGCATTGATTTCTTCAAAATAAAAGATTTGAGATAATTATTCTATAAATGAGTTTTGAGGGAGTTTAGTCGAAGATCAATTGGTTTGCACGTCCTGAAAAATTCTCGTCAATGCATTACATAGTTTTGGGCGTTATTAGTGCGAAAATCATTTTAAACTTTGATTTGTTGATTAGATTAAGTTGATATCATATTAATTCGACATTTTTTTTACACCTAAGGGTGATTTTGAGTTCATTTATTAGGATTGTCCAAAATTCATCGTGCACATATGTTATGATTGTTTGAGTTGATTTTCCTATCGAATTTGTTCACACCCATCCATTCTGTTTCCACGGTCTGGTTATCTTAGTGTTAGTGCATGGTGTGTGTTGTTTTTGTAAAATTATTTTTGTTTGAAAATTTGAAAAATAAAAAATTGTGTGTGGAGCTTTTGAGATTATCCTTACATGAGCTTATTTGATATATGTTTATGTTGATTTGTTATGATTTTTGTGACACTCCGGTTTATTATTGCTTGTTTTTTACCTTCTCTATTTCGAAAAAATAAAAAAAGGGGTAGAACGAATTATGAATTATGGGGGAGTGAAATTTGAATTATGGGGGAAAAATTAATTATTTATGAGTTTTATCTTATTTCAAACTCAATACGTCACGAAGGTATATGTTCCTTGTCTCTTGTGTGTAGGTAAAAACTGATGGCATATGAAAATCACACATTTGACAAAGCTTCCAAAAGAAGATCAAGAGAAAGCAAGAGATTTGAATATTTGAGAGTTGAAGATTTTTGGAGACTTGTACAGGTTTAGTATCTTTCGATTTTGGGTTTCTGGGAGAGTATTAGATTTGCATAGGGTTTGTTGGATAATTCAAAAAAAAAATATTATGTACCGGAATAGCCATAGGAGGAGATTTGTAAGGACATATTTTCCATCATTGTCCCTATCTTCTAGGACTTTTTCATAGAGTCTAGTTTCCATTGAGTACGGCGTGTCCCGTTACATCCGTCATGGCAATTCAAGTTTATAAGTTCAAAAAGACGGATCCGATTATCATGCATCTTCAACATATTCTACGACTTGACATGATTTTGGTATGGATTTAGTTTTGTGTTTCGTAGATTTTTTACTAAGTATTGGGATATTTTTCTAAACTAATTTTTGTCAAAAAAAAATGAGGCATTTTTTCAAACAGTTTTTCGAACAGTGTTTTATGTGTTTACTGTAGGCGGAATTTTAAAGTTTCATTGAGATCGTTCAAATAAGATATCCATCTTGTTAGAATGACTTTGTAAGGTCATTGGATTCATGCTTCAACCGTACATCAAGCGAGAGCTTATTTTTTTAGTTTTTGAAGGTCGTTTCTTAGGTCGTTAGATGGTCGCTTCTAACGAGATTGAAATCACGTTCGAACGACCTGTCTAACTCGTTAAAACGACATTCCACCACCTCAAAATTCATGTTCACCTATAAATACCTGTTTCATGAAGATTTTCTTTAAGACTTTTGATTTACGAAAACTGCAGACCTGTTGCAAATAGTCGTCACCTTTTTAAGGCCAAGACACCTTTTTTATTCACACAATTAATCCTAAATACTTTTGTGAATCATTTTTGAAACCCAAAGCAATTCTTTGTCGAAGTTAATCTTATAGAGAAGGAGTATCTACTGTTACACTTGTGGTCCTTGTGGGAATCATTGCTGACAACTACGGTTATTACGGATTCTCGAGGGAATTCATTACTGAAGAAAGATTGCGATCTTTGTAGTTCTCGTGGGAACTATTGCGGAAGAAGACATTCACTTGTGGGATGATTGTTGGGAAGATTTCTCTAATTGTATTTGTATGTTATGATTTATAAAATAATTAGTGAAATAAAAGGTTTTTCCCTTTAAGGTTATTTCTCGAAAATTTTGTTTCTTTACATCCTTGATTTGAATCACATAGTTGCTTGTTTTGGGTTTAATAAAATTGGAATTTGTTTGTGGGATTGACATCTAATTAAATAAGTTAATTCCCATCGAAGAATACGTGCACTCTTCAAATTCGTATCAGAGCGATTCTTACCCATTTACATCCTCCAGCTAACACATGAAGGAACCAGTGCTGACACACGAAGGAACCAGTGTGGTAAAGGCATCCAAGCTGCAAAATTTAACCACCCAATTTGAGACAGTTACCATGCTAGAGTCTAAATCTTTTGATGAATTTTATGCGCGTTTATCGGACATAGTAAATTATATTTTTAATTTGGGTAAGAAGATTCCTGAGATGATAGTTGTTAAGAAAATTTTGAGGTCTCTCCCTGCGCACTTTTTTTCTAAGATCACCGTACTTAATTCATAAGGGATCCTAGATACTCTTAGATTAGAAGAACTTATAGGAGATCTTCAAACATATGAGATTGATATGTTCCCTTAAACTATTACACCTAAGGAACTGAGGATTGATTTAAAGACTCAAACTAAGAAAAAGAAGAAAGAGAAAGTTTATGAGTCTGAATCTGAAGTTGATTTTGATTTTGATGACTTGGCCCTTTTTGTAAAAAAATTCAAAAAGTTTCTCAACTTTTCAAAAGAAAAATCCTCCAAGGAAAAGATTTTTGAGAAAAATAAAAATAAGAATGAGGGCACGAGCGGGGGAGAGAAAGAAGAAGAGACTAAGTATTATGAATATGAAGGTAAAGGGCACAAGGCACATGAGTGTGCCAATAGGCTTAAGAAAAAGGGCAAGGAAGTTGCGAATAAGGCCACTCTTAGCGATAGTGATGTTGAGTCTGTTCATTTAGGGGGAGAATCACCACATGAACCATGCGTTGCGTTCCTTGTTAGTCACGTTATCACTTCAAGTTTATCCCACGTAATGAGGACATATCTAAACGTAAAAGCCTCAATGATATTTCGATCCATTCTGGAGAGTGTTAGGATGGAAATTTGAGTAAGAGAGAAGGTTATCTCCAAAAGTCATTTAGTGATCTTTATACCGAGACCTTTAAAACAAAAAATCTAAATAAATATTTATTTCTTAGGGTGTTAGATTTGGAGAAGGAGGTGAAAGTTTTGAGAGAGTGTGAGGTATCGGTGAGTCAACTTGAGAAGTTGAAGATTTATTTGTGTGAGAATTTGATCGTTTTAGGAAGGAAATAAAATGATTTGACCAATACCGTAAATAGTTTTATGAGAGATCTTCAATCTTCATTGGAGACTCATGAGAAACTTGAAGCCCGTATATCCCAACTCGAGAGCGATCTCGAACGTACCCGGGAGGTCAAGGCAACTTTGGAGGACACATCTAAGAAGGTAGGAAAGATGATCCTCGGTCCCGCGTTAGGTAATGTTGAGAGGCAAGGAATAGATTATGACGGTACATCCACTTCCCATGCCGCACCCGAGTCGATTTTCGAGTTTGTATTGGATCCATATGGCCCTCGACCTAATCCACCTAAGAGATCTCATCCTAGACATTTTAAAAAAGGTGGCCCACACCCATTTATATTTGTTCCCATTGCAAATAAAGAGGTCACCTTAGAGAGTATTATTTTAAGCTAAAGAGATTCTTATTGGTATGTTCCCTAATATGCTCGCACACGAGTTCCCGCACGCACTCCCGAACATGTTACTTCACATACTCCCGCACATCACTTTAGAAATTTTGGGAGTTTTCAAGATCAAGTAAAGTATTTAGTCACGACTTCACAAAATTTAATGGAGGAATTAGTCGGTATGTCATCTCCTTTTGAGAACTCCTCCATACCTAATAATTGAGGTTGTAACTTATTACTAGAGTAGGGTGTTTTTCATGCTCATATATTATCTCCCTATTGCTAGTGTGTACTATCATTGTATGTCTATATTTCTTATTTTGATATTTTTAGATGTTTTTCTGATTTTTTTTTAATAATACAAAAAGATTTTCTATTTTCAAAATTTTTGAAAAAGACAAAAAGAGTTGTATTGCACCATATATGGATGAACATTAAAGAAGTTCGAGTCACCCATTCATTCCATATCCACGTGATTGTTTTGTATTATTTTGAGACATGACATCATTTAAGTTGTGATTTAATGATAACTTGCTACATGTTTGACTCCTTGTCTCTTTTAATGCACACAAGAACGAGCTTATTTTAGTATTTCACTTATCAGTCACATATCGATTAGTGTTTTCATCTCAATTTTGTTTTAAGACGAACCAAATGTGAACAGTGAGATAAAAAGTCCTGCTTATAAAAACAATTGCCCGGATTTATATCATTTTTTTAAAAGATGTGATAAATATTAAGCAATGGAAAGGGGCTACGAAAAACAAGAGTCTTTACAATAAAAGACAACATTTGCACTGAGAAGAGCCTAAAAATATTAGAAGCACATAAAAACAGAAGTGTCAGGCCATTTATTTGAATATTGATGCTTCACTACAAATGAGCATTATTTCTTCAAAATAATTTAGAGAATTCTTAGTTATGTGATATTTTTATGGAATTAAGTTGAAGATCAATGGGCTTACATAAATTATATAAATCTAAAAAAAATATTACGTAGTTTTGGACATCATTGGTGTGAAAATCACTTACGGTCTTGATTTGTTGATTAGGTTAAGTCAATTTCACATGAGTTCACAATCTTTTACACCTAAGATAGACTTGGAGAGCTTTCGTTAGTGGTATCTCAATACTTCGTGAACATATGTTATGATTGTCTACGTTGATTAACATATGCAATATGTTCAAACCCTTATATTTCACTTCCATGATTTCGGTATTTTTTGTGTTAATTCATGGTCTGTTATTTTTATAAAATTTTAAACTTGAGCAAAATTTTTAAAAAAAATCAAAAATAGTTGGTGAAGCCTATAAGATTATCATTATGTGAGCGTAATTTTTACATATTTGTTGTAACACCCCGTAATTCTGCTTAATTTTAAATTACGTAAGTAGAGTCATTTAATGGGATTAAATACGCTTTAATTAAATTACGTGTGTAGAGTAATTTAATGTGATTAAATATGTTTGATTTAAATTACGTGAGTAGAGTAATTTAAATAGATATTATGTTAATAAAGATGAATATGTGTTATAGAAAATTTATTAAGATGAATATAAATTTTCAATGTTAATATGTACGCTCTAGTGACTATACGGACGTACCGGATGTAGCTTGACAAAATTTAAGGATGAGAGTAGAAAAATATTTACGAGACTCAAATGATAATTTAGAGTCCACAATTGATTCCGAAAGGGTCGAATTAGTCAAAATAGTGTACCCGGGGGTACTAGTTAAGTGCCGGGTCATTTTCGGGCTAAACCGGGACCATTCGGGGGCATTTTGGTCTCTTTACAATTAGGGGAAAGAAGACCTACGAATTTTTGTAACCCTAAATCTGATTATAAGAGGGGTGGCTAGGGTTAGACAATTGGAGTTACACCATAGCCATTAGAGAGAGAGAGAGAGAGAGAGAGAGAGAGAGAGAGAGAGAGAGAGGCAAATTCCTTAGGCAAGAAGGAAGGAGGGATCATCTTAGGAAGATCTCACCATAAAATTGTTGGGAAGAAGGATTGAGGCACTAACATCATCAATCATCATCAACAACCACGAACTCAGACCCTACAGACCTTAAGGCAAATGGTTATTTACAAATTAATTGAGTTATAATACCCATGTTTAAGCTTGAGGAAGAACATGATTTTTATGATATTCTTGGGAACAAACAGTTGATAAAAATCCATGATTGATTAGGATTTGCATGTAGGACGTTTTTGAATTACCAAGTATGTTTATATCATAGAAAACTTGATGAGAAATTCGTATGAAAATCTGGAACTTTGATGAAAAATATAAAGAATGCAGTTTTAGGGTTCTTGAATATTATAGAGATTTTCAGTGAATCTAGCTAAGATTTATAATGATTTTGATGTTTTAAATCGTTAGTAATCATCCCAGAACATGTAGGAATGATTAGAAATTGTTGGTTGTGAATTTGATGGCCTATCATGAAAGTTAGAGATGTAAAAATGGTGAAACCCGTAGGAAGAAGATGAACTGGATCTGTCACTGCTTGATCGATCGATCGACCCTGGAGTATCGATCGATCGAAGCAGTCGATCGATTGATCATCTTCCTTCGATCGATCGACCCTGTCTGAACTATAGAGAATTCGTGTATAAATTTCTTTAATTGCCGTTACTTAATGGGAACCTTAGAAATGATATTTTTCCTATAAGGAGACTGGAAAATTACCAGTAGGTGTACCATAGGGTTCCTCCACTTATGATTGAGTAGTAATGTTGGAGAAATGGAATGACTAAAGAACGATTGACTTCGCCGTGAGTTGAGATGGTTAATTTAATTTCGGTTAGAGTGAGACTTAATTCCGGAAAGAAAATACCAGTAGGTTAAAATTTACTTAACTACTGAATTAAGGGAGGGGTAACTAGGGCCCTTAGAGTTACGCGAATACTCGAATAAATACAATAGTGAGTTATATTGTAATTAATAAGTACGGAGAATATAAGATAAATATATTACGTACGGGTATGATTTATTAGGTCGGGTGCGTACCTACTGAATTTATATAAATGATATTGGGTGAAGAGAACACTACCTAAATTAATTATGTTAGGGTCGATGTGACATTCCGAACTAACATAAAGTTATATTAGATTTGGGGTCGATGTTAAATGCCGAACCAAATTTTGAACTGGTGCCGCGATGAAAGAGTCCCGAACCAGAATATGTGTATATATTTATATTTGTATATAGTTGGGGTCGATGAACCATTCCGAACCAACTTTCACTTGGAGTCGATAAATTATTTCGAGCCAAGAGTCCTTTGTGTGTAATAAGGATATATTAGTGGTAACTAATATTATATACATTATTGTGGGATAAAATGTTACATGTGCTGAATCTACAAATTGAGAATAGTAGACAATGTTATGATAAGTAAATGTCCTGGTAATAATTTATAGCATATTGTAATTATTACAAGAATAAGGTAACGAACGGTAAATGAGTTAATTACAGTTATGGGCAGTATAACTAGGTAGACTAAGTCTCCTCGATAGTTACATACTATGTAAGAGAGGTGAGGAGGTTCAAGGGAGTGTGCGAAACCTTAATATGTGTAATCAATAACTTAATTGTGATAACCGCTTGCAAAATATTTTCAAATGTTTTGAGTACTAACTCTTGCTATGTAAAATTTTAAAAAAAACCTTTTAGGTGCCCAGCCACAAGGACACCCAGCTTGATTTCATGTCAGAGATTTGGGAGCTGCAGCCAGTGTGGAGGTTGCAGGGATTGTTTAGACGCTTCTTTCTTTTCAGTTCTAGTGCAGGATCTCAGTTTTATTATTCTTTGTTGGAACATGTCGTTCCACCTTTTCTATTACAGTTTATTCTAGTTATGGATTTGTAGTTGTCTTTTTGGGCCGTGGTTTACGGCAAGACTTTAACTGCTTTCAAATTTCTTTTACATGTTGCGTATTCATATCTAGTTTTGGTAATGTATGGTTTGGTTTATTGGTTGTTTAAGAAAGTTAAAATTTGGCACCCGTTTTAATTTCATTTAGGTGGTTAGTAAATTTAAAAAAAAAAAAAAAAAAAAAAAAGGGCGTTCGACAGTGATGCTAAGAATGAACCATTAAAGAAACCTGTTTATATTAAAATAAGGCTTGATCACCCAAGGTTTAATTAGGCGGGGTGTCACAGATGGTATCAGAGCATCAGGTTCTAGTGTCCATAGGATCTGTACGGCTTACTACGATTCAGCGTTACGTTTGTTTATATTAGAGCCCTACTATTAGGATTGTTGACTAAATTTCCACTGTTGCGATATCGTACTTCTGCTCTTAAATTTTGTATAAACTGTGTACTTATACAATTTGAATCTTATTTCAGATGCCGCCAAGGAGAATGAGAGCAGAGAGGGCTGAAGCTAGAGAGGAGGTGAGGGAGGCTCATCAGGAGCCACAGGTACCGATACCACCACCCCCACCCGAGCTAATCTCCACTACTCAGGTCGCAGTGATAGTGGCTCAGGCAGTTGAGACAGCGATGAGGGCAATGGAAGCCCACTTTCCTCAGCCCCAAGTGCCACCCCCTGTGGCACCGGTAGTGCAAGTTCCGGCAGGACCATCTACTTGGCAACGAGTCAGGGAGACGTTTCAGAAGGGGCACCCACTCGAGTTTCAGGGCAGTACTGATGTAGTGGAAGCGTGCAACTGGAAGAAGAATATCCAGCGCCACTTGCTCATGCTAGAGTGCACCGGAGTGCAGGAATAGATGCTAGCCAATTTCCGTCTGTTAGGAGCGGCCCTACAGTGGTGGGAGTCAGTTACCACCATCGAGGAGAGAGATACTTTGACTATTTCTGAGTTTTGGGTGCGGTTTGACCGCAAGTATTTCCCTCCAGCAGTAGAGTCGGAGATGAGAAAGAAGTTCAGCGAAGTGGTCCAGGGTGATCGCTCGGTTGCAGACTACGAGGAGGAGTTTACCCGCTTGGCAAATTTTGTGCCAAACGAGGTGAGCAATGAGGAGAGGAAGAAGTCCAAATTTATGGAGGGCCTAACCTGGAGAATCAGACAGCACTTAATTGGTAATCTGGCATTGGTAACCTACACAGATGTCGTCAATGCCGCTCTACTACACTGTCAGGATCACCGTTTTCATACTAAGGGAAGTAAGAGGGGTGAACCTAGCCAACCGGGCAAGGTAGATGGAAGTAGCGGCAGCAGCACAACACAGCAACAGGCAACAGGTCAGTTGGGATAGGATTCCAGACAGGGGAACCCTACCAAGAAGTTTAAGCACGGGGAGTATCGCTTCGACCGACAGGGCCAGCAGGGTCCTCAGCAACCAGTCCCTCAGGGTCGACAGGGCCAGGGTCATCAAAATGGGGGACAACAAGCCCAAGGGCGACAGGGCCAACGTCAGGGCCAACAGGGCCATGGACAAAGGAAGTTCCAGGGACAGTGCTTCACTTGTGGTCAGCAGGGTCACAAGAGCAGAAATTGTCCACAGCAAGACCGGGCACAACAGCAGGGTGCCCAACAGGGGCAACAGGCACCATTAGCCCCAGCAGCAGTACAGGCCCCACAGCCAGGACAGATGCAGTACGGGCGTGTGTTCAACATTCGTGACATTCCATTTCATCCGGCACCGCCAGTACCGCCGGCAGTTGCGGGTATGTTTCCTATTCATGGGCTTGAGGGGAATATCTTGTTTGACACCGGGGCAACGCATTCATTTATTTCCACTAGATTTGCATGGGCAGCCGGCCTATTAGCGACAGCAGACACTCATCTTATGTGTGTGGAGTCACCGATGGGTAGTGGGTCCCTCATACACTCAATTTGTAAGGGTGTGGACATTATGGTCGGGAGATTGAGTCTAGCGGCGGACCTTCTAGTGCTGGATATGGAGGGATATGACGTCATCCTAGGCATGGATTGGTTGGCACATAATAGGGCAATGGTAGATTGTTATGAGAGGACCATCGTGTTCTCTATCCCGGGGCAGGAGATGTTCCTTGTGGCTATGCCACTCCCCGAGGGAGGATCGCGAACTCACTTATATTACATTGAGGAGGAGACCTCACATGGGGTGGTCGTTTCTCTGGACTCAATCCCAATTGTGAGGGATTTTGAAGATGTCTTTCAGGAGATACCAGGGTTACCACCTAGCAGAGAGATAGAGTTCGTAATTGATCTAACACCGGGGACGAGACCGATTGTCAAAGCACCATATCGCATGGCTCCTTCAGAAATGCGGGAACTGAGAGAGCAAATCCAGCAACTGTTAGGACAGGGTTTTATTCGACGGAGTACATCGCCATGGGGTGCGCCAGTACTGTTTGTGAAGAAAAGGGATGGTTCACTTCTTCTGTGTGTAGATTACAGAGAGCTGAACAAAGTAACGATACGTAATAAGTATCCGTTACCGAGGATTGACGACTTGTTTGATCAATTGAGAGGGGCTGCATACTTCTCAAAGATCGATTTGAGATCGGGTTACCACCAATTGTGCATTCGTGAAGAGGATGTACCTAAGACTTCTTTCCTGTCGCGGTACGGGTCATATGAGTTCAGAGTGATGCCTTTTGGGCTAACTAATGCACCGGCGGTATTCATGGATCTCATGAACAGGGTATTCAGGGAGTTTTTGGATCAGTTTGTGATTGTGTTCATAGACGACATTCTGATTTACTCCCGTACAGAGGAAGAGCACGCAGAGCACTTGCGATTGGTCCTACAGACATTGCGGAACCATCAGTTATACGCCAAATTTGAGAAGTGCGGATTTTGGCTCCGGGAGGTTCAGTTCCTAGGCCACGTCGTATCTAGCAGGGGCATTGCAGTTGACCCAAGTAAGGTATCGGCGGTGAGGGAGTGGGGACAGCCCACGACACTGACAGAAATCCGAAGTTTCTTGGGTTTGGCTGGTTATTATCTTCGCTTCATCAAGGGATTCTAAAAAATTGCCGGACCGTTGACGAATCTAACTCGAAAGGAAATCCCCTTCGTATGGAGTGATAGTTGCCAGTTAGCTTTTGATGAATTGAAAGACAAGTTGACATCAGCCCCCGTTCTTACCTTGCCTAAGAGCGGAGTGGAATACCGAGTCTATACTGATGCGTCCTTACAAGGACTTGGGGGTGTGTTACAGCAGGAGGAGAAGGCTATAGCTTATGCGTCACGAAAGCTTAAGCCACATGAGAAGAACTACCCCACCCATGACCTCGAGTTGGCAGCGGTTGTTTTTGCTTTGAGAATTTGGAGACACTATCTTCTGGGCGAGCAGTTTACGCTATTCACGGATCATAAGTCATTGCAATATCTGTTCACTCAAAAGGACCTGAACATGAGGCAGAGAAGGTGGATTGAATTCGTGAAGGACTACCAATTTGATATACAGTATCATCCTGGTAAGGTTAACGTGGTGGCAGATGCGTTAAGCAGAAGACCTATCGGTGAGTTAACTGAAGTTTGGAAGGCAAAGTGGAGTGAGCTCCGACACGAGGATGATATGGCAAGAGCATGTATGGCAGTTTTAGCTATCACTTCCGAGAGCGTTATGCGGATAGTGAGGGCACAAGCAGAAGACCCATTTTGTCAGGATAAAGTACGGCAGTTACTGGCCAAGGGGGCAGAGTTCAACTCCATCAGTTCAGAGGGTGGACTACGTTTCAACGGTAGACTGGTAGTACCCGAAGATGATGATTTGAGGCAGGCCGTTATGACAGAGTCACACGGGTCAAAATTTTCAGTACATCCAGGTGGGGACAAAATGTATCAGGATATGCGACGAGTATATTGGTGGTCCGGTATGAAACGAGATATTGCAGAATTTGTCTCGAAGTGTGTTACATGCCAACTCATAAAAGTTGACCATCAGAGGCCTTCAGGAATGCTACAACCACTAGAGATTCCCGTGTGGAAGTGGGAGAGTATCTCTATGGATTTTATTACCGGGTTACCAACCTCGCAGAAGGGACACGATTCCATTTGGGTGATAGTGGATCGTTTGACTAAAGTCGCACATTTCTTACCGGTTCGTACGGATTATGATACTATGCGGTACGCGCAGCTTTTTATTTCAGATATTGTTAAGCTGCACGGAGTTCCTATTAATATCGTATCGGACCGAGATAAGATATTCGTGTCGCACTTTTGGCAGAGTTTTCAGGAGGCCATGGGCACCGAGTTACGGTTGAGTACGGCATATCACCCACAGACGGACGGCCAGACGGAGAGAGTAAACCAGATGCTAGAGGACATGCTGAGAATGTGTATTCTAGATTTTGGGGGAAATTGGGAGCCATATCTTCCTTTGGTGGAGTCTGCGTATAACAACTCTTACCAATTCACTATTGGCATGGCTCTATTCGAGGCGCTTTACGGGAGACCTTGTCGTTCACCCGCTTGTTGGTTAGAAGTGGGGGATAACAGGCTTTTAGGGCCAGAGATGATACAGGAGACTTCCTCCAAAATAGAGTTGATTTGAGGACGTATTCGAATAGCCCAGGATAGACAGAAGAGTTATGCTGACGCCGGCAGGAGACATGTGGAATTAGATGTGGGAGACCAGGTATTGATTCGAGTATCTCCTATGAAAGGGGTTACGAGGTTCGGCAAAAAGGGGAAGTTAGCGCCAAGATATGTAGGGCCGTTTCATATCATTGAGAGAGTAGGACCGGTAGCTTACCGATTAGGACTCCCTGAGCATCTTCAGCGAATACACGATGTGTTCCATGTAGCATCGCTGAAGAAATACAAGAGGAGCGAGAGAGCCTTCTGGCACATTCCACTGGAGGAGATCGATTTGCATCCAGATATCTCGTATGAAGAAAGACCCGTGACTATCCTGGATTATAGTGAGCGCAAACTAAGATCCAATGTGGTACCCTTAGTGCGAGTACAGTGGGGACATCACAATATGGATGAGTCCACTTGGGAACGGGAAGAGGATATGCGAGAACAATATCCAGAATTATTCATAGCAGGTATTTTTCCTAATTTCGAGGACGAAATTTCCTTTTTAAGGGGGGGAGTATGTAACACCCCGTAATTCTGCTTAATTTTAAATTACGTAAGTAGAGTCATTTAATGGGATTAAATACGCTTTAATTAAATTACGTGAGTAGAGTAATTTAATGTGATTAAATATGTTTGATTTAAATTATGTGAGTAGAGTAATTTAAATAGATATTATGTTAATAAAGATGAATATGTGTTATAGAAAATTTATTAAGATTAATATAAATTTTCAATGTTAATATGTACGGTCTAGTGACTATACGGACGTACCGGATGTAGCTTGACAAAATTTAAGGATGAGAGTAGAAAAATATTTACGAGACTCAAATGATAATTTAGAGTCCACGGTTGATTCCGAAAGGGTCGAATTAGTCAAAATAGTGTACCCGGGGGTACTAGTTAAGTGTCGGGTCATTTTCGGGCTAAACCGGGACCATTCGGGGGCATTTTGGTCTCTTTACAATTAGGGGAAAGAAGACCTATGAATTTTTGTAACCCTAAATCTGATTATAAGAGGGGTGGCTAGGGTTAGACAATTGGAGTTACACCATAGCCATTAGAGAGAGAGAGAGAGAGAGAGAGAGGCAAATTCCTTAGGCAAGAAGGAAGGAGGGATCATCTTAGGAAGATCTCACCATAAAATTGTTGGGAAGAAGGATTGAGGCACTAACATCATCAATCATCATCAACAACCACGAATTCAGACCCTACAGACCTTAAGGCAAGTGGTTTTTTACATATTAATTGAGTTATAATACCCATGTTTAAGCTTGAGGAAGAACATGATTTTTATGATATTCTTGGGAACAAACAGTTGATAAAAATCCATGATTGATTAGGATTTGCATGTAGGACGTTTTTGAATTACCAAGTATGTTTATATCATAGAAAACTTGATGAGAAATTCGTATGAAAATCTGGAACTTTGATGAAAAATATAAAGAATGCAGTTTTAGGGTTCTTGAATATTATAGAGATTTTCAGTGAATCTAGCTAAGATTTATAATGATTTTGAAGTTTTAAATCGTTAGTAATCATCCCAGAACATGTAGGAATGATTAGAAATTGTTGGTTGTGAATTTGATGGCCTATCATGAAAGTTAGAGATGTAAAAATGGTGAAACCCGTAGGAAGAAGATGAACTGGATCTGTCACTGCTTGATCGATCGATCGACCCTGGAGTATCGATCGATCGAAGCAGTCGATCGATCGATCATCTTCCTTCGATCGATCGACCCTGTCTGAACTATAGAGAATTCGTGTATAAATTTCTTTAATTGCCGTTACTTAATGGGAACCTTAGAAATGATATTTTTCCTATAAGGAGACTGGAAAATTACCAGTAGGTGTACCATAGGGTTCCTCCACTTATGATTGAGTAGTAATGTTGGAGAAATGGAATGACTAAAGAACGATTGACTTCGCCGTGAATTGAGATGGTTAATTTAATTTCGGTTAGAGTGAGACTTAATTCCGGAAAGAAAATACCAGTAGGTTAAAATTTACTTAACTACTGAATTAAGGGAGGGGTAACTAGGTCCCTTAGAGTTACGCGAATACTCGAATAAATACAATAGTGAGTTATATTGTAATTAATAAGTACGGAGAATATAAGATAAATATATTACGTTGTGACACCCCGACTAATTAAATACCGGGTAGCTACTCCTTTATTAAATTAATTCAAAATGCCAAGTTGGCTCAGTTTAATCGTAGTACATATCGCATTCTCGTACTAACTATAATTATCACAATTTATACTACTCCGGTTTATAATCATACGCGCCATAATTTTCTCACGTCGTAATAGACACTCACGTCTCAACCCAAACGGTTCATTCTAATTTAACTCACTTGTATATAATTTCCTTCTCATAAATACCCAAATGTCCAAAACCTATCACTACATCATCATTGGAAGGTTAACTATATCCTCGAACAAGTTTACGGGACTCCAAAATTCAAAATAGTTCAAAATAGCCCAAACTGTCAGCTCGTTAGAAGTCTCGTTCGAACGAGACTGTTCGAACGAGATTCCTCTGCCAACTCGTTAGAAGTATCGTTCGAACGAGGCTGTTCGAACGAGGTTCCAGTTCGTTCGAACGAACTGTAACTTTTAACGATATCTCGTTCGAACGAGATATCGAACGAAACCCATTCTCGTTAGCAGCGACTGGTCAACTCGTTAGAAGCTCGTTCGAACGAGTTCGTTCGAACGACCTGGATAGGGGCTTCTAACGAGATGCCAGATTCGGCCCAGATTTTTCCCAATTCGTTTTTTCACCATTTTAACACCTCTAATCTCCTCCAAAGTTCATCCCAACAACGTTTTATGGTCTCTAATTGATCCTAAACATATTCAAGTCAACTCCTAACATGTTTTCAAGGATTAAATCTCTTTAACCTCAATCAAATTATGAATTTCTACACTCTTCCCCAATTATATCAAGAACATGAACCCTAACAGTTTGAATCTTGAATTAACCCAACAAAATCCGTTTTAATTTCTTTCCAATCATGTATATCATCAGTAAGAACATCTACCTATCCTTCTACATGCAATCCTTCTCAAATTTCTCAAGTTCTATGATCTCAACTACATGGATTTTCATTATTTTTCAATAACAATTGATATTCTCTAATTTCTAACATGGAAAAGACATTCTCTGAAATTAAATGGAATAAAGTCACTTGCCTTGGTTCGATTTCTGAGTTTGGTGAAGAATCTCTGCAGAATTTCCTCTCTTTCTCTCCTTCTCCAAGCTCCTTCTCCAATGGTGGCTTAAGGTGGCTAGGGTTTGTTTTGGGGAAAGTTGTAAACCTAAAGATAACCTCCGTAGCTTAATGGTTTAATATGGGTTGGTTATGGGCTTAGTGGGTCAAATCCACATCAGATTTACATCTCTAATTTTCGTCACTTTTAATTCCTCAAAATGTAAAATTACCAAAATACCCTTTAAGTTGCCGGTATGGCCTAAAAATACCCCGGGACCCAAACTATACCCCCGGCTAGTGTTTTCTGAATATCTCAACCCTTCCAGACGCGTTGGCGCACTCAAAACGACCATACGGGTTATAGATTTTAAATTCACTTTTATTATCAAAATATTATACCGTGACGCGGCGGTCCCACGCGTCTCAACAAAATTTCTAAAATGCCGTATATAAATCTCACGACAAATTTTATATTACCAAGTTCATATATAATCATATATGCACATAATCAAATACTAACTCGCATCACATTAGTATTTATAACCCGGATTAATTTCCAATTAATACGCATTTAATTAATTAATCCCAAAATAAATATAGTCAAAAGTACGGGGTATTACGGGTATGATTTATTAGGTCGGGTGCGTACCTACTGAATTTATATAAATGATATTGGGTGAAGAGAACACTACCTAAATTAATTATGTTAGGGTCGATGTGACATTCCGAACTAACATAAAGTTATATTAAATTTGGGGTTGATGTTAAATGCCGAACCAAATTTTGAACTGGTGCCGCGATGAAAGAGTCCCGAACCAGAATATGTGTATATATTTATATTTGTATATAGTTGGGGTCGATGAACCATTCCGAACCAACTTTCACTTGGAGTCGATGAATTATTCCGAGCCAAGAGTCATTTGTGTGTAATAAGGATATATTAGTGGTAACTAATATTATATACATTATTGTGGGATAAAATGTTACATGTGCTGAATCTACAAATTGAGAATAGTAGACAATGTTATGATAAGTAAATGTCCTGGTAATAATTTATAGCATATTGTAATTATTACAAGAATAAGGTAACGAACGGTAAATGAGTTAATTACAGTTATGGGCAGTATAACTAGGTAGACTAAGTCTCCTCGATAGTTACATACTATGTAAGAGAGGTGAGGAGGTTCAAGGGAGTGTGCGAAACCTTAATATGTGTAATCAATAACTTAATTGTGATAACCGCTTGCAAAATATTTTCAAATGTTTTGAGTACTAACTCTTGCTATGTAAAATTTAAAAAAAAAAACTTTTAGGTGCCCAGCCACAAGGACACCCAGCTTGATTTCATGTCAGAGATTTGGGAGCTGCAGCCAGTGTGGAGGTTGCAGGGATTGTTTAGACGCTTCTTTCTTTTCAGTTCTAGTGCAGGATCTCAGTTTTATTATTCTTTGTTGGAACATGTCGTTCCACCTTTTCTATTACAGTTTATTCTAGTTATGGATTTGTAGTTGTCTTTTTGGGCCGTGGTTTACGGCAAGACTTTAATTGCTTTCAGATTTCTTTCACATGTTGCGTATTCATATCTAGTTTTGGTAATGTATGGTTTGGTTTATTGGTTGTTTAAGAAAGTTAAAATTTGGCACCCGTTTTAATTTCATTTAGGTGGTTAGTAAATTTAAAAAAAAAAAAAAAAAAAAAAAGGGCGTTCGACAGTGATGCTAAGAATGAACCATTAAAGAAACCTGTTTATATTAAAATAAGGCTTGATCACCCAAGGTTTAATTAGGCGGGGTGTCACATTTGTGATGATATCTTTTTTTAATATATGATGCTTTATACTTCATGTTTGGTTTCTACTCCTTTGTCTATTTCGGATAAAAGGGGGAGAACAAGTTAAGGGGGAGTTTGGGAAGTTTGATTTATGGGGAAGAAATGCATTATGAGTTTGGTTTTTATTTTCTATTTCAAGCCCTATACACAAGTATTTTCTTTGCTTCATGTGTGTAGGTATCTAAAAGGAAGAAATGAAGAACATATTGCATCGGATGAAGACAAAGTGCCCAAGGGAAGAACAAGAAAAACAAGTGGAGATTGAAGACTGCATTTCCCTATGTCGTTCCTTTTTTAGGGTTTGGGAAGGGTATTAGCATGTTTGTTATAGAGGAAAAATTATTGTAATTTGGGTTTAGATTTTTTTTTTTACCGAAATATCCAAAGGGCGAGATTTGAAAGGGTAGATAGTTTAACTTAGGCTTGTTATTATTTGTTTTAATTGCACTATGACATATTTGGCATATTCCCTTACAAACCGACACGTGCCAATATAATGAACTGAACCTCAACATCTCCAAAGTTCAAGATTTCTCTACGTTATGGAGGTATAAATCTTTTAGGAGTTCGAATTTATTTACATTTATATTTGGTAGATATATTTTGTAAACAAATCGAGTAAAAAAAATTTAAGTTAAAAATATTTTTTAATTGACCTTGTTCAAACGAGATGGCCATCTCATTCGAACGAAATGATAATTTCGTAGAAGGGTCGTTTGATCATTATATCGAACGAACTACTAATGAGGGAATACTATTTGAATTCATTTGAAGCTTGTTATAAGTTGGTTCAAACGAGATTGGAGTCTCGTTCGAACGAACTGTTGTTTTTGTTCTACCGATATGACATTCTTATTTGAATGACTTCTATTTTCAATCGAACGAATCCGCTACCTCGAAATTCATGTCCAACTTATAAATAGCTGTTTTGAAACCTTTTTCATTGGGACTTTAGAAAAAATTTGATTAAAATATCTTTACCAAAGTTTTTTCATCTTTTGATTTGCCTAACACTTTTGATTCACAAATCATCATCCCCAAATATAATCGTGAATCCTTTTGGAACCCTAGAAGTTTCATATCTGATATATACTTATAGAGAGGAATCTTTACGACTATCTCTATGGACCGAGTGATCGCGACTGAAGAACGCCGAAGGCTGATCGGTGGATACCGAGGGTGGACTGCTGCCTATGAACTACTCTGGATCTGAATAGTATTCTTTAGAAGTTTTATAAGTGGGTTGTCTTGTCAAACTTTCTAAAGTGTTAAGATATAGGTTTTGCTCTGAAAAGGGATTTTTTTCTCATCTCTATGTGTTTGCATGTTTGATTTTATATTTAAAATTATATTTTTAGAACACATATTTGCATGCACGCCTAATTTAATCCAAAGATTAAAATTTTACTAAAATTGGATTTTTGTGTTTGGGACATTTACTTATATAAATCAACCTACTAAGTTTGAATTGCACACTCTCATTAATTCTTTTATATGATTTCTAAACATAGGGGACCCATATAAAAAAAATCAACTCAAAATAACCTTTTTTGCTATTTTAAAAAAAATAATAAAACTTTCACAGCTTTTAAAGCACGTTAAAAACTGCGAAATTTGACTAATTTTTTAAAATAGCAAAAAAAGTTATTTCGAGTTGATTTTTTTTTATATGGGTCCCTTGAAATGTTTAAATACCACACAAAAAAAATCAACTCAAAAATATTAATTTTAATATTTAAAAAAATAGTTTATGTCAGTGGTATGTATACTTGGTATGTATGAGAGCCTCTCTCTCTCTGTTTTTTACACACACACACACACAGTGTGTGTGTGTGTGTGTGTGTGTACACTCGCCAAGGTGTAATTCCAGGTAGAATATACATATAATAAGTTCAGAAAAAAATGTTAAGATAAAAAAATAACCACACTATACATCACCACCGTGAGATACCGCTGATAACAATTCAAAAAGTTTAGAAAAGGATTTGGGATGATTTGTGTTTTCACTACGATAATATAAACCAATGAGGTGTTGCCACAAAATATTTAAATCGATAAAAATATATGGCTTATAATGTAAAAATACAAGATAGCGGACAACATTCATGCATGACACTTGTCACAAATTGGGTTGTGTTATTCAAAATGGAAGCATACTATGATTCAAATTAGGGCCTTTCTGAACTAAAGATGGAAAAACTCAAATGAATTAATAACCACCCATCAGTTACCAAAGATAAGTTACATTGCATGGAAAGAAACACTATAAATAATCAATGAACCCAACAAGCAAGAGATGACTCCCTCACTTAAAATGCATTTCCATTACTTTTATCCTCCAGTTTTATTTCTTTTATATTTTTTCTTTTATTTACAACTTTTCTTTCATTCCTCAAGAATGTTGTAAGGTAGTTTGTAACCTTTTATTTCAAAGTTTATTTAAAGTTTCTTGTATTTATAAATGTTGCATTTGACTTTCTTGTGTTACTTTTCCTTAGTGTAACTCTTTACTTTACTCGCAATTTACTTTCTTGCAATCTTTCGATCGAATTTTCTTTTCTTTATTTTCAAAGCTTTATATTTATTTCAATTTATTCAATTTACATGTTCTTTGTTCAGTTGTTTACCATAATTTAGCACTTACATCAAAGTTTTTCCTAAGGAAAGCATAAGTTCTCTTAATTGAGGCATCAAATGCAACACAATCGCCTGGTAATTGTCTCCGAGCTAAAAACGTTGGTTGGCAAGACCTCAAATATTGCATGGCACACTCGTAATGCTAATTAATTTTAATTATCAAGCCAAATGAAATTGGCTCGATAATAGTTAGGACACGTCGAAGTGAAGATTAGCACAAAATGTTAGTGAAATTGGCTCTACCAGCCAACATATCGCCACTTGAAAGCAAATAATGGTTGAAACAATGCAACAGTTAAGACCAATGGCTTGAAGTCAAGAATTGAACATTTCAATGGCTCCAAGAGCCAATAATATTCAAAATACACCAACAATTGGTGTTCCCTCAAATATTCAAGACCAATTCATCAACCAACTAAACCCAATTTTTTTTATCACTTTGGGAATATGGTACAAAATCTTAACACCGTGATCACTATAGTGACAAGTAGGTTTTATTTGTCAAATGGTATGACAACTAGTGGTCATACATATTCACCACAAATTGGTGTAAATACAACTATTAAACCAAATCCTTATTGTCCTATATGTTACAGGCCCCATAATAGTGAAACCAGTTTTGAAAATAACTTTAGGGTAGGAGGATGTAATACCCTGAATTTTATATATAGTGAAATGAATATAATTAAGACACTCATGATATGTGATGTCACTATATCTATAATTATACATATAGGTATTATATAACTAAAATGGAAATAAAGACTGGGTAAAATATTAATAAATATTTTCAACATAAATGTGTATTATGGGAGATTATGGATTCGTCCAGGGTTTGATATTGAGGGTTTGCTAATTTAGATTATTCCCTCGATATTGGGTCCCATTGACTATGAAGTAGTCAAATATAATGTCGTGTTATACCCACACCAATTAATTATAATTTTAATATTTTTTTAAATTTAAATTGGGTAATATTTTTTATACTGAACATTTATTAATATTAATTTATAAGGTCAATGATTTATGAGTTTGGGTATTATTTAAAATAATGGGTTTAAACTTAAAATAAGATATTTTGGGCCTATTGGGTTAGTATAATGAATTGAGAGATTTTAGACTAGTTAAGAATTAATCGAGGCAAGTTACTTAGGACCATATTTTAGGCCCAAGTCCAATTTCATTTTTAAGAGGTAGTATTGATCCATTGGGACGTTCATTTAACACAAGACACGGTTTGATGATCTAAGATCTTTGAGAAAAGAAGGTTAAATGCAAAAGAAATGATTCAAGACGATTGGAGCCCTAGTTCTTCATCACATTTTGAGGCAAGTCTAATTAAAATATTTATATGATTTATATTATGATTATCTATGTAACTCTATACCCTAATTGTTATTAAGATTTTATTTATATGGATTAATTCTATTAAATTTGTAATTAAACTAATTAAGTAGAAATTCATGGCAATTTACTTAGGTTTGGTTGATTTCAATTTGAATCTGAGTTGAAATTGTGAGGTTATATATATGAACTGACTTCTAGTATGAATCCTTCATAAACCCCTTGAATATATCCATAAATTTGTGAAAATTGGAATCAAATTAATCAAGACTGAATTTTTAGAATTTTTGGTAGAGAATTGGGTTTTATAATTAAATCTTGAATTGATATTAGGATTTTGATATTTTAATCGGGTTTAAATCATGTTTTAGTCATGGTTACTTTGTTTAGATATTATATTAATCCTATATATAGGTTTTGGGGTCATTGGTGGAGTTTTGGTTTGAGTTTTGTTGAAATGGGGAAGATGAAGTTTGTAGTGGAATTTTTTAGCATACCTGGGGAGGGCGGTCAACCGGTAGATGATCGATCTACTGGTGGTAGCAGTTTATCGATATTTTGGCTTAGGGTAGTGGTTTGGATCTTTGGGTGTTAGGGGGGGGGGAGCTAACTTAGGTTTGCATTTGGATTTAATTAACCTTATTAAAGCATGTTGCCAAGGTGGTTCATAGGTTTAAAATATGTGATCAATTTATTATTTTACCTAAGTTTGTAATGATAATAAAGTGAATAATTCCTAAATTTTGTTTAGATTTTCATGTGTTATGAGAATCTATTTTAATATATTACATGGATAAAATACATACTGTGTGTATACTCGTGGCTATCGTACCAAAGGGGGATTCCGTTATGGGAGTACATACGACGTAGGTCGCGATGGTGCCTCGGTGGGTAGATGAGTAAGCCTCAGTCATATAACCCCCAGGTCACACGTCTAGGTACCCGAAACAGATTTGAAAAATGACGGAGTGATTTCATCATATAGCCTTGGGTATGGTAGGCTATATGAATGATGGGTAGGCGTGGTGACTCATCCCCTACTCCTGTTAAGGCTTTAGGTTTGGGACGACCTGAGACTATACTTGGTATGCACGAGTGATCCCCGAGGGCAATGGAGATAGCCCTTAATTAATTTGACCAACTCAAGTGATAGACTACTTAAATGATACTTGTTATAGATCACGCTTATAGACTTTATGATCGTCTTATTTATTTTACACACTCATAATTTGTCTAGTGAAATAAATATTATGAATCCATCAGTTGAAATCAATTATTAAGGATAAAACTTAATTATGGGATTCACTTGGTATTGAAAATTTAGATGCATGTAATATCTAAGATTCTTGGGTGGGATAAATCTAAAAGACATTAATACGAGAGAGAGATTTATGTTTATGATTTATTCCAATTTTGAATATACATTTATTCTTTTTGGGCTTGCTATCAAAGTTGTGGATTTAATGTTTCAGGACCGAGGTCGTCATTTTCCAGTTGTGACGGATATTAACGCTATAGATTCATGATTTTTGCCGCAGTTCGATGTATGATGTAGGTGTCTTTGGCTTGCATGTTAATTCTATCATTTCATTTATCTTTTTATTATAGTAGCGAGATGTACATACTTGTATTGGTACACTTTACATGGATAGGAGTTGGTTTGTATGATAAATTTGATGTATTGGTCTTTGGCTTATGATGACGGATTCCGAGTTATGGAATAACTTTCATTATAATTACTTAGGATTGATTGCAATTTATTTATTTTCAAGCATGCTTAGAATTGTACCTAATTGTTTCGATGCTTGTTTAACTTGGAACTCGTCAAGCTATTTTAAATATTACGAGTTATCACAAAGAATATGCTAATACTACCGGTTTGAGTATTAGTAACCTAATAGAAACTGTAGGACCGTCTAATACCTATCAACAAGTGAGTTACAACAATCTAATAAGGATAACACCTTTCCCGTAGGTAGGAAAAAGCAGTCCTTGACCCAAAAAGACCTATTTAGGCTTCCTAAACGATTCAAACTATAAAGCTATCAATAACCCAATGTTCGAACTAGAACTCTAGGGGTTGGGGAACCTTAGGATGTTGGATAACCAAACTCCTCAAGTATCCCAACCCATGCTTCACAAGACACGGTAAGCTGTGCTTCCATAAGTTTCATCACCCTAAGTGGAACTGGCTCCTTTGGTTAACTAAGTAACTGCCCCACAAGATAGGTAACTACCTGGAGGAGTGGAAAGAAATAAGATTATGGACCTGATACATAAAACATGTGAACCTTTATACGGGGGTAAAGATCCCACTCTATAAAGATCCATATACAAAATGGATATATAGTATTGGAATTCATAAAGGCTTTAAATTCCCAACCTTCACCCTCTTCTCAGGGGATGAGAATCAATCCATAATGGAACACATTATTAAGTTCCCTAGCCAATGTGCTGATGCAGGAACAAATTATTACTTAAGAATATGTTTGTATTTTAATTCCCTCACAGATGCACCTTTTGCATAATTTATAAGTTTACCACCAAACACTTTTCGGACTTGGAAACAAATGGAAGACATGTTCCGCTCACAGTTCTTCTAAACTAAACTAGATGTTTCCATGGATGACTTGGCTAGACTAACTCAAAAGCCCGATGAAAAGGCTACTACATTCATAAAGACATTAAAAAGATCTAAGAATAACTGCAAAATAGTCTTTCCTGAGTCAGAGTTTGTAAAACTGACAAAAAATGGTTTAGAGCTTAGGCTTCAAAAGAAATTTAATGCCACTGTATTTAGAGATTGGTGGAATAAAATACCATAGTGTCCAGATATGAGGCTCTTCTTGAAGAAGAGCATGAAAGAAATACTTATTCATTAAAAACATTTTATATATATCATACTTTTGAAACTGATGCTGCTGAAATTATAGGAACAAAAACTATAATAGGTGAACATTGGTTCACAAGTTTACCACAGTAGAATCCTTTGCACCAAAGTCATAGGGAGTGATAAAAAATTATTCTTTTAACATTACTAAGGATGATGTGACATTTGACTTTCTCATAGAAGCTATAATGTTAAAACCACTAAATGATGTAAAAAAAATCACAAGTAATAAAGGAAAAATTTATTGTAAATGGAATAATGTGATTTCTCACTCAACGAATGCCTTCTTTGTGTTTTGTGAGAGGGTGCAAGAGTTGATCAAGTGGGGAAGATTAAATTCCCTATAAAAGTGGAGAGTATGATGGGGTGGATGAAGACCTTTTCCCTAAGCTCAAAGAATTGGGGACCAATGTGAAATCAATTCAAATTCCTAAAAATAAATGGCATGTGGAGTTTTGAAAGAAAACTAAGCCTGAAACCAAGGTTTCGAAGCCAGAAATCATTGAAGATACTAATCAAAGGGTAATGAAATACCTATGTACCAAATGTGATGAATATTATGCTGAAATGTGCCAGATAGTAGCTTCGAAGAAAAAGTATCAACAAAAAAAGAATAACAATGGAAATAATGGTATTATAGTCAAACCCTCAATATTCCAAAATCAACAAGAGGTTCAAACAAATCCATCTCCAGAAGTAAGAATTTTTTTTTATCCTTTCCATCCCCATTGGAATGCTAAAATACCAAGAAATAATCAATGCATCAGACCTGCCTTTAAAGAAGTCAAAACCCACTTGCACAGGGGAAATTTAGGACCAACAAAGGTCCCAAAATCAGTCCTAATGGTTAAAGGTGTATATGGCTAGTTCGTGCCAAAGAAATCAAAGGCAGTCAAACCTAAGCATGTGGCTCCTAGAATGTTGCATGTAGTACAACAACTTAACTCAAAGATAAGGGAACTCGAGGTAATGATCTCTCGAACACAACAAAGAAGAATCCAGAGGAAGTACATGACCTGACACAGGGACTGTGAAATTGTCTGAACTAGAGAATCAGAAGATTTTGCTTCTTCATATCCAAAGCCAAACCCAAGGCTCCATAGTGAACCATAAGGGAGTCAAACCTAATCTGACTTGCTACTAGAAAGGCTAAAGGAATTGGAGAAGACTATGAGCATGAATGGAGGTAGTTCATGAGATAAAAGCTCTTCAAATGAAGAGAAAAAAATTATGGCAATTGATGCCATTGCACATATTTAAGGGGATAAACAACAATAATTTATCTAGTTTGACTCTTTACCTCAGCAAGTGCCAATCAATAAAGATGTAATCCTCCCCAAGAGTTTTGAAACCAAAGAAGGTCAATATAAACTTCACATAGAAGTGGATGGAGAGCATGAACTAAGGTAGATAACTTTGATGTATCTGTCTCTTCCCTTAATATTATATATGGGTTCGAAGAACTTAGTAAACATAAGAATAACCATGTAAAACCTTTGCTATAAAAGCTTGGATAAATAGAGTCTTTGTCAATAAAATATTTGTTAATAATGGTGCAACTGTCAACTTAATGTCACTTTTTATGCTATCTAAGATTAATAAAAAAAATGCAAAATTGGTCCAGACTCGGATTATTATCTCTAGTTTTAATGGAGATTAGAAGTCTACCAAAGGTGTACTACTAGTTGATATTTGAGTAGGAACTGGAAAGTCTAAAACTTATTTCTTTATTGTTGATAGGCATTATTGGGTAGAGATTGGATCCATTCTAACAAATGAATTTCGTTTTCTATGCATCAGAAATTAATTTTGATGAAGTATGATGGGATTGTAGAAGAAGTGGAAGCTGATCCACTACCTTTTCATACCAGTTCTAACGGTGTTGAAGCAAAGCTCTATAAGGAAAATATAGGGCTAAGAAAGGCAAAGTCCATGATGCTCGAGGGATAAAAAGGTTTGGAATTGAAGAAATCTTGAATGACCTAATTTTTAGCCTGATGCGGCCAACTTAAGAAAATAAGACAGTTGTTTAATGGTTGATACACCCATTGACATTTAGCAAGCCAATGAAAGCTTAACTATCGTTTTTTTATAAATTCAGAGAATTAGATCTAAGCACAAGTCTTAGTGAGAAAGGACCATAAATTAGGTTGACTATGACTTCGAAGAAGATATAGGAAATGAAACTATTCAAAACATCAGCAACTTGACAAGTTCACCAAAAGAGTATGAGGAACTGATAGTGAATCATCTCGGTCCCTTGATAGAAGTTAGTTTGGGGACAAAGCAAAATGAAAGAGTCACTTATATCAGCGCAAATCTCAGCAAATAAGACCATCAATTGGTCATAGACAAGCACGTGAATTGCTATGCTTGGGAATAGGATGAATTACCTAGTCTACATAGAAAATTGGTAGACCATAGGCTGCCAATCAAAGAGGGATACAAACTTGTTAAGTAATTCCTAAGATAAATGATTTCAGAGGTTATATTCAAATAAAAGAGGAAATAGAAAGGTTGCTGAAAGTTGGATTTATCCGAACTGCCAGGTATGTTGAATGACTCTAATATAGTGCTAGTAGTTAAAAAGAATGGAAAATTATGAGTCTATATTAATTTTAAGAATATAAATGCAGTTACTCCCAAGGATACAAATATAATGCCAGTAGTAGATATATTTGTTAATAGGCCAGTAGGTCATGTTATCATATCTATGATGGATGGTCATTCTGGATATAATTAAATTTTCATAGCTGAAGAAGATGTACATATATTCTGGTAATTTGGGAACCTTTGAATGGATTAAAATTCCATTTGGCATAAAGAATGCATAAACCACATATCAAAGAAGAATGAACACTATTTTCCACGACATGGTTGGCACTTTTCTAGAATGTTATATTGATGATATAATCTTGAAGCCAATTTTAGTAAATGATCATATAACACACCTTAAAAAATCCTTTAAAAGAATAAGGTTCTTTTAACTCAAGATGAGTACTTTTAAATATGCCTTTAGTGTTTTTACAGGGAATTTCCTTAGATATTTGGTGCATTAAAAATGAATTAAAGTTGATCAGAGCGAGGCTACATATATCATTCAAATCAAAGCCCCGAGAAACAAAAAATAATTACAAAAGGTTTTCGGGTCAAGTTGATTTTCTTAGAAGACTTATCTTTAATGTTGCAAAAAAGACTAAACTATTTCCTCCTTTCTTGAAGCTAAAAGACCAAGAAGAGAGGGATTAGAAGGATGAAAATGATCAAGCTTTTCAAACACTCAAGAGATACCAGGTTAAGCCACTTGTATTGGCATATCTAAGAGAAGACAAGTCACTAAAGTTGTACATTTCAGCCTATGATGGATCTATTGGACTGTTATTGGCTCAAGACTGTGTAGATCACAAGGAATAAGTTATTTACTACGTTAGTAGGTTTTTAAATGACTGTGAATTTAGCTATTATATAATGGAAAAACTATGTTTAACCTTTTACTTTGTTGCTATGAAATTAAGGTACTATTTTTCACCTAAGGAAGTTTATTTGATTAAGTACATGCTAACAAGGTCTATTTTAAGAAATAAGATTGGCAAATGGTTTTTAATTTTATCTGAATTTTGCCTGCATTATGTGCCTCAAAAGGAAGTAAAAGGCCACGCTATAGCTGGTTTTTTAATAGATCATCCATATAAGGATTACGTATATTGGGAATACGAGATAGGTTACATGTCTCTCAGTCCCTAAAAATTATGATTTGATGGTCCTAAAACTGAAATCATGTCAGGTATAGGGGTAGTGATTGAATCCCCTGAGCATAGTAAAATAAAACATGGTTACAAGTTGGAAGAAAACACATGTTCTAATAATCAAGTAGGATATGAGGCTGTGATAATGGGCCTGAAAATTCTTTAAATCTATAAAGCTTCAATTATAGAAGTCTTTGGTGATTCCCTGTTGGGTATAAGATAGTTAATGGGGGGATACAAATATGTTTATAGTTGTATAACTCTGTATAACCAAGTCGCATTAAATTTTCCATCCATTTTTAATGAGGTCACATTAAATTATATTCCTAGGTTTTTGAATGAAGAAACCAATGAAATGGATCAAAAGGCATCAGATTTTAAACCTGATAATGAGTTTGAAACCAAATTAAAAATTAGTCTATTGATGGCTTCCTATCTCTTCTTGATAACAAATAGACAATGGTGAAAATTAGAAATATTAATGTCTAATAAGATTGGAGAAAAAGAATAATGGAATATCTAAATTATCAAAATATCAAAATTGATAGGGCTATTAGTTTGAGAGAAACTAATTATGTTATGTATGTCAACAATTATTCAAAAAAGGTGATGATGGAATAATCCTAGAGTGTCATAGTAAAAAAGAAGGTTTAATAGCCACAACACAAGTTTATGAGGGCCTTTGTAGAGCTCATTAGATTGATCCAAAGATGAGATGGTTGTTAAGGAGGCATGAATTTTATTGGCCATTTATTTTAAAATATTATACCAAATCTGCAAGAGGATGCAAAAAGTGTCAAACAGTTGCTCATTTAAAACATAACATGCAGTTGGTTTGTGGTCAACCCTTGGTAATTTAAGGGATATGAAATTGATGTAACTGGAAAAATTTATCCCCCCATATAAAGTTGAAATTTTTTATTTTGTTTGCAACTAATTATAACACTAAGTGGGTCAACGTTAAGTCTTTGAAGTCAATGAATTAGTAGATTTCTTGCAAGATATTGTATACGAGTTTGGGATACCTAAAACCATAAATTCGGATAATAAAACTATTTTAGAATAAAAAACGTTGCTGGAATTCACTTCAAGGTTAGACATAGCCCTAACAACGTCAACACCATACTATGCTTAGTCAAATGGATAAGCTCAGGCTCCCCACAAAGTAACTAAAGATAATCAAGCAAAGTGCTTGTGAAAAATCCAAGAGATCGGCACAATCTGTAGCCAAAGGTTTTGTGGGCTTACAGAACTTCTAAAATGTCAAGTGTTGGAATAGCTTTATATGCCTTAACCTACGAGCATGATGTTGTGTTTCCAGTAGAATTTAATCTCAATTCACTAAAAGTTACATCCTAAAATGATCTAACAGTTGAAGGCTATAATCAAACTATGCATATGGAATTGGAAAATATAGTTTAGGACATAGTGAGAGCCTTGAACAACATCTTGATTCAAAATAAGAAGCTAACCCACAACTATAATAAGAGAGTGAAATAAAACAACCTTTAAAAAGGGAAATTTGGTTTGGAAAACTATTCTGTTTATAGGTTCAAAATATCTTGCTTATGGAAAATGGTCCCCTAAATGGGTATGACCATTCCAAATTCACAAAGCATTTAAAGGAGAGGACCAGATTAATTAAGAAATATTAATGGTTATGTCCATGTGAGAAAGACAAATGTCAGATTCTTAAATTATCCGATTACTTAGGAATCAAGGTAAACAAAGGATAATTCTTTATTTCATTAAAGCATTTGAAAATTTACATTTTATAGATATGCACAAATACAATAGACGGCAAATTGGTTCAAAAGTTACCATAAGTAAGCCTTTGGGATTTGATTTGATCTTCTGTTGCTTCGAATTGAGAAAACTGATTAGCTGAGACTTGAATTTCACCAACTATTACGTATAATTCAGCATTTACCATGTCTAGTTATCTTACTAACTTTTCTTTCTCAGAAAGCAGGGAAATTTTTCCACTTTGAATATCTTCGAAGTCTTACAAACCCTTGGCATCTTCAGCTTTTTAGTTCAAAAAGTGGGCTTTGTTTACAGATAAAGCGTCTTCTTCAGCGTCTACCGGAGACAAAGTTGAGAGGTGGTATGAAAGTAAATGAATCCCAGTGTGTAGTGCATTTACAATATTTCCTCTTAATCTTTCAATATTATAAACACAAGAGCATAATGCCTTAAGCCCGCTGGAAAAAAAAAGAGTGAAGTTCGTTAACTCTTCAAATGGTAACCGAACAAAGCTTCGAAGCCAATATAAGGCTTGTGAAGTTTCCAGCTGCTAAAAAGGAAGAGTAATTTGGGCTTGGATGAGACTTTCCAGTTTTTGTTCCACACTACAGTCCACAATATCCACAATATGAATTGGAGCTTTAGCCACGATTTTTTCAATTACCCATAAAAGGCAAACACTTTATATAGTCTTATTAAGCTTGGAATATCCTCAATCGTGGGATCATCTTCTACTCTAGGGGGTGCCTCCTTCAATGAAAAAGTTTTGGAGGTAGCAATGACTTCATGAAAAGAAGATTCAACAGGAGGGGTTGGATCAATAGAGGTTGATTGAAGATTATCCAAGGGCTCCATGAGAGCTAAATGTCATCACCTTAAGTCAAAAGTAAGCACACGTAAGTATCCACTGCCTCATAATTTGTTTCTTCATCCACAATTGGATTCGAAGAAGGCTTTGGTGGTGATATAAAAACATTAATCAGCTTTCATCAGTTGGGGATGTTAGTTGTGGTGTCATAGGATCTATGATATTATTGTCTTCCTTCTTATGTTGATTCATTAATAGGGTTTATAATGAAGGAAAAGTCAATTCGAAGTCAAGATCAATGGTGAGACCAACACAAGGGTACTTTAAGTGCATTATATGAGTAAAATATTGGCTTACTTGCCAATAGTGCTGAAGAAGTAGCCCTCATTGATCTACTTTTCATATATTCTCCTATTGAGATAACAAATATAGCAACAATAAGAGTCTCGTCAATGCTCGAAGGGTGCTAGTTAGATTATCATAAGAGGATTTTGCATTTCTGATTCTTACAAGAGTAACATACTCTTTTGCTTCCTCTTTTCTAATTTCTCTACAAATTTCCTCGTCCAAAACTTCTTTTGCTTCAGGAGTGAGTTTCCTCTTCTTGTAATATTGATAATACTTAGTAAAAGGATACCGTGTAAGATTTAAAATAGCTAAGCTAAGCCAGCTCAATCAATAGTAAAAATTTAAATAAATAATTAAAGTCTTACTTAAAGATTAAGGGATATTATTTCTTTAGTGGCAAAGGTTTTAAATAAACCTTGATGTATTTAGACCACCAATACCAAAAAAACTAGGGGTATACCTGCATGAAATATAGTCCCAGCCATGCAATAAGTGCTTTAAATCATATGGCATTTAGTTATTACATGAAAGATGGTTACTCTTGAAATCCTAAAAAAATAAATCATGATTTTCTTAGATTCTCATTGGAATTGGAATGGATTGATGAAACCCAATTTGCCTCGCCAATTGGGTAAGTACGTATATCTCTCAATAAGATTTTGAGGCAGGATATGAAGAAGGTGAGATTCCATAGTATAAATCTCATGGAATTAGGAAACTCCCCCAACATGTATCAGCATGCTCTATAGTATGTTGTTTCTATAAAATAGGAACTAACCAAAGAGGTCAATTAAGTGGTTTTAATAGATATTGTATAAAAATATTGGGACTATTAATTGGTAAATTCCTAAATATAGTAACGAGCTCTTCGAAGCTATTATGAGAGGGTTTGGAGCGATAATAAGCATGACAATGGCTATACTTGGATTCAATTGGAATGTGGTCAATCTATGGACAATAAGCATGATGCCACAACTGCAGAACCCACAATAACTCATCTCGATTCACATTAAATGGATCGTCAACAAGTTCAGAGTGAGCTTTGTAAAGAAATCACAAAACATAAGGGGCTAATGCAACCTCTTTACACTCTATACGTTGGATGGCTGGAAAAGAATATTCAAGCAACACCCTTTAGTACTTAACACATGCCTTGAGAGACAAAATAAGAGGAAACAAAATTACTTTTTTTGGCTAACTTGGGGACCACTCTCCATGTGACTGTACATGAATGTGGAGTGGGCCAACTTTGGATTACTTTTTGGAAGTGAACATGGAAGGTCAACTTTTGACATAAATGGATGAATTTCATCACCCATTGACTTAAATCCAGTCAATTTGTATACATACAATAGAGTGGGACCTTCCATCCCAAAACTCAACTCAAAAAAATTAAAAGCAGAGTTTGAAAAATAAATAGCACTAGAAATGGCAAGTTGATCAAGCCTTTTGTCTTCAAGATAGAATTTAACAACATAAAAATGCCCGATTTCTCCAAATCATTATCTTTAAGAGCCATCATTCTTGCCACCCATTTATTCCAATCTTCCTTATCTAACTTGTTGTGATCCAATTTTTTGGGCCAAAACCTATATCTGAAGGAAGAAGGCACTTAGAGATTGTCTAACTCTTAACACTACAAAAAATGGATATATCCCAAATTAATAATATGTATCGACGTTTGTATAAAAACACCATTAAATACTCCGTCGTTTTATACAATCGTCATGAATTATTGACCTTTATTAATTAAAGGCCAGAAAATTCCAATATTTTTTTTATTAAACACCAAAAATCCCAATGTTTATGTATTAAATGTCGGTTACCAAATTATTTTTAATCAATTAATCCTTCTCTCATTTTTTTATTTTTACTCCAACTTAGGTCCCACCAACACAGAACCATTCGCCTCCCACTTCTTTTGTCATAGTCTTCTACGAAGATAATTTTATCCTCCCTATTTTCTCACGAAAACTTCCACATCCAAATATCGGAAAGCCTCTAACAATCTATAATCGTATAGCCTCTGACATTTTAAAGCCCATGACAATCTATAATCGTAAAGAAGAGAGCATTGAAGTGATCTAAAAGAAGAGAATTTAGAAGTGATAAAAAAAAGGGAATTTTGAACATAATAGGTATTATTTGATTTTATATTGTGAATATCGTTGGTTTATGAATACCTACATGAATTGTGAATATATATGTATTTGTGCTTGAGATTTGATATGGACTTTTGGGTTTTCTCTTTTGATTATTTTATTGATTATGATCAATTTAAGGGTCTTTAAAGAAGAATGTGATTTAGGTTTTCTAAAAATACACACACTATTTTTGTATAATATTTGCTATTAAAGGGTTCTTGAATGGCAGACGGATAGGATTTGTGGGGTTTTAGTAAATTTTGTTAATTGGGAGTTAATTTGGATTATCACTACAAATTATACAGATTATAGATTTGTGGTATTTGGTTTTATGAATATGAGATGGGTAATAAAATTTGCATTTCTCTAATCAAGATTGTGATGTAGCCATTTCTCTATATAAATATGACTCTTGAGTTCTTTTATGATTATTGATTTGTCGACTGATACGTTTTGTGAGTTTATGGTAAATAATGTCAGATAAGAGTTAATTTTGCTTATCATAAAAATCATATAGTTCATATTTGGTTAACAAGAATGTGATGTGGCTCTTAGAACAATAATATGGATAGAAAATCGAATGAAGATTCTTGATGCCTTATGATCCCAATTATAGAAACTGTTATTCAACATTAGGAAATCGTAATCCTATATTATAACTATTTGACATGGAAATTGACATTGTTATGGCTATTGCATTATGTATTACGTGATTGAACAACTTATTTATTGTTATCTCCCCTAATAGAATATAATTCACCATTTTATATATATTAAGTAGAAATAAATTATCTACGGGCTGTCTATATAATGCCTTCTATTGGTCATGGCACGTAGATTTATAAAGGAACTGTTATCTAAATTTGGGAAGTACCATGCATCCATAATACTCTATATTCTTAATTTGAATTATGTTTATTAAGTAACGAATGAGTTGTGATGTGACTAAACATAACTAATGTTGTATATATATATATATATATATATATATACACACACACACATCACATGTAGTTCTAATGAGTTGTGATGTGACTAAACATAACTAATGTTGTGTGTGTGTGTGTGTGTATTCGCGCACTTATCTTTTTATTGATGTGAATAATAAATTTACAAGTGATTATAATTATCACGAGTTACTATTAACAGTTGGAAATTCCATTGGCTGTGACCATGATGTTGGTCGTGTGAATGTTTGAGGTTGGTGTATCTGATCTTGGTACTGAGTTTGCTTATTACAATGTTTTCCTTACATTGTTGCTTGCTTTAGTCGTGCACAAGATAAAACAATAAAGTTCTTTATTTTGTTCATTTTTTGTATAAATTTCGAAGGTTGAAAATGTAACCAGGTTTTTCAATACTTATTTGAGTCTTAATTATTTACCTATAGTTATAAGATCTATGTTACCGATAAGAATTTCTCATATTAATTTCAAATCTATTGTTTTTTGTTTTTGTTTTCACTAGGTTATATATACTAATGGATAAGAGTTTGATTAAAATAAAACACAGGGGCCATCATTTGTATGAGAAAATAGCGGGGGAATTCCTTAAATTTGCCTCTGATAATAGATCAGATGCTTAACGAATATTATTTCCATGTAAGCAGTGTCATAATATGATATTTATGAATAAAGATGATGTGGTGGAACACATATTACTAAATGGTTTTCTAACGAGTTATACTTGTTGGAATTTTCACGGGGAATCTTCCTCATCTTCAGTCCCCTCTTCTGAATTAGTTGTTGGTGATGAAATGTGAGAGATGATACACGCTGCCTTTGGAATTCTTCTTTCAAACCTGTTTAACTTTATGGATGGTGATGAGGAGATTCAACATATGGGTTGGGGTGTTTATTTAGTATGATAAAAGAAGTTAAGCGAGAGTTGTACCCATATCGCAAAGAGTATTCTACACTCTAATTTATTGTACGACTGTTACATATAAAGTGCCTTAGTGGATGGAGCGACAAGACCTTAATAATGTTGCTTGGATTATTAAAAGATGCATTTTCGTGGGTGAAACATTGCTAAAGTCTTTTTATGAAGCACACAAGCTGATTGCAAATTTCAAGTTAGAGTATAAGAAGATACACGCATGCCCTAACGATTGGATGTTGTATTGGAATGAGATGGAACATGAGAGTGAATATCTAAAGTGCCGCACCTCGAGACATAAACAACAAAAGCGTCATATAGATGATGATGTCACTATAGACCGAAAAATTCTTGCGATGCTTGTAAGTCACTTCCTTTTAATATCAAGATTTCAAAGGCTATATATGTCATCCAAGACAACATCACAGATCAGATAGCATGTTGAGGAACATATTGATGATGGAAATTTAAGGCATATCGTTGATTCTCTTGCTTGAAAAACATTCGATGGCATTTATCCATATTTTACTGAGGGCCCAACGAATATCGGAATTTGATTATCCAATGATGGATTTAACCCATTCAAGAGCTTGAGTATTGTTCACACCACGTGGCCCATAGTTGTGATAATATATAACTTGCCACATGGTTGTGTATGAAGCAATAATATATGGTATTATCATTATATATTGATGGTCTTAGTTAACTTAGTAATGACATTGATGTTTAGTTGTGCCTTTTAATTGACGAGCTGAATAAATTATTGGTTGGCGTGGAAACTAATCATACATCATGTAATCAGATGTTTAAAATGCGTTCATCATTGCTATATATAATAAGTAATTTTTCCGCATATGAAAATTTATCAGGATCGACCAAAAAAGGTAAATTGGCATGTCTTTATTGTCATAAGTACACTCACTCCCATTGGTTAAAGGAAGGAGGTAAACATTACTATATGGTCCATCATCGATGGTTGACAGAATGGCATAAATTTTGAACAAATAAAATCTTGTTCAATAGCAAAGTTGAGTTGGATACAAAGCCCAATGGACTATCAGGATTTGAAGTGTTTGATGAGGTAAGGGACATCGATAATAAGTCAGGGAAGGATCCCGAGCCAGAACATAAGTGGAAAAGGGATGATAATGAAGATGGGAACCTCGTATATAATTGGAAGAAAGGAAATGTTTTTTTTAGTTAAAATATTGGAAGGATAATTTAATAGGCCACAATCTTGATACAATGCATATTAAGAATAATGTATGTGATAATATGCTCTGTACATTATTAACGTTGATCGAAAAGGAAAGGATAATCTAAAATCTCGTCTTGATCTACAAAAAATAGGTATTCATAAGCCACCACATCCTCAAAAACGGGAAAATAAAAAATATTATTTGCCATTGGCGTGCTTCTCATTAGATAATTAAGGTAAAGACATAGTTTGTAAAATATTGAAAGAGGTGAAAGTTCCAGATGTTTATGCTTAGAATATATCGCGTCATGTCAATATTGAACAAGTTACTATATCGGGACTCAAGAGTCATGACAAATATATCTTAATGCAAAAGTTTATTCTAGTTTCCCTAAAAAATGTTTTGCCTAAAAACGTGTCTGGACCATTAATTGAGTTGAGTAACTTTTTGAAGAGCATGTACTCAAAAGTAATGAATGAAACAGTTTAGATCATGCTCAATCTCATATTGATCTCACGCTCTTCCATCTTGATATGATCTGTTCGCCTTCATTTTTTGATGTTATGGAACATTTGGTTATTCATTTAGAAGAAGAGGGGAGGATTTGGAGGACCACCACAACACCGATCATTGTACGCTATTGAGAGGTGTGGTATTGGTTGCAATTTTTTGTGTTCTTTTTGTCTTCCCATTGTAAGCATTTTTATTTCATTGTAAAAGTTAAAAATATCCCCATGACATATACTTGTTCACATTGACAAATTATGTGAAGACGCGTACTCATCCATAGGGTTCAATTGTACAAGAATATTGGGTAGAAGAATGCTTGACATTTTATCCAAGGTACTTGCAGGATGCAGAGACGAAATCTAGCCAACCAATAAAGAACGACAAAAGCAATTCTCTTGATAAAAAAATGTGGTCTCAAGTTAAGGAAATCAGTGGGATTTGTGCTTGATGACATTACATATGTACAGGCACATCGATATATGCTTGTCAATACAGATACAATTGCTCCATTTTGAGAGTAAGTGTCCTAATTGATGATCTGAAAATAGTGTATGATTCATGTTTAAATCAATCGCAAAAAGTAATAACTGGGAAAGGCTAGGATCATATTCCACAGGGACTGAACTTTAATATAAGAATAAAACTCGGATTATAAGAGTCACTATGCATCACGAAATGAAAGTGTAAAAGGTGATGATAGTCAGGGGTGGGGAACTACATCCAATAACTACCCTAGCATAAGTTAAAGTAAAAGTGAATGAGTAAAAGACGATTGCTATGATGAAACAAGCTAGGAATCGTACGAGTTAAAAAGGAGAAAAGGGATTAAGGATCATTCTCCCACTTTGGATTTTCTAAATAGATGACATAATTCAATTCAAATTGATTCTAATCGATCATAATTAATTAAGTCTGAACATCAACCATGTAGAGACCAAACTCGTCAATGGAGGATTAGGGTTTAGTTAATTATGGTTCCAATTGGGTTCAGGTTATAGTAAAGCTTCAAACACTAACATTGAAAGACAAGGGAAGTTAAGAAACTAAGATACTCCAATCCAACATATGAAGTTCCATTAGAGTAAATACGAATCAAAACCTAACTATGAGTATCAATCATCCATGGTGGGATTATGATCCATAACCTAAAAGACTATACACTCATAGTGGAAACAACACAAACAATGCAAATAAGCTTCATAAAAATTGAAAAATCATCAATTAATATAGAACCAACCAAATATAGATTAATAAATACAAGTGATAGCAATAAAATTAACTAAAGTGAGAGTAGATAAGAGTGCAATAAAATTCAGCCAACAAATCTGTTGTATTAAATGGAAAGTAAGAGAGAGAAATAAACTTTCTATATTTAACCTATGATAGAGAATAAGAGAGTTTAATGATAATGGTTTTTGCCTGAAATATATGATCCTTTACAAATGAAGAGTAAACAAACTATATACCATCCCATACTAAAGTGGAAAACTTGTAATAATTACAACAGGGCAAAATAGTTGCCCGAATAGATTCACCTATTTGGTCCGAATCGATTTGGATCATTTAATCTTTGCACTACCTTAAATCAAATCGATTCCTCTTAAGGATAGATTCAATTCGGTACCTGAAGGGAAAAAGGAGGCTATGTTATCTTTCCTTTTAATGCACCTCACTCCCCGAAAAATTATGTAACTTCTTTGTTATGAGTGTGGTTTAATGCACCGTCAGTGGCCACACGAAGATGACTCAATGAACTCCGACTTTCGTGAGATTTTGAGAACCAAGTTAGAGTGTTGAAATTCCTAATGTGCACCCGAAGTTGCGATTGTTAATGAAACTTCCCCGAAATTCAACCGAACATCACACCTAGCATTCCTAATACCTATAAAAACTCAAATAAACCTTGCACAGTATGTATATGATGAAAATAGAGGTTATCCATTAAATGAGCATAAATCTAAAAAAATGCAGTATTCCTAACTAATCACACCCCTAACTGACACATTTTTAGTCTGAAGCAATGAGGAGCGAAGAAATAAGAATTACGAGTAAAATCACAAGTGGTAGAAATGTACAATGGATAAAAAAACCGTTTTCGCAAGCAAACGATTGCATTTAGCCATTAAACCCCTAGGTGGCCCTAAGGGATGAGTTTTGTCTCGTGAGGGTTTTTAGGAATGTTACCCACAAACATCAAGTCACCTCATACTATGATTGCCCGAAATCCACTGAGAAAACTCAACAGTAACAAAGATAGTATGACTTATCAACAAAGTGAAGGAGAGTTCACATAAAAGTTCGCAATTATTAACATTATTAGAGAAACTTCAACAAAATTGAAACCTTATAAATGTGAAATAAGTGGACATAGGTGATCATTTAGATTAGATAAAGATTTCATAACCCATATAAATATTAAATCATGCACGACTCAAGCCCTCTCTGACTGTCACACTTAACAAATGAAAGCACTCAGAAAAGGGGTATAACTCACATGGGACATGAGGGCATAAGGAGTAAATGTAGATGGAGACTAGGTCGCACACATTCATAAGCGAAGAATGATATATAAAAGTGAAAAATGTAATCTCACGAATGGATATCATACATTAACTCAGGTGAAACGAACTCTTAACAGATCATAGTAAATATTCGACTTTCAAATCAATTTCACCCTAGGATCAGATAGGACTTTTCAGGGACGTAACTTGGCTAGGAAACGATGGATGATTCATGTGTACCAAGGAATTTGGGAAGAAAATGTGGGATAAAGGTAAGAGTGGTCAATTTCAAAATTTAAATTCAAGTTCCACAAGCACAATATTTAATATAGTATGACTTTTTGATTCATTCACACGAGCATGGGATTCGCACTTTTTCGAAACTATTTATTCTATTTTTATTTTCTCTTTTTTTTCCTCTTATCTATTTGCTATTTTATTTTGTTTTTAACTTCTTTCTTTTGAATCCACTCATTGCTTGATTGCAATCCACACAAATAACATCATAAATCTTGGGATCAATCTTAAATCGAGGTGTAGAAGTTTATATAAGGTTTAAAACTCCAATGTGGAGTTGGTTAGGGGATATGGGTATGAAACGAAGGGCTTTATTTAGGCTCAAGGGGTTGAGAAAGAATAATAAGGTAGGTGAGGATAAGGTCGATATAGGTTTAAGAGAAAATATGACCTATGATCCTTTCCTAGGGTTTCATGTGGTTATCAGGACTCAACAATATTGAAAAATCATGCTCGAGTGTCAATTTTTATGATAAACTCAATTAATAAACGATAAATGAAATAATAATATTATTTACAAATTACATTTTTCAAGAAAGAGGGAGAGTAATTGTATAACACTTACAATTGAAGGTAGGTCTCAAATCTCACTTGTGTAAGTGTATACCACACACCTTATGATCACGTACTTATAATAGCCTTAAACTGAATCATAAACAAGTATTTGTGTATGGTATTATGGGTTTCACAGTTTAATCTATGTACTTTTTTACAGTATTAACAATACAAGAACTATAGGCTAATAAATTATAAAATCTATATATGCATCATTGCTACACAATTGGATAGGGTGATCATTCAAGTAATCATTAGAGACATATGCTAAACACCTAAGAAAGAAAAAGGAAGAAATTTTTGATTTTTTAAAAAAATATATTTTTTATATGCGAATCAATATAAACATGTTATGCGGTTACTAAAAGAATGAACTGAGTAAATCAAACCCCTTAACTTGAAATAAGCATTATCTTAACTGTTACTAAAGACAAAAATGGAAAAGAAAGTGAGAAATTCGTCACTCCATATGGAGCGGCCCCTGATAAAAGTAACGGCACACCTATAAAATATATCAGTACCAAAGCAACGGTATAGAAAACTAGGTTACATAGGATATATATAAACGACGACAAAATATAAAAATGTAGTTATGTTATTAACATAATAAGAGTTGTGATACATAGGGTTTGAAACAAAATTAGCACATAAAAAAGATCCTCCCAACCCAGAATTTCACAACGAACATCATAATATTAACCCAACCAAGTACAAACAAAGCAAAATGAATCGGGATCAAGTGGTGCATACGGGTCATAAAAATATGGAGGAATCGATGCGTTAACCCCACGCGTATGCTGATACATATCCATCTGGAGTTGGGTGATCATATTGATGTCGCGACGATAATCACCCCCAAAAAGTCATAAAGTTGGCCTGAAGAGAATCCGTCCTTAGCCCCAGGTCTCGAATCGCAGTAGTATCCCCTCTGCAGGTGGGACATTCACACCAGCCTGCTCTTTTTCCTGTTCCTCGTACTTGTGCTCCTCATTGTCTAAAACCTGATTCGCTGACTGCTCCATTATTCTCTTCATCCTTCTATCCCAAAAATCCTCACCCAATAACTTGTTAATAAATTTCTCGCCTAGTAGTGTGGGGGCTTAGGAATCTTGTCATTCGCCAGCGCCTCACAACCCACATCTCGGCATATCCTCGAGATTAGATGAGCATAAGCGAGAGTAGTCAATCCATTCTGGTCGTACGTTGTAGTTAACATTTGATTCAAATATAGGGTGAGAAAGCTAATCACGACATCCTCCTTTAAAAGGATATATAAGAAGTGCGCATTTTTTATCGGAGGGCAAACTTGGTCCTGGTGGGAAGAATAGAATTTACGCTTATGTAGTAAACATACAACATCCGAGATGATGGAAATGTGTCTCATGTCCAAACCTTTACGTTCCATACGCACCAAAAGAATGGTATTCCAAATCTTCTCCGCGCTCTCCAGAACTGAGAAATGGTAGTCTATGGGGTTAGATACCTCGCACATGTACCTAGAGATAATGGTAGTGGAGTTGGGGATCCTTCGCCCTCACACATATGCCTTGTACGTGCCATCCGATGTGGACACGAGAGAGGCATAAAACCGACTTACAAACTCCTCATTCACCACCCCGCCTTTAGCGAAATGATCTTCCCATGCATATTTTCTTATATACGCTCTGACCGAGTTCAGTATCTTTCAAGTTCAGTGGTCTCTCCACTATGATCAAGCATATTGATTTGAAATAGGACCTATACCAATTGCGCTCTTCTTTCGAGTGGAATGCTCAAAATCATTGCGAATCGAGGTTTCGTTAGATGTGGGCTTTCTTGCCATTAAGACCCGTGAGACAATAATTTGATACACAACACAATTAGTGGATACAAAAATTAAAGTGGACATCAAAATAAGAGTCAAAATGTGAGCGAGGGAGCAAAGTGTAAAAATTGGTCAGTCAATGGTAACCGACATGCACCTCAACCAAGATGAGGATAATGGCATAAGCGTGTGAGATAATAATGCAAGGTGTGTGAAATTGATCACTCTAAGCCCATTGGGGAATTTTATCAAACACATAATAGGCACGGTGTTCACAAGGGGGTAGGGTAACCTTTGATTCATCAAAACAACCTAATAAAATACAACAACAATAATAACAACAACTATACATTCAAAGATATGTTGTATTTATATGAATCATAGCATAAAATAATCATTTGGGGAGTAATGCGAGAAGAAACCTATATTATTAAATCAATCCCAGACTCTAGAATGAACACCCAATAACACAAATCAATGATGGAAAACCAAGAGGATGGATGAGAATCATACCTGGGAGGATTGAACTCTTAATATTGGAGTGAAATTTGGAGTGAAAGAGTGATTTTGGAAACAAGGGGCATAGGTATTATGAGAGTAAGGTTTAAAAGAATGAGGAGAAATGAACTAAAAAGGCTCAAATTTTCCCTTATCTAATGAACCGAATCGATTTGGGCTCCTTTGACCCCCATACAAGCTGAAATCGAATTGATTCTACCCCAAGTGGAGAATCGATTCAGGACCTGTTCTCTCCAAATTATTGTTTGCATGCAAAAATAGGTAGGGGCGTGAATTTTTTTTGCACAAGCTTCTATATGAAGCACGTAAAAGTCCTAAAAATATGCAACCCCTTACATGCCGGGGGTTTCTCGACACAAAAAGATATTTTCGAAAGTTCATAATAGCCACGTAAATGGGGTTATTCCTTGAGATGCCCGGCGGAAAATCCGAGGATATAACTTGGATATAATCACAACTACTCCTTTAACTTTCACAATCACGTCTCCACTGATTAACATGTATGTCGGGTTCTAATTCCGATGATGTGATGCATACCACCATTCCTAATTTATGGGCGTTGGACCCGCAATTGGTTTTCTTGCACGAATAGACACTCGATAGTGCATGCCATGGATTATTAAAATTAAGGTTGGGTAATTTCGTGCATACTTAGACAACTACCTTGATAACCTTAGTTCGTTTCAGAAAACTCTTCCCAACGAGGATTGATGACTTTACGTGAGCTATGGTTTCAAATACACCCTATTCATCAATCAGGGTGAATTCACAACCTATAAATTCTTTCCTTATTTCAACTTTCTCATTAACATCCACCTCTTCCAACATGTCAAAACATGCATCCATCACGCTCCATTCAATTGTCTCCCTCACGCTTTATTCACTTTCCCCAAGCACCTCCCCAATAAAATGTATTTCTTTGATACACTCATCCTCGTCATTTGAGATTTGTGACACATTAAAAATATTGACATTTAATGTAATATTTCCAAGGGATAGATTCATTGCCCCATTCCTACAATTAATCGAGGTGTATACGGTCACGAGGAGTGGTCATCCTTAAATAACGTGAGATTGAGTGTTTGAAATTAAAATGGGTTAGGTATCGAAAGTAATAAATTCGACCGGAAAGACAAAAGTGTCTATTTGGACGAGGATATCTTCTAAAACACCCCTAGGAATTTTAGTAGAATCGTCGGCCAACTGGATTCTCATCTTGGTTGGGCTAAGATCTCCTAAGTCCAATTGGAAATAGACTGGATGGGTAGGAGGTTCATGTTAGCCCCAAGATCAAGAAGGGCACGATTAATGTCAAAATTTCCAATCACGCACGAAATTATTAGACAACCGGGGTCCTTGAAATTAGGAAACATCTTTCATTAGAAAATGGAGCCTACTTGCTAGGTTTACTCTATCTTTTTTTTATAAATGTTCTTTCTTTTGAAGGTACACAAGTTTTTCAGAAACTTTCCATAAGATGCGATTTTCTAAATAGAATTAAGGAGAGGGAGATTGATCTTTACATATTTAAAAGTGTCCATAATTTATTGATCCTTATTAAGCTTCGCGGTGGGAAGAAGCCTTTTCGGGTAGGGCGCAGGAAAGGGACATGGGATTGGCGCATACGAATCTTGGATTGACAACTCTTCACTACTTCTTTTCAGAGTCTCTTCACGCTATGTAAGCGTTAGTGAGATCTCTTAGGATTCTCTCGGGGATGATGGGATAAGATTTTGAATCGTTTTCCCAGTCCTAAGAGTTGTGATGGAGTTGCCTTATTCCAATGATTGGAATTTCTTGGAGGCTTTCCCCTTTTCTTGGGTGTCCAATGACGCCATAAATTTTATAGTTTGTGACTTAATGAGTATAAATTATTAAGAGTTTTGGTTATTGATGGTCGTTTACGCTTGTATGAATGCCTACAAAATGTATTCGAGGCTTTTCTTATATGGGGCACATAAGGAGGAATGAGCGGAGGAATATGGAAAGGTAGGGGAGGTTCTTGTAAGTAAAGTGGTTAATAATTTGGGGGTAGAGGATTCTGAGCTAATTGGGATTATCCATATTAGTAACTAGAATGGTTGCCCCAAGATGGGTTGTACCCTTATCTAGGAGGAGTGTTCCGTGATCTTTTGAAAAACCCCATAACACTCGCTTGATCATGGAGAATAACTTTGAAGTCTAGGATGGTGCGACACTCCTTGGTCGGATGACCATTAGTATCGCATATGGAACACAACTCCTTAATTATCGAATGCATGGGAAAGAGGGAGCTTGACTCATTAAGCCGAACTCCTTGACTTTCTTTGATAATTTATCAAGCATCAGTTTCATGTGCATCCTCATTGTTGAGGTGATAGAGCCCTTGGGTGGAGGTGGATGAATTGGAAAGTCGTTAGTTAACTTTATTTGGGTTAACTTTAATCTTCGTAACACTTCAAATCAAATCGATTCAACTCAAGGCCATAATCGATTCGGCACCTGAAGGGAAAAAGGTCACTATGTTGTCTGGCCTTTTTATGCACCTCACTCTGCAGAAACTTTTATAACTTCTTCATTGTGAGTAGAATTTGTGCACCGTTAGCGGCCACGTGAAGATGACTCAAGGATCTCCAACTTATAAGAAGATCTTAGGAATCAATCCAGAGTGTTAAAATTACTAAAATGCCCCTAAAGTTGCAATTATCGATAAAGCTTCCCCAAAAATTAACCGAACATCACGCCAAAAATTCCCAATACCTATAAAAGCTCAAATAAATCTTGCACAATGTATATACAATATCAATAGATGTTATTCAGGAAATGAGCATAAATCTAGGGAATAAAGTGCATGAGAATGTTAAAATGCACAAATATAAGGGGTTTTAAATGCAATATTTGTGAATAATCATTAATTAATAAATTTCTCCTATTTTTAATAATGTAAATCATAATGTAATGGTTCACTTTAATGTAAAACTCACCGTGCATCAGTTAAGAGTAATTCTCATCTCAGAACATATGATGTAGATTTCATTCATAATGAAACATTTCTTTTGTGGTTTAAATATCATGTAAGTAATATGAATGCTGAAACCAGATTAGGCTTTTAACTATAGTATGACGTTTAATAGCATTTATGTTGTGCGAAAGTTGCTCGAGACAGCGAACATACAACTATCACAAGAAATTCGAAAGCTCACGATGCCCCCTTAAAAAAGCAAAAAGATTCACATGTATATTATTAATGGTGTTCTCTATCACACTAAGGCTCGCGAGAGGAAATGAACGACAAAAAATAGTGGAGTCATACTAAATGCACTTACTGAAAGTTATGCAAGTGTCGAAAATATGAATCATGTATTAGGATATGTTAATTTATATGGAGTTTAACGTATAGCGTTGATTTTATTATTCTAAAGACTACATGTTGTGTTATTAAAGTGTGACTGGGATGACGACAATAGAAATCTCATTGAGCAAGATGATTTTGGAATCACGCTTTTAAAGTTCAAACAGTTGTTATATACTAGGTAACAAATAAATGATGAACCTTTTATGCTATCATTTCACGCAAAACAAGTATTTTACGTACATGACCCAATGGACAAAAGGTGTAATATTGTAATTAAGACAAAACCTAGAGACCTTTTTGATGTAATTGGACAATAATATACAACCCATGTGACTATGACAGATCAAACGGAGGTATGAAGCGAGCAATATTGGCACACCACACCATTCACATGTAATGACGATGTTAGTTGGGTTAGATAAGGTGTATCTGGAATACCAGCTGATGTGGAAACCTAAGTGGAGACAAATGATAATGATTAGAAAATTTTGTTAGCTAGGCATTTGAACTTGTAATATTAACTTGATTAAAAAAAATCTACTCATTTATATTAATTAAACTTTCTCAATAGTTTGCATACAAATACGTCTTTGTTTTGTTAATTTGTTATTCATAGTCATTATTCTTATTAATTTTAGATTTTAGTAGTTTATTGTGGTTTTGTGTCTAGTTATTATTCTATATCCATCAGTTATATGTTCTTAACTTGCACAATTTAGAATGGTGAAGTGTGATCTTAATGGTCAACCCAATTACTTTAGACAAAACTTAGTTCTCTATTTTGTTGTTTATATAACTTGGTGTTGTCGTCTGATCTTTCTACTATAAAAGCATAGAGACATGTTGGGTAATGTTATTTACGCTTCTACCCATACAACTCCAATTAATGTAAACCTTACCACCATCCCCGTATGTACTATTTTCCTGCCAATATGTACTTCACAACATCTTCATCTCTTTAGGTATCCTCTGAACCTAATATATGTTGGTTTGTTAATATAATATACTTGTACTGTTTGTCCTTTTCTTTCCCACCAACCGTATATGAAAATGTTTAAATCAAATGTATATTTTTATGTTCTTAAATAAGTATACTGATATAATTAGATTTGGGTATGGGTGAGACAGTGATTTGAGAAAATAACACACATATAAACTAATAGTTTTCTTTGATTTTGATCTTATTTATCCCGAGTTAGGTAATGCCTCAATATAGTTGAGTAAGAGGTCGATTGTTAGGGAGCTTTCTAATGGATTGTATGTCCACAAAGGAAAATATCATCAAATAAGAGAATTTGAACCCATCTATCAATAATAGAGGTGTTTGTGTGTTGTTAGGGTTTTGCATAGCTATTGTGCCTTAAGTCTATATTACAAGTGAATAAACAATACAATGCATATTTGGTACACAATATGTGCACATAACCTTCAATTATAGTGGAAAATAAATTTTGAATAAAAACAATGATGACATACCATTACACTTGCATTACTATTTGACATTTTGCTTGACATTTTACATTATTATACCGTTACTCTTGTATGTCATATATTGGAGCAAAACAGCTACACGTAATATATTGGTTCCTTTTTTTTTTATCATTTTAATGATTTTTAAATGTATTTCTCTTGCCACATACATATTAGGAATGCTACAATGGATGTGTATGCGATGCGTATTTTCATTACCATTTAACTCATGGCTTTATTACAATAGATGTGTTGGGTTTAACCAGTGAATTGTAGTTACGTACCTCGGATGGAGATTTTGAGTGTGCGGTTGGTTTCGAAATGGTCAAGATAGTCAGAATAAAGTATCCGAGAGTAGTGTTTGGATTCCGAGAATTTTTTGACCAGTAGGGACTCGTAATTGAGTAAACGAGTAATTTTTGGGTTTATGAGGGATAAACCCTTATTTCTCTATATATAAGGCACAATAGAGGGAAAGAAAATAAAGAAAATAAAGAGTAGAATAAAGGAAGGAGGAGAGGAAGAAGAAAAGGAGTTTCCAGCCAAACTCCGCGGGATTCGACTCGAGGTCGTCGTATTTTATCCACGAGGCAAGTGTTTACTTGCTTATTTCTTTTAAAGCACAAATCTCATATTATAGTTGGTAGTGAATAACTATAAATATTTTTGGGATGGGTTTTCGTGAATCAAATCGGGTTTTTCGAAAATTTAACGAATAAAACCCGGATAATATACAATTTGGGAAACTTAGGAATTTATTGAAATCGATTGTTAGTTATGGGTTCTAGGATGTTTATAACCCTTTTTATGTGTGTATATGTCGTTGATTGAGGTTGGAGGATGTTAGGAGAGGATATAAAATCTTAGGGGAAGCTTTAATGGCCGAAATAGCTTCTCGAAGAAGGAGTTGTCTAGGTCGATCGATCGATCGACGGCCAAGGGTCGATCGATTGACCGTTCAGGATTTTTGACATTTTCGGCTAGTGTTGTTTAAATGGGATAAATTCCAAATTTAATTGTTTCTAGCTCATTTAATTGAGGAAATAAATATTCATTTAGGGAATTAATATCTAGCCAATTGAGGGAAATTATGGGGGCTAGGAGGGTGCTATAAACGTGTGGCACTAAAAGTATATTTTCGAGGAAAATAAATAAAATTAAGGAATTAGATATTTAGGGTTCATAATATGGAGTGGGAACCTCGAAATTAAATTTTGAGCGGAATGTAAACTTTGGGTTCATGGAAAAAAAAGGATCCATGACTTATTTAATTGGGGGTGTTCGGGATGAATAACACTCGAGGGAGTATTTCAGTGGGCGATTATATATAGATAATTGTGCGCATAGAAAATGTAATTATATTCTGACTAATTGAGAAAATCCTACGACGCGACTAGGATGAAATTTGGGATATAGGCTAAAGAGGATTTAGCGATTACCAGATACGTCTATTGACGACGGTTATTATTGGTGATGCGATACCTATGGAATTAAGATAAGTCGATAGTATACTTATCTAGTTAGTACCAATTTATATATTCGGGAATAGATATAAATCCTTAAAAGTGAATAAGGTACGAGTCATTTATATATCAAGTGAGAGATTACTTATAAGTATTAGTATTGTAAGAGTACGAATACTTAGATAATGCTACGGATGGGAACATTCGAGGTTATTGGCAATCGCTATGAGAGTTTGGCAATTATAATCGTATGTATTGAGAAGTGATATAGATATATATACGATGTGATGAAAGTATATATAATATGATACGAATATATATATATATATATATATATATATATGTGTGTGTGTGTGTGTGTGTGTGTGTGTGTGTGTGATTGGTATATTTGTATCTTGGAGGTTGGTTCCACGGGCTTTCCTTTGGCGTAGGGTTGGAAAAGCCAGATTATATATTTCTCTAGTGCGATCCGAGAAGGTTGTGCGATGTGGGTGAATCCCCTAGCTTGAGGAGCAGGGTGAGTATATCCCCAGGTCATCTCGTCCCGCGTTCGAGTGCGATTTGTGTACTCCACTTGCAGAGGGAATATGACCGCCTCCACTGTTGTGTATTTTTAACATGACCATGAGTGAGTCTGGCTTGGTACCGTGGTATAGTGAGTAAACCCGGATTCAGATAGGCACTACGTGACTGCATCCTTGAGTTATAGCTCAGAGGGATGGTTATTATACTTATGTTTGTGATAGGTACAATTATACTTGTTGCATACAGTATATTACTTGTATATGAAGATGAGGTATCATATAAAGTGAACATATGTATATAAAGTGAAAAGACTGATAAAATGTATTTCCCCTTCCGGTAGGTTTATATCCGGATTTATATGAATATGAATCACAGGTTCTATTGAGAACTATATATATATATATATATATATATATATATATATATATATATATATATATATATATATATGCGTTATGTCCTGAGGGCCTAATGGATCTCGACGATCAACATTGCTAGGTAGTAGTGTATCGGGGGGGTTCCTTGTTAGGATTTCGCTTCGCGAGACACCCCACGCACGAACGTAGCACAGTGTTGGGAATGGGGAGAAGTTTAGCCCTTAGTACTCGGGTTAATTATGATTTTTAGAGATTGGGTGTAATAGATTAGTTAGGCAGGGTAACTTAACTAGGTTGTTTAAAACGTATGCGATAGGTATGCACTACTAGAAGAGGGGTGAGGGGTATTTCATGGGAGTGCAATACCAATTTAAATATGAGATAAATCATATTTTAAAAATATAGCATTTATGCACTTGCAAATGTTTCAAAACTCGGGCTCTGACCCGTTTCTCCATTTTCTCCTCTTTTGATATATATATATATATATATATATATATATATATATATATATATATATATATATATATATATATATATATATATATATATAGGTGTCCAGACACAGGGACACCTAAATGATGATTCTTTCGAGTCAAACGTTGCAGCATCAACTATGGATGCATGTAGGTTTATCTTTAGACGCTTCCATTCTTGTGATCTAGATAGGAAACATTATAGCAACACTCGGGACGAAAGCCCAATTGTATTCATTTATTCTTTTACCGTCTTTTAGTGCGACATTCGATTTGGTTGTACTATGTTAAACCGAATGTTCGATTATTTTATTCCATTTCAGTTCTGTATATAATCTGTGTGAATATTTTATTTGAATGGTTTGTTTAAAAAGATTAGTTAAATAAAATTTTGACGCCAGCCTAATAGGTTATTAGTAATTAATTTGGTTTTCGACACTGATGTTGAGAATTAACCATATGAGACTCCAGTTTTAATTTGGTATAGGATTGATCCCCGGTATTTTATTAGGTGGGGTGTCACACTAGGCTAAGCTATGATGTAGGTTGTCAAGGAAAAGTCACAAATCACTTCCTATTATCTTGAGTATGTGGGGATTTAAATCACATTAATTCACTAGGCATCACCTCAAATATTCAACCTAACATAAAAATCGAGACTAAAAAATAAGAAATCATTTATCCATGTTATAAGACTAAGGGTGTGTAAACCCTCAGAATAAGGATAAGGCTTCAAAGATGATAAGTTATAGTCACTACATGGATATCTCAAATTTTACAAGTCTTGTTTAACTGTTACTCATTATACTGAGAGTATCATATTAACTAAGTATCATCAAATAATGTTGTAGATTATACTAGAAGATATCATGCGCACGTCAGATTCTACTGAACTAGGTGTAAACCCGCGCGATGCGCGGGCCATGCGTTTAGAATAATCATTTTACACGTTAAGCTTGGTTCTTGCCTTTGTAGTACATGTTTATGTATTTCATTTTAGAGTAAGTTGTATACATATAAGTGTAAACAAATTGCAAACATATACATGTATACAAATTAGTATGCTTTATTAATTTTTTTGAATTCTAAAAAAAAAATTATAACTTCAACGTACATGTAAATAAGAAATTTCAACCTTTGGGTATTTTAAATACCCCAGAGATTATGAACTCGTTCTTTGTACAAATAGAGAATGCATATGGTTTTTGTTTAGGGTAAAAAGTAATATAATATATTTTTCTACTATTAATACTATGTTTAATTATTTTTTATAAAATACATTACCAAGAAAATTAATTTAAATGGGATATGATTACCTTATAAATCGTATGACTTGCTTTAATAATATAAATTTTGTGAAGTAATCAAAATTTTATTTTCTTGCTTACACTGGAAGAATAAATGACCATATTTCACTTAAACAGATCCAAAAGTTATATAATAGTATATGGTAAAGATGTGAAAGAGAAGAGTCCTTGAAATTATATACAATAGAAAAGAAAAGTTGAATTAACATTTAAATAAATTAGACATATATTTACTGGGTTACCGAGTTTTACCTCTAGTCAACTTTATCCCAATTAGTAATATATAACTTTAAAATTTACGTAACCACTTAAAAAAATTATTATAGTATTTAGTCAGTTATTGGGTGTGTATATATACTTCACGTTGATTATACATCTTTAAAACATAAGCGCATGAGTGTATAATGTTATAGTACTTTATAATATTGTAGAGGTTTTGAATGAGTTTTTTTTCTTGTTTTCCTAAATGAGTTAATATTTCATTTCCCGGGTTTTTTTTGGCCCCTTGCGTATATTGTGTTGATTGTATAGTCATAGTATCAGAGAGTAGGCCTCCTAGTTTATTGCCATATACATTACTTATAAGAAAAAAAGGGTATGGGGACTTATAAATAAAAGGTATGGTTAAATGCACTCTATCTAGGTTCTAATGCATTTCAAAAAGTGTCATTAACAGTCTCACAAAAATAATTAAAAAGTTTCACTATATATATAGTCTTGGAGTGCTAGAGTAATTATTTTGTGTGCATTTTGATGATGCCGAAAATCAGCACCACCAGGTGAGGTGTTTGCAAGCTCAATACAGGTGCAACAATGGCAGCACAGCGATATGGATAAGATAAGAATGAGGTGAGGATAAGAGGAATGAACACAGGAATATAAGTGGTTCAGCCAAACCGGCCTACGTCCACTGTGAGTGTGTGTGAGTAATATCACCGAAAGAAGGCACTAATGGCCATGGATACAACCTCTCAAGCTCTTTCTCTCTCTACAGTGTATACTTGGACAGAATTTCAGTTAGGGTTTCAATATCTGGATCCCTTTGCAAGGTTGGGGGTGATTACTTTATATAGTGCCTAGGGGGTGTAATGTACCCCCTATGCATGTAATGTGCATGTGCATAGTTTCCTCACCAATGGGGATGTGCCACCTGTCATGGCCACATGTAGTTAATGATGACGAAATATTCCCCCACATGTGGGGAATAATCTTGTTATAACTGATTTATGCCCAGGTGTCCTTATCCAAATGTCAACAGATGCTTGGTAGTCATGTTGGTGAATGGCCTCGGCCTAGGAGAGGCCGAGCTGTGAGGGTTGGTCGTCCGCTCAATCCATGAGGTCATGGGCTGTCTCGGCTTTATGTCAGCCGATGTATGTACCTGTATCGGCCTGTGCCGAGTCATTGGCGTGCTGATGGTAAACGATGCCTCTGGTAACCTCGGCCTACTCCGAGGTAGGATAGATGTTGAAGGTGAACGTAGAGCCTCTTGTAATCTTGGCCTACTGTTGACCGGGGCTACTACTCCTTGGTATCCCGAGTTGATGTTGACATCCGTGATATGAGAAATGTCGGCCTGGGCCGAGGTACCCCTGGCCGAGGGATGATACCGTGGGCCCCCCAGGCACTGGTGGGTCGGCCGTCGTCTCGGCTCTCGTCTCGGCCGAGGTATGCACCCCCAGGCCGAGGTCATACTTGGGAATCGTGCCCAAGTATTTAAAGGTTAAAACCATTTTCCTTCTTCTTCTTCTTCCTCATTTCTCTCCTGTTCAAGCGACTGTTTCCCTGTTTTCTGGAACTTCTTTCTCTCTCCGAAGTTAGCCCTTGCTCCAGCAATTGTTCTGCCGAGGGATACCTCCCTTCCTGCGCGATACTCTCCACCTTTATTCATCAATCTCACCTTCAGGTATCCTCCATCTCCATTTCCTTCATTTTTGATATCTTTTATTTTGAATTTTCCGGCTAGTTCTTTGAGCTTTCCGGTGAGATCTTGAGTTTTCCGGTGGACCTTTGAATTTTCCGGTCAGCTAGGTTTTCTAGTTTGATCCTTGATTCCCTTACTTTTCAAGCCATACTTGTTTGTAGTTTTAAGGATATTTCTTGCAAGTTTAAGGTCTGCCAAAGCATTATCTCGTCCCCAGATGCTCAGACCCCTGTACCAACTTATTGAAGACTTCCCCTCTCTAAAAGAAAAGACCTTAGAAAAAATTAGACAAATAGAGAGAGCTCAGGAAGAAGCTCGTAGGTCACAAGGGTCCCCTATCAGACCTCTCTTTCCCCCACCTCTCAAGGTGGTATACCCTCGTCCACCTGAAACTTTTTACCAGACAGACGTCTCTGCCAACAACTTGCCGATGTCTGAGTCTGAGTCTTCCACCTCTGACCCGATGTCAGTGGACTCTTTCCAAGAGGCCATGGACTTCACTACTCAGGCTGATCAGAGCCCTGACCATACTGAGGTCTCCAGTCGTGCCTCGTCCCAAAATGGCACAAGTACCTCTAGTTCTTCTTCAGAGGTTGAACTTGTAGAGCCAAGTGTGGCCGTGCCTGGCATCCTAAATGCTATTCCCCTGCCGGCCGTAACCGAGGCCGAGTTTGCTCAGAGGTTCCCCGGTAACCCGTCCACGTCTGCTCCAGCCGACGTTGAGTCTGACGATGATGAGGATGTCGAAAGTGAAGTTGACACCTCTGAGGCAGACGATTACGAGATCACTATTACTGAGGTGGATTTACTGCACTTCAGGTACTTATACTCCATTAGCCCCTCTATCCACTTAAGGAGACCTCTGAGAGAAGAGAGGGCCTACCACTGCAGGGATGGGGAAATCTGCCTGTACGTGCAGATGTTCAAGTTAGGTTTTCGTCTTCCCATCCACCCCGTCATTAGGACCATTCTATCATTCACCAATTTGTCCCCCTCGCAGCTCTCTCCCAATGCCTGGAGGGTTATTATAGGGGCCATCATTTTGTGGAGGGCGGTTCACCACTCTGACCTCCCAGTGCAGGTCTTTGCTGGTTGTTACGTCCCTACCTCGGCCAAGAACCATCCGAGCTACTACCACTTTGTGGCTCGGAGGCCTGAGAAAAAGATGCTCCTGGTCACTCAGACCTCCAACCATAATTGGAAACCCAGGTACTTTTTTATCTCAGGGCCTTGGGAATTTAGTTCTTCCATTCCCTCGTCCATCTTCGAGCTGAGAATACCCCGGAAATGGGGAAAAGTTACCATGGCTGCCAGGGCCGACCCTGGACTAAGTGTGCAACATGGCAAAAGGGTGAAGGCCCTGCAGGACCAAGGGTCCCATGGGATGTTTGTCAAATTTGAGCATCTGCTGACCCCCCAGTATCTCTCGGGGACGAGCCTTGGCGGAAGTCCCTTAGCTGACTTTGGTAAGGATTTTTATTTTAACCGTGTAGCCTCTTATCATACGTACTTTATTTCTGACTCGTATCTTTTTACTTTTGCAGAGAAACCACCAGACGTTTCAGACGAGTTGTGGGAGATGGCGGCTCCAAGCTTGTCCAGACTTGTCAAGAAGACTGGCATGAATGCCCCCCCACCTGCTCCCTCAACATCTAAGTCAAAGAAGAGGGCGCCTGAGGTCCATCCTCCTGAGGGTCAGAGGCCGACCTCCAGAACCAAGAGGGCCTCAGATACTGCGATCCCCCTCACGGCCGACACGTTATCAGCACGTTTGGACCAGTTGAAACTGTCTGATAGCGTGGTCGGCCACAGCCGACAGGCCATGGATGCTCTGAACAATATGATGACCGAGGCCGACAAGCATTTCTTCAGGGCCATGGACACTCCCCTGATGGTTGAATTTGGTCTTCACCGAGTAGTCCAGGTATAACTTGCTCTTGTCCGAAGTGCAACATATGATTCTGCTTCTCATCTGACTTCTTTATTTACTGTGCAGGGTGCGGCTGCCATGTACCAACTATCCAACTGGGCCCTGAGGAAATTGCCTCTCATCCAGAAAGGGCAGGAGGCTGAAAAAGTTGAGGGCACCCTGAAGGCCGAGGTTGCTCGTCTGAGGACCGAGTTACGGGAGGCTGAGACCAAGGCTCAGACCTCTGAAAGTAAGGCCCAATCCCTAGAGAAGGACATCTCTGCACTTGTCCAGAGTCATACCAAGGCCCTGAAGGACAAGGACGATGCATTGCAGAGGAAAGTTGATGCTGCGGTGAAGGCTTCTCTTGTAGACGCCTCGGAGACAATAATTGCTGACTATAAGGTCTCCGAGGAGTTTGTAGGTTTTGGCCTGGAGTACCTTGAAAGGGGTATTAAGGCCACCTCCAAGTGGGCCGAGGTAAGGGAGGCCGAGGTTGGCGCCATTAAGGCCTCAGATTTTGTGGGCCTCGGCCTTGCCGATGCCCAGTTTGCCCAGGCGTTGCAGGAGATAGAGGATGAAGCTGCTGCTCCTGGTCAAACTATTACTCTGGAAGGGGCTGACCTCGGGGAAACTGGACAAGCAAACGAAGTAGCTGAGGTGACCAATACCGAGCAGGCCAACCCAGAAGAGACATCCGATGTTCCTCATTCAAATGTTTAACTTGCAATCTTGCATGTAATTTTGACTTATAATTTTGTTTTGACTCGTAACCTTGCATGTAATTTCTCTTAAATATTATGCAATTTCTTCCTTTTGAATGCAAATGTCTCTCTTCATCTTTATTTGTGAATGTACATGGATGCTACGCACTCTCTGAAGCCATTATTGAATGTGGTGTCATAACTGTTACTTAAGAGTCTGAGGTCCTCCAGCCAAGGTGTTCGAGCTCAGACCTCGTCACCACCAAGTGGTATTATGAGGGTCTGAGGTCATCACCTAGGCCGAGGTGAGCCTCATAATGTCATCAAATTAACGATGTTTAAGGTCTGAGGTCCTCACCTAAGAGGTTATCCCCATAATAAATTTCACCAAATGAATGATGTTAAGGGTCTGAGGTCCTCCAGCCGAGGTGTTCGAGCTCAGACCTCGTCACCACCAAGTGGTTATGAGGGTCTGAGGTAATCACCTAGGCCGAGGTGAGCCTCATAATGTCATCAAATTAACGATGTTTAAGGTCTGAGGTCCTCACCTAAGAGGTTATCCCCATAATAAATTTCACCAAATGAATGATGTTAAGGGTCTGAGGTCCTCCAGCCGAGGTGTTCGAGCTCAGACCTCGTCACCACCAAGTGGTTATGAGGGTCTGAGGTCATCACCTAGGCCGAGGTGAGCCTCATAATGTCATCAAATTAACGATGTTTAAGGTCTGAGGTCCTCACCTAAGAGGTTATCCCCATAATAAATTTCACCAAATGAATGATGTTAAGGGTCTGAGGTCCTCTGCTAAGGTGTTTGAGCTCAGACCTCGTCACCACCGAGTGATGTCATGAGGGTCTGAGGTCATTACCTAGGCCGATGTGAGACTCATAATGTCATCAAATTAATGGTGTTTAAGGTCTGAGGTCCTCACCTAAGAGGTTATCCCCATAATAAATTTCACCAAATGAATGATGTTAAGATGAAACAAGAATTTGCCATGGAAACTGATCTTTATTCACAACCTCCTCAATAAGGTGGTACTTTTACAATTGACAAAAATGAATGCAACATTATATGAAATATCTCTTTAGGTGGTCGGCGTTCCACGGGTTGGCGAAAGGTTCTCCTTCTAGGTTCTCTAACCTATACGTGCCAGGCACAACCTCTTCCGTTACTCTGTAGGGGCCATGCCAGTTCGGGTGTAGCTTGTTTGTTTTCTGTAAGGTCTTCTTAAGCACTAGGTCTCCTACCGCAATGGGTCTTGTCTTTATCCTTTGATTGTAGAATTTTGCTGCCCTCTGTTGGTAGGCTGCTTTCCTGACCTCTGCGTCTTCCCTTCTTTCTTCGATAAGGTCCAGGTCTAACCTCCTCCTTTCCCCATTGCTGTCCTGATCATAGGTCTGGATCCGATGAGTTGGTAGGCCTAGCTCCGCTGGTATGACGGCTTCTGAACCGTGTGCCAGCATGAATGGGGTTTCTCCCGTGGGTGTCCTTGCTGTGGTCCTGTAAGCCCATAGTACTGCGTAAACCTCTTCTATCCATCTCCCCTTCGCGTCTTCTAACCGCTTCTTGATTCCATCCAAGATTGTCCTATTTGTGACTTCAGTCTGGCCATTAGCCTGGGGTCGACCAGGGGATGAGAAGAACTGTTTAATCCCCACACTTTGGCAGTACTTCTCCAAGGAGGCGTTCTTGAACTGGGTCCCATTATCTGAGATGAGCGTGTTTGGGAGACCATATCTACATATGATGTTCTTCCAAATGAACTGAAAGGTCTTCTGCTCTGTAATTGTTATCATGGGTTCGGCTTCTACCCATTTTGAAAAGTAGTCAATAGCAACTATCAAGAATCTATAGTTGTTGACTGCTCTCGGCAAGGGTCCTACCAGGTCAACTCCCCATACCGCGAACGGCCATGGAGAAGAGATTGATGCCATAGGCTGATGGGTTTGATGAGGGATAGTGGCGAACCTCTGACATTTGTCGCACCTCTTCACATAATCAGCGGAGTCCCTAGACAAGGTTGGCCACCAGTATCCCTGAGTGATGATTCTCTTGGCTAAGGGTCTTCCTCCTATATGGCTAGAGCAAGAGCCTTCATGAACCTCCTGCAAGATTTGAGGTACTTCCAAGGGGTGAACACATCTGAGGAGGGGCAAGAGAAAACCTTTTTTGTACAAGACGTCTCCTATCAATGAGAACTTGGCAGCCCTGTATCTCAGCTTTTTCCTTTCTAGTTTGGACTCAGGTAGCTCCCCCTCCCTAAGGTATCTGACAATCGGGTCAATCCACGAGTCCCCCGGGTTTATATTGTGACAAGGGTTACATACCTCGTCCTCCTCGATGCTTGCCTTTCCCAGAACTTCAATTGGGATGGTTCTTCCCAAATCTGTTTTCATTGTTGAGGCCAGTCTTGCCAATGCGTCAGCATGGTTATTGCTCAGCCTAGGTACTCTCTTCAGTTTGGTCTCTTCAAAAAACTCTAGCAATCCTCTTACCTTTTTTAAGTACCTGGCCATCCTCTCATCCTTGGCCTCGTACGCCCCCAACACTTGGTTAACAACCAACCTTGAGTCGCTATGGAGTAGAAGCCGCTTGACCCTCAGAGTTGTTGCCAATAGGAGGCCCGCTACCATGGCCTCGTACTCAGACTCGTTGTTTGAAGCCTGGAAGTTGAATCTTAAGGCATACTCAATGTTGGCGCCATCTGGAGCTGAGAGTACTAGCCCCGCGCCACTTCCACCATCACAGGATGATCCATCCACGAAGAGGCTCCACACGTCTTTTTTTGAAGAGAAGACCCCTTCTCTCATCACTCCTTTTTCGAAGAGGTATCGATCCTCTTCGTTCTCTTCTACCCTCCTCCGGGCCTTGATTGGGACTACCTCTTCTCGGCCTTAGAAGATGTGAGTGTCTATCTCTTCCGAATCTCGGGAGACCTCTTCTCGGCCTTGGAAGATGTGAGTGTCTATCTCTTCCGAATCTCGGGAGACCTCTTCTCGGCCTTGGAAGATGTGAGTGTCTATCTCTTCCGAATCTCGGGAGACAGCTCGGCTCTTCTCTGACTCAGTCTCTTCCCAAGTGAATTCCGCGACAAAATCTGCAAGGGCCTGCCCCCGCATTTTTTAGACCAAAGGGCATCACTTTATAACAATACGTCCCTTTGTCAGTGATGAAGGCTGTCTTCTCAGAGTCTTCGGTGTCCATGAAGATTTAGTTATAACCTGAATAAGCATCCATGAAGCTCATGAGCTCGTGCCCTGCTGTTACGTCCACCATCTGGTCTATCCTAGGTAGGGGATAGCTGTCCTTCGGGCAAGACCTATTCAGGTCTGTGAAATCTACACACATCCGCCACTTTCCGTTGGCCTTAGGCACTATCACTGCATTTGAGAGCCACTCTGGATAGGTGATCTCTCGTATGAACTCAGCCTCTTCCAACTTTTTCACTTCTTCCCGAATGATCTCATATTTCTCTCTGGAGTAAATTCTTCTCCTCTGCTTGATTGGCCTGGCATCCCTATCCACATTGAGATTGTGGGTCATGACCTCAGGGTCTATACCAGGCATGTCGGTGTGGTTCCAGGCAAAGACACTCTGCCTCTTCCTGAGAAGGCTTACCAACTCTTCCTTAATCTTTGGTTCTAGGGCCTTGGCGACTTGGACGGTTTTTTTCGGCTCGTCCTCGTTGAGGATGATGGATTCTACCTCTTCCGCGGCTTCGCCCTTCTTTAGCTTTGTTTCATCTCTCGGGTCAAGAGTGTCTATGCTGTACGTGGCGGTTGCTTTCTTATGGGCCTCCCTCTCTTCCGCTGAGTTGAAATAACACTCTCGTGCCGTGGTCTGATCCCCTTGCACTTCCCCTACCCCATACGGGGTCGGGAATTTTAGCATTTGATGGACCGTTGACGGCACGGCTTCAAACTCCTTGAGGGACACTCTTCCGATGATGAGGTTGTAGGCCGAGTAGACATTCTCGTCCATCACAAAAAAGTTTATCTTCTTAGTCAGCCTCTTAGGCCACTCATCCCCCATACGCACATCCATCTCATACATGCCTAATGGGTGCACTTTCTCACCACTGAAGCCTATCAGGGGGTGGTGGTATGGCACTAGCCTTGATCTGCTAAGACCCAAGCTCTTGAAACAAGGCCAGAACATTACATCTGCTGAGCTTCCCCCATCTATGAGGATTCTCCCTACATCGCACCCATGCACCCTTGTCGTTATGACCAAGGGGTCATCATGGGGGGCTAAAATGCCCTTGAAGTCGAGCCGGGAGAAACCTACCACTAGGGTGTCCATGTCCGCCTTCGTTCTCTTCTGCACCGCGTTAGAAGACGTCAGGTTCACAACCTCTGGTCTGGCTACCGACTTGGCCTCAGCTACATGGGCCTTTCTATCCGCTACCTCAGAGCCGCCTCCTGCGAATCCCCCACATATGGTCCCAACTCCAGAGGAGATCATTCCTACCCTCTTCACTGGGGTATTGTCATCCCTCGGTGGGAGATCTGGGTCATCTCCATTATCACCCTCTGAATCATCATGCCCTCTGACTGGGGCATCGCCGCGACACCTGTCATCTCTCCTCTTACTGGGGTCTTCTCTTCCAGCTTTCGGGGCTTTGCCGTCCACATACTTTCTCAGCTTCCCAGACTTCAGCATTTTCTCAATCTTATCCTTTAACGCGAAGCATCTGTCTGTGATATGGCCGTGATCCTGATGGAATTCACACCAGAGGTTTTTATTCCTCTTATGTGGTGGGGCCTTCAGCTTCTCTGGCCACCGCAGAGCCCTGTCAGTCTTAATCTCATTAAGGATGTGCTCACAGCTCACAGTCAGAGGAGTGTAATGAGCGAACTTGTCCTCCGCTGACCGCTTCTTCCCTTCTTTCTTACCCTGGGGCCTTCCAGCGCTACCGCGGTTTTCCTCCTCGTATTTGGCGGACATCGCCTCCTCCGCATTCATCACTTTTCCTGCAGTGGACAACAGCTCCGCCATAGACTTGGGGGGGTCTTCCGCCAGCTTCCATAGTAGCTTTACCTTCTGAAGACCTCCTATAAGGGCGGTCATGGCTATGCTCTCTTCATAGTCTTCCACCTATAACTTCTCCTTGTTGAATCTTGTTATGTAGTCTCTCAGGCTTTCACCCTTAGCCTGTTTGACGTATAGGAGGTGGGTGGTCTTCTTTTGGGGCCTTACCCCAAAGCAGAAGTTGTGGATGAACTGTTCAGCCAAGCCCTTAAAGTTTTCGATCGAGTTCTTTGGAAGAGAGGTGAACCAGGTATGCGCTGCCCCTGTCAAGGTGCCCGAGAAGGCCCTGCACTTCATCTCATCAGGTATCGAGTAAATATCCGCGGCTGACTGGTACATCTCGATGTGGTGCACTGGGTTGGTGCTGCCATCATACTTAGGAGTCACCACAGGAGGTTTGAATTTAGCCGGGGTTGGGAACCCCACTATCCTGGCCACAAACGGTGAGCCCTCCGTGTAGCCCCTCTGTAAGGGGTCCCTGCTCTTTATGAGGTCCCCTATCTTCTCCTCGAGACGTTGAATCGAGTCATTCCATGGTCTTCTCTCATCGACTTGGCCGAGGTTATCCCCTGCCACCTCTCTTCGGTGGACAGTGGGTTCCCCAGCCGCGACCCGCTGACTGTTGACCTCATCCTGCTCTCTTGCTCTTCTCTCCATGGGTCGGCCTTGATCTGGCCGAGCCTGCCTATCCCCTCTTTGGGAGCCTGCGGCACTCCTTGACCTTGATAGCCCGTGTCTTAGGTCATTAACTGGTCCCAGCCTCTCGAAGGCCGAGCCTCTGCTCAACCTGTTGAAGGCCGACCCCCTCTGCTGTGCCTCATCTCTTCTTTGGCCGACACATCCTTGGCTTTGCCGAAGAGGTCGTACGGTGTTATCGGACACCTCATATGGCTCCCAGCAGTCCTCTGGGGCCTCTTCTGCTCCTATGTCATCATACCTGTCCTCCGGGCATGGGTTTCCTTGCCTCCCCAGGCGCAAGCGCCTAGGGTCAGCAACATCCCTTCTCCGCGGGGGTGCGGGTTGGTCCTTCATCGGTGCCTGGGGTGGTCCCCTGGCATCCGGTTGAGGTTGAACTGCCGCCGGGGTGATCATGTTCGGCGAGACTCCGGGTGGTCTCATCATCATGGTTTGGTTGAGCTGTGCAAATTGCTCATTCATCGCTTGTTGTGTTGCAGCCAAAGATTTCAAGGCAGCTGCCACCTCCGCCATTTCGGACTGGGGAGGAACCTGACTGGAGCTAGCTCCTCCACCTCCGGGCGGCGGAAGCGGCGGCGGCCAGTCTGGTGCCATGTGTTACCACTATAGAACTTTGAGTAGCAGGTGAGCTTAATACCTTAAAGGATCTCTTTCAATGGTGAAACATCTCCACGCAGAGGGTGGTTTCTGGTTCACCACCAGAATCTCCGGTCAGGCTAAGCAGGAAAAGAGGAAGAGATATCTTCTCGTTCCCACAGACGGCGCCAAAATGATGATGCCGAAAATCAGCACCACCAGGTGAGGTGTTTGCAAGCTCAATACAGGTGCAACAATGGCAGCACAGCGATATGGATAAGATAAGAATGAGGTGAGGATAAGAGGAATGAACACAGGAATATAAGTGGTTCAGCCAAACCGGCCTACGTCCACTGTGAGTGTGTGTGAGTAATATCACCGAAAGAAGGCACTAATGGCCATGGATACAACCTCTCAAGCTCTTTCTCTCTCTACAGTGTATACTTGGACAGAATTTCAGTTAGGGTTTCAATATCTGGATCCCTTTGCAAGGTTGGGGGTGATCCCTTTATATAGTGCCTAGGGGGTGTAATGTACCCCCTATGCATGTAATGTGCATGTGCATAGTTTCCTCACCAATGGGGATGTGCCACCTGTCATGGCCACATGTAGTTAATGATGACGAAATATTCCCCCACATGTGGGGAATAATCTTGTTATAACTGATTTATGCCCAGGTGTCCTTATCCAAATGTCAACAGATGCTTGGTAGTCATGTTGGTGAATGGCCTCGGCCTAGGAGAGGCCGAGCTGTGAGGGTTGGTCGTCCGCTCAATCCATGAGGTCATGGGCTGTCTCGGCTTTATGTCAGCCGATGTATGTACCTGTGTCGGCCTGTGCCGAGTCATTGGCGTGCTGATGGTAAACGATGCCTCTGGTAACCTCGGCCTACTCCGAGGTAGGATAGATGTTGAAGGTGAACGTAGAGCCTCTTGCAATCTTAGCCTACTGTTGACCGGGGCTACTACTCCTTGGTATCCCGAGTTGATGTTGACATCCGTGATATGAGAAATGTCGGCCTGGGCCGAGGTACCCCTGGCCGAGGGATGATACCGTGGGCCCCCCAGGCACTGGTGGGTCGGCCGTCGTCTCGGCCGAGGTATGCACCCCCAGGCCGAGGTCATACTTGGGTATATCAATCGATTGATATCAATCGAGGTCAAAGAACCCCCTAGCCATCCACTCTCGCAAATGGCTAAGGGCTGGGGGGTGATTGATATACCCAAGTATGACCTCGGCCTGGGGGTGCATACCTCGGCCGAGACGAGAGCCGAGACGACGGCCGACCCACCAGTGCCTGGGGGGCCCACGGTATCATCCCTCGGCCAGGGGTACCTCGGCCCAGGCCGACATTTCTCATATCACGGATGTCAACATCAACTCGGGATACCAAGGAGTAGTAGCCCCGGTCAACAGTAGGCCAAGATAGCAAGAGGCTCTACGTTCACCTTCAACATCTATCCTACCTCGGAGTAGGCCGAGGTTACCAGAGGCATCGTTTACCATCAGCACGCCAATGACTCGGCACAGGCCGACACAGGTACATACATCGGCTGACATAAAGCCGAGACAGCCCATGACCTCATGGATTGAGCGGACGACCAACCCTCACAGCTCGGCCTCTCCTAGGCCGAGGCCATTCACCAACATGACTACCAAGCATCTGTTGACATTTGGATAAGGACACCTGGGCATAAATCAGTTATAACAAGATTATTCCCCACATGTGGGGGAATATTTCGTCATCATTAACTACATGTGGCCATGACAGGTGGCACATCCCCATTGGTGAGGAAACTATGCACATGCACATTACATGCATAGGGGGTACATTACACCCCCTAGGCACTATATAAAGGGATCACCCCCAACCTTGCAAAGGGATCCAGATATTGAAACCCTAACTGAAATTCTGTCCAAGTATACACTGTAGAGAGAGAAAGAGCTTGAGAGGTTGTATCCATGGCCATTAGTGCCTTCTTTCGGTGATATTACTCACACACACTCACAGTGGACGTAGGCCGGTTTGGCTGAACCACTTATATTCCTGTGTTCATTCCTCTTATCCTCACCTCATTCTTATCTTATCCATATCGCTGTGCTGCCATTGTTGCACCTGTATTGAGCTTGCAAACACCTCACCTGGTGGTGCTGATTTTCGGCATCATCACATTTAATCATACCAAGAAAAACTTTATGATATTGTGAAGAATAAATGAACAATTTTCCCATTTAAAATTTTGAATATTGAAAAATCTAGGGAAGTCTAAAATCTTTTCAAATATTTTAGGGAGGGTCTATTCCCATACCCATTTAAGCTTGCCCCACACCCTTTATATGTCTAAGCCCTTATAATCCTTTTCACACCCCTTTTCCCAACCCACTCCCTTTTTATTACCAAACAAAGTGAATTTACTAGAACACAAAAGATTCATTTAAATCTACATAAAAATTTAACACCGTACTAATCTTTATTGGCTTTGAAGAATAACAAAATTATTCTTACACACATGTTCTATACTCCAAATCACCATTATTTAAAAGGCAATTATGTTTTTTTTTTCACAGGTTACGGTTGGGAACTAATAAAATAAAATTAACTAAGGTATCCACCACCCCCTACTAAACACTCGAAACATATAAGCATAAGCAACTCTAGATATAAGTAAAGATAATTGCAAATACTAAACAAAAAATTATTAAATATAATGCACCTAATTTCCACGGTTAATATGCAATGAAAAACACACTCAAAGCTACCCTTGAATCATAAACTAAAGAGATGAACCTGTCACAAATTCGCTAAACACCTCAAAAATCCTCACACAGTAATGCACCATCCTCACATCTGCATGTCATTAGGAAACAAAGCTCCTCCCTTATGCCATTTTTTCCCCAGAAAATGAATGTTCATTCCTGCTACCTGGACCCAACATTAATGCAAGTAACAGTTGACCCCACACGTGTCAGATCCGTGTGAAGATCACTATGAGGCCATCTGTAGTGATAATGTGCAAAGTGAGGACGTGGAGATGTAAATTTACATTTTTTTTCTTTAGATTGTTGCTCCAAGTTTTACACTGGGACAATGCAAAGTGAGGACGTGGCCCAGATTGGGCGTTAAACTTTTTACCATCTAGATCTGGGTGGACAACATATTACCTCCCAGATTTTCAAAAATGAGGTTGGGCGGACAATATATCAAAAAAGTTACCGTTTGATATTAATTTTTTTTTTCAAAAATGAGGTTGGGCAAATCTGGGCGGTAATCTTTTTAACGCCCAGACTGGGCGGATATATGTTTAACGCCTAGGGCCCTGAGTATCGGCCGTTTAGATTTGCATTCTCTTAACATTTTCTCCCTCCTGCAACTACACATTTTCTTACCCATTGTAAGACATAAATGTGTAAAACTACACATTTACACCTTCTATTACAGATGGCCTGAGAACCCAAATTCACTGATCTGAACCAACTTATCTATCAACAAAACATGATGGATTGCCAAAGTGCATCCGTTAAAATTGAAGCGACAAATTTAAAAAATTCTAACCATTGGATACAATCCAACGATAAATATTGGAATGGGACCCAAAATATTTGAAACTGCAACCCCCAAATCAAGGACCTAACTTTAAGATAACTTCTTGACCAAACATTATGGATTTGAAGTTGATCCAAATCGAAAAATAGGACCCAAATGATCCACTATTGCGTTTCAAAACCATGGATATCAGCGACCAACCTTGATGCCGAATAGCCAAACCGAAGAATATCCGTTCAATCAAATCATGTTCCTCACACCATTAGAGAAAAAAGACCCATATGTAATAGAAATCATATCTCCAAGACTGTTGAACAGAAATCAATTTAAAAAGCTTTGAATCTAAAGGCAAGGCCCAAAAATAAGATGGGATTTACCAAATATAAATGATGATGGCTGGAAACCCTAGAGATTTCTAGGACCTGCCCCAAATCGCCAGTCTCTCCCTCTAGACAATAATTACAAAAATTTCTCCCCTTATACCTTGATAGATGTCACCAAATATAAAAAGTAAAAAATTAAAATGAAATCATACCTTGAACATTGAGAAGATCAATACGAATGAAACTCACTGTATAAAAAAACGAAATAAAAATTACTAATATAAGTGAAACCCTAACAATACTAAACAATATGTGCTTTGAGGAAGGATGTTGGAGATAAAGTTAGGGTGAATAAACAATACATGGGAGAGAGAGGGGATCTTAAACACACTTAATGGAAGAGATAAAGTCGCGTGGTTCAAGATGTTGGGAAGTTGAAAAGTAGGGAGAAGCCATTTCGTTTGGGTTGTTTTTTGTGAGATAATGAGCATTCTTTGGGTTTTAAAAATTAGAAGACGGGTAAAAAATAAGAGTTGATGGGACGAAATGAATACACATGAGAAAAGAGAGAATGGTAATAGTGTCCACGTGGACACTCTTAGAGGAGATGAGTCATTAATTCATGTATAGCATTTTATAGTATACTAGGTGTAAACTCGTGCGATGCACGGGCTATGCATTTATGATAGTCATTTCTCACATTAAATTGACATAATATGCATATTATTGACTAAATATAGAAATCCAATATTATTCAACATTGAGTAGAATGGTATCTACACCATAACTGTTGTATTTGGAATTTCTTTTAAGATGTTTTTACATAATTAAATTTTATTAAGTTCATGTAGATCTTAACAAAATAAATGGTTCTGGAAAAACCATTTCCAATACTATTAAAAAGCTCAACAAACCTTCTTTTAACTAAAGGCCATCGTACTTATGTTTACTGCATAAATTAAATTATTCAATTTCATACAATTATGGAGGAGAAATACCCTAAAACTTCTAAAACATGATCCGAACGGACTATACAAATAAAAAAAATAGTGGAGAAAAACACATTTATAGATGGTTTATCAAACAATTTTCAATACAATTCATGCTTTCAAATTTTAGAGCAATAATCGAATATCGTTTCCCATGTGTATCAATATATACCGTCAGGTTTGTCGTACAACATGAAACCACAATGGGTTGCCATTCCAGCGATCTTCCTCCTCACTGCCTCCATCATCCCTATTACATATGTCTGGATTCGTGGAGAGTCATGAGATAATACAAAACAAATGATTAAAAAATCCCTATAAACTAATTTTAAAGGTGAAAAGATCTATTAAAGAGAGAGGAAAAGTAAACTCGATAGTGAGACGAAGAGTGAAATAGTTTTGAAGAGGCATGACACTAAATGAGTTATTTGACAGCCCAAAAATAATACTTCTAAAGTAATCAAACTCACAAAGTTATTATACCTCTCATTAAAGAAATTTCGCCCATATGGCATATGAAGTTAATTCAAGAAAAATCCATAAAACTGATCATAATGTAATGTAATGGAAAATATTTGTCTTGCCAAAGAACATAGTACTGTCAATTAATGAGATGAATTCCTTCAAATATTAGTGGATAGAGAGGGCCAAATTGCACTACTAATCAACAAAACTGGGAATACAAACGTTTCTCAAACTAATCATATATATAAGAAAAATTACACAAATACATAAAATATATACATAACACGTATTTAACCAAATACATATAAATATATACATAACACGTATTTATGTAAAATATAAAATTCACTGAGTAAATGAGAAAAAGAACTTACCAGGGGTTTACTGTGAGTAAAATATCAAAAGTTCAACAACAAACCATTCCATAAGAGAATTACTTTAGAAATTTTTTTACCTTTTCAAAATGTCTTGCATTCATGAAACTTTAACTTCATAAAGACTCCTATAATTTAAAGTCATTTTTCTCTAAATACTATTGAGAAAACATTTGTAAAGCCCTGAATTCCAAACTAAAAAATTCAATTTAATGCTCTCCCAGTATAAGATTCTAAAAAAACACTAAATATAAATAAAAATAACAATTATAACTGTATAAAAATTTCTTTTAATTAAATTCATTGCCAATCTTTAAATTTTTTACCAATCTTCCTACAAATTTAACAACAATCATGGAAGAAATTGGAGAATTTATTTCCATCTTAAACAAATTTGTAAAGTGTTGGGTGCTTAACGTTGGGGGCTGAACAAAGTAAACCAATAAACTATATTAGCGAAATTTTTAATAGAGATTAGAAACCTTTAGATGTTATGCTCCTCCCTTACCCCCATCGTCGGCGATAACTCCAATGCCTAAGACTATCCCCATCTCTGCCTACCTGAAACCATATCCTACGAACCCATAACCCACTCCGTCCATAGCCCTCTTGTCGACTCCCCACTAAGCTCCTACCATCCACCTCCTCGCCGACCAAAAAAAAATGTGCCGGACCTGCCTTCTCCACTCCGGCAACCACCCCAGTAACCTTAGCCCAAAACCCAGTGACCCATCTCAAACCCGAACTCACTGCCAAACTCCGGCCAATAGACCAAGCAGCTCCAACTTTATTCCAGCAGAAACCCAATCCATACCTTATAAGATGATAAAATTGGGTTTGTGGGGAGAGAAAGCTAATGATAATGGTTTGGGCTTTGGGGTTTTTAAAGAGGTAGCTTCCCTGAATAATGTCTTGGGATGTGAAGAGTCTTGAGGGAGAGAAAATGAACGGACATTTATTGGGTAAATGAATAGGCGGACGGAGAAAATATGATGCTAGAGAAATACGAAATTTAAGGGAGCCAGGGTTAAAAGTATTTGACACGTGGATACCCTTAAGTTGGAGACTCTATTAAATGCTTTGCCTACGTGGATAGACTGGTTGAAGAGGAGTCTTTAATGCCTTGTTTTGCATTTTGTAGTAGTAAGAGATATGTGAAGATAACTGAAATAAACTAAACAATTAACAACTAACAAAAAAATATGAAATAAAAAAATTATAACTAGAAAATGATATAATAGTGGAATCATGCAGGTGGGACTGCAGCGAGAAGCTCATAATAACTAATGTAGGAATTAAATAACCACTGGATTTCGATGCCTAACATCATTGAGTCAGGGAACCAAGACCACTAGACATCACCATCCATCCACTGGTATATGACATCCATACTTGATGTAAAGAGTAATAGGGTCACTCTGTCAGGTTCCCAATCTCAATCTCCCTTGACTAATGTTATAACCATATAATCAGGGTCAATAGGGATAATGCTTCAGAATTTGTCTCAGGCAAAATGATGGGCAAGTACCACATTGCGACTCGTGTCATGCTGGGTGAAGGACACTTATGATTTGTATTGGGCTCTCTCTCATACATACTCTAATATATATGATCTCTACAGTGCTCTAGATATGGCTTATAGTCCTCAAAATTAGGCCATCCCCAAACAATCCACTCTGGACTGGAGTCCTCCTTCTCCCCGTAGTCATCGTCAATCCAATCATCGTGATCTCTATTCTCAAAATCCGTCTTAGGCTCATATAAGACGTTTCTATCATAGTTTGAACCACCGGACCACCCCCCACCACCAGAAGCTAACCTCTCCATTGAAGATGAGGATGAGTGTCGTATCCCTAGCAATAAAAAACAGAAAGAAAACCATGTGGAAGCCATGGCCGTGGAGCACCACATTGGCATTACTATGGATTGTGATTCACCCCCACCCACCATTGAGGCTGTGGATGTACCCATTGTCCCCATGCCAATAGAGGTGCCTCTACAGATGGAGAATAACAGCAAACCTACTAGCCTCTCATTTAAGGATGTGGTAGAGAGGAAGAGAAGCAACAATGCTGAGATCTTTTTTGATGACTCAACTGGAAATTGGTCTGAGGATGAAATGGACACCGGTACGCAGAGTGAGCTAGACCTAAACAACAACCCAAAAACTGATGAGGAACAGGACCCACTATGTTCGATTGTCTCAATACTGCAAAATATCATGGACAAACTCCGTAAGAAATGGAGAGAAAGCATAATCGTGAGTCTCCTTGGTAGAAACATCGGCTTCAGGATGCTTATCAATAGGGTTCCCACCGTTTGGAACCTACAAGGTGATTATGAAGTCATTGATCTTGAGGAGGGCCACTATCTATTCAAGTTCAATATGCGGGAGGACTACTACAACGTCCTTATCGGAGGACCTTGGATCATTAACGGTCATTATCTCATTGTCCACAATTGGACACCTAACTTAAACCCTACTGACACTCATGGAGTCACCACGGCACTGTGGGCACGTCTACCCCGATTACCTATAGAGTGGTTCGATGAGAAGATCCTATTCCACATTGGGAGTAAACTGGGTAAGCCCATCAAAACTGACTTCAACTCTATCTCCTCCTCGAGAGGAAAGTACGCTAGAATCTGTGTTGAAGTCGACATCTCTAAACCTTTAATTCCTTGCTACATGTTGGATGGCAGGAAATATCGAGTTGAGTACGAATTCCTGCCCTATATTTGCTTCAAGTGTGGTAGAATAGGACATAAAAGTGAGACTTGCAACATTAGTCAGTCACAAAACAACTCCGGGCTATCACCGAAAAACAGCAAGCAGGCTACGGGTAACTCCAATATGCAACACCATGTTATTGGCACAAAAAGACAACCAAACGGCCTATGTACGAAACCTGACAATGGTACAGCATCTCCATCAGTTCTGGAAGGGGACCCAACAGACAATACCTTCGGCCCATGGATGTTGGTGAAAAGGAATAGTAGCAGTCGGCGAGCTAGTGCAGGCAAGGACCAAAATAGGGTTTATCCTCAAAATAGATATGCTGGACTGTCCACGCATGCGGAGGACAATGAAAACACTACTACCCACGTCCCAACTAACAATCATAGGACAAGACATCACACAAAACTGCAAAACCATATATATTCTGATAAGAAAAAGCAATTGGCCGTACTTGGAGATTTTATTAAAAGCCCATCCTAACTTCCCATGCATGGTATGAGGTCAGAGACTATACCCGGGCCTAGCAGTGGCATTAAAAGCTCTGCTCAAACGAATGGGACATCTGGCAGTCTGATGAGTTCGACGGTTGGTAATGAAATGGACACCACTAGGGAGGTGACTGAGACACGTGGGTTACAACAGGAGCCTACGGCTACATTCACTACAACTGGGCCTTTAAAGGGGACAAGGTCAATAGGTAAGTCTGTCATTTCTGGTGCAAAGGTATGTACCCATATTTCTAACCCTAATGGCATTAATAAGACAGTTAATACTGATATTACTGATATTACTCATAACACATTTGACCCCCATCTACCCCCCTCCCCCACCCGTTTTAAAAACTTTTAAACCCTCCACACTCCACAACAACTCTCGAAAACCCACTTCTAACCTTGACTAACCACCCGACCCCCTTTCTCTCTCAAATGAATACCCCTCCGTTCCCAATTGCAATGATAGGCACCCTGCCTATTCAGTACCTGATGCTGTTAGGAGGGAGGAAGGAAGGAGTTCATTATAGACCTAGAGGAGGAGATTGTATTCTTCACAATGATAAGATGGAATATAGCACAAGTACGCATTTTACTCCGTGCTCTAGAGGACGGGGAGAAAGTGACGGTATTGAAGGGGAGGCTACTAAAAGTGTCCTGAACCAATGAGTCCATCAGTAGGATAAAAAATATCCTCCCCTGGTCTTCCGACGAGGAATTTCCCATCTCTAACAATCTTTTTTCTATGTCTGTACTAACCTGGAATTGCAGAGGGGCCGGGAAATCCCTATTCAAGCCCACCTTCGCTGAACTTTGTAATAATTTTCACCCCAATGTCGTCATCCTGATTGAGACCCAAACTGCGTTTCACAACTTCTCAAACTTTTTCGAAGGGTTGGGGTTCACTAACTGGGAAATATTCGAGACTATAGGCCGTTCCGAGGGTATCTGGGTTTTATGGACCCAAAGCACCATACAACTTCGTACCATTAATGTCACCGACCAAGCCATTCATCTTCTTGCCACTCTCAAGAATTATGATGACTGGCTTCTTTCCGCCATCTATGCTAGCACGTCTTATACCTTCCGCCAAACCCTCTGGAACAATCTTAAAAATCTGGCCCATGGGCTTGACACACCCTGGCTAGCCACGAGCGATTTTAATGACCACTTCGACTCTTCAGAGAAGAGAAGCTTCTCCAACCATAAAAAAGATTCGAGATGTAACAAATTTGTGGAGAATGTGAATAGTTGCAACCTCACGGACCTCGGTAGCACGGGTCCCCGCCTCACTTGGACCAATGGCAGGGATGGTTTTGCTAATACTCTTGTTAGACTGGATAGGACAATGGCAAACCCTGCTTGGCGCCTGCTATTTCTTGACGCTGTTGTGGAGAACATCCCCCGCACTGCGTCCGACCACTACCCTATGCTTATCCTCTTCGAAGGTAAAAGTTCTTCCATTCATATACCCCGACCCTTTAGACTAATCGCATGCTGGTTTGAGCGTATTGACTTCCATAATATTATCTTGAATAATTGGAAAAGTAGCCTTAGCTTCTTCCAGAACATCAATAATTGTATCCCTATTATAAAATACTGGAACCACTTTACCTACGTCAATATTAACTACAATAAAAAAACATATTCTTCGAAGACTTAATGGTATTCAAATTGCCCAGGAAAAGCATTTTTCCCACAACCTTAATGTTCTCGAAAAACAACTTAAAAATGAGTATAATGACATTCTGCGTCACGAAGAAATCCTCTGGAAACAAAAATCCGGCATTAAGTGGCTTAGTGAGGGATATAAAAACACCAATTTTTTTCACACATCCACTATTATTAGGAGACGTCGCAACAAGATTGACCGTATTAAAATCAACGGGGAGTGGGTTGATAACTGTGCTATCATCGTCCGTCATACATATAGCTACTTTACATCCCTTTTCTCCAATCCCAACCCCACCCATAATGAGTCACTTCTCGACTTCAATCACCCACGTTTTGATGATAGCGATAACACCATTCTGGACCTCCCCCTATCTCTGGAGGAGGTTAAGAGGGTTGTGTTTAGCATGAATGGGATTACAGCCCCAGGCCTGGATGGTATCCAACCTTTGTTCTACCACACCTTCTGGGAGACTACTAAAATCAACCTCTTTAAATTCTTGGACGATTGCTTTGACTCCCGCACCTTCCCTGAAGAGTCCAACTTGAGTCATATCACCTTGATCCCCAAAATTAACAACCCCAAAAATATCACCCAATTCAGACCTATCACTCTCTGCAATGTGCCTTATAAAGTCCTAGCTAAGATCATTATCAATAGACTCCGCCCGATCCTCTATAGAATTATCAGCCCTAACCAAGCTAGTTTCCTACCTGGTCGTTAGACCTCGTATAACGTTATTATTACCCAGGAAATTATTCACTCTCTCAATATCAAGAAAGGAAAGAAAGGGGGTGCCATTTTCAAAATAGATCTTGAGAAAGCCTATGATAAGATTAGCTGGGAGTTCTTGAACCTTGTTCTCATATGGTTTAATGTCAGCCCGAATCTCAGATGTCTCATCCTTAATTGCATCACCAGCGCGTCCGCTTCTGTCATGTGGAATGAGGCACCTCTCCCTAGGTTCAAACCTTCTAGAGGCCTTCGACGGGGTGACCTCTTGTCCCCATATTTGTTTGTCACGTGCATGGAGTATCTGGGCACCGCCATCAATTACCAGGTGGATTAGGGGATTTGGAAGGGTCTTAAAGCCTCTTCCAATGGCCCGATCATCTCCCACCTCTTCTTCGCCGATGACCTTATTCTGTTTACGGAAGCCTCCCCCACCAGTTGCGATGTGGTCATGCAAACACTTAACTATTTTTGTGATATCTCAGTCCAGACGCTCAGCCTCTCGAAATAAAAAATCTACGTCTCGCCTAATATCCCCAAGCTGAGTGCTTGTAACATTGGTAGAAGCTGCAGGATTAGTATCATTAAAGACCTTGGCATGTACCTTGGTACCAATCTCATCCATGGGAAGGTCACTACTAACCATTTCAACTATATCATTGACAAATTCCAAAAGCGACTATCGGGTTGGAAAGCCAACCTCCTATCCTTAGCCGACAGGACCACTCTTATCCAGGCTGTCACTGTAACCATCCCCGTCTATAATATGCAAACCGCGGTTTTCCCTATGAAAATTAACGAGAAACTAGATAAAATTAGCAGGAACTTCCTTTGGGGAGACACGGAGGATAAAAAGAAGATTCACCTTATAAATTGGAATATTGTTTGTCGTCCCAAAGATTTGGGAGGTCTGGGGATCAGGAGTAGTGATGAGAACAATCGTGCCATCGTTTCCAAGATTGGTTGGAAAATTCTCAATGATAAAAACTCCCTATGGGTTCGGGTGCTTAGTTCGAAGTATAAGACTCATAACAACCCTGACAACTGGACCAGGAAAGCACAGGCATCACATATCTGGAGGGATATCCTTAAATGCAAAAATGATATTGTTAAAAACACCAAGCAAGTGATTGGTGACGGGATGTCTACTAACATCTTCAAAGATTAGTGGGTGGGTAACTCCCCAATTCATAAGACACACAACAACAACCACCACGTGTCTCGTGTGTGTGATCTGATCAAAGATGGGGCTGGAACGAACAACTGATCACTGACACCTTCAGTCATGACACTACCAATTTAATTTTGAGTACTACCCTCCCCCATACTCTCGGTAAAATTGATAGTCCTAGTTGGGGCCCCTCTGTTAACGGGAGGTTCACTATAAAAACGGCTTACGAATCACTGGTTAAGATTGACCTTAATACTTCTTCCCAGATTAACTGGAAACATATTTGGAAGCTTAACATTCCCCAAAAGTTCAAAACTTTTCTCTGGCTTACTTTTCATAAGAAACTACTTACTAACTGCCAGAGATTTAAAAGACACCTGTCTGATTCCAAAAAATGTGAGTTTTGTGCGTATGATGAAGATATTGAACATGTTCTCAGAAACTGTCACCTTACCACTGCCGTGTGGGAAACCATCTACTCCACTCATGAGTGGAATAATTACAAAAATACTTATTTTGTTGATTGGATTAAAGAGAGCATATGGGAAAATCCGGTGCAGAATGGCAATATTCTCTTTATCTATACTCTTTGGCATATTTGGACTGCGCGTAATAAATGCATCTTTAATAAGATTAATATCTCCCCGAATATGGTTTGTATGAGATCCAGTAACCTCACCAGGGAGATACAACTCATTACTAATACTAAAGCTAGTACTTACCATAGTCCGGGTAATATTCCTAACACCTCTCTAAGCGATGATACTTTTTCAGGATATGAGATTTTCACAAATGGCAGCTATGACCCGTTTAGCAAACTTGGTGAATTTGGTGGAAAGATCAGCAGCAACGACCAACGGTGGATCCTTGGATTCAACGACAAGATTATCGGAGATAGCAACCCCATCAAGGCTGAATTCGTGGGAATTCTTCATGGTTTGAATCTGGCAAAAATTAAGGGTGGACTAGGTGTTTACTTCGTAGCGACTGCTTGGACGCTGTGCACATCCTCAACAGACAGAGCCATCAAAAACATCCACTGACTAATATCATTGAGGAGTGTATGGCTATCATGACTGAAATGGATATAAATGTCACCCATATCAGACGCTCCAATAACTTGTGGGTAGATGGCCTGGCCAGGCTTGGGAGATGTCAGACACACGACTATGCTGAGTATGATGAGATCCCGGAGTCCCTTCTCTGTCTCCTTGACCATGCTGATCGGGGTAAAACTAGGGTTGCCCTACAAGCTTGTTCCGATCCCACATACCGCACTGCCACATTTAGTGGCTATATCCTTGATGATGTGGGTCATTGGAAGTTCAGTTTCTACGAATGCCTTAGGGGAACCCCATCGTTTCTTCGCGCCTTAATGTAAGGCCTCTACCACAGCCTTAACTTGGTGAAGATGCGCGGGTGGAAGGATATTCTTGTGGAGACTCGCATGAGCTAATTGAGATATTCAAGGGTGTTTAGTACCGTGAGACTGATTTCGAGAATATTAGGGTTGGCTGCTATGAACTCATGAGGATTGTGGGTGTGGATTTTATCTATGCTAATCACGGTATGATTCGGGGTGCGTATTGGCTGACGCGCGAGGCGAAAGTTCAGGAGGAGGCCTTTGTTGAGATCGAAGAGGTGCCAGTTGGCTTGCGGTGGATCCTGACTAATCCTATGATGTAGCTGGGACTCTGTGTCTCCATTTTGTTGCTTCTTTGTTGTGATGGTGTTTTCTGTTGCCTCTATGGCTTATGTTTCTTTGAGTTGTAATCCTGTTGTTGCCTTTTAATTTAATTTCTATGTTTACTAAAAAAAATATATCATAGTTTGAATATGAGAGATATGAATGGAATGACATAGCACCACAATTTAACAATACATCAGACAGTCCTTTTAATTGCTCAGCGTCAGAGAAGCCCATTTATTTGTACTTAGCAGGGACTGTACCTATGTATAGCTGTTAGATGTCTATACTGTTTTTATCATAACTTATGTGATTACATGTTGTGGTACTAGAGATAGTCGTACCGGTTTATGTGCTATATTAGAGATATATATGACTTATAGTAGGAATGCCTACCGACATACTTATGAGTCGAATTTGTGTATTACATATACTAGAGACGTGTATATTGCATTATTAACGAAATATAGCCTAAAATGGATATACTTGAGATATAAGCCTATTATTATAGTTATATTTACCTTAAGTTTGGGACCTTAGTACACCATGTATTTTATAATGAAAAATATTAACCTAATGTTGTAATGTTAAAGATTAAAGAATTAAGGGGTAAGACTTTAATCACATGGGTTACTTATGTGTTCAGGATTTAAAAGTGCCTGTTATTTTAGGTTATTAGGTTGGGTAACTAATAACCTAAATTTCACTAAAAGACGAGAGGAAGGTACGTAACTATAATGTGGCCCAGATTCAGTTATAATCTCATTTTATTGAGACTTGTCGTTTACATTATTATTATATCTATTTTCACAGGTCTTAGGTTGCGGTGGTTCCTGTTGACCGAGTTCGTTGGAGGAGCATCTCTAGCGATGTTCCATTCATTACTCATAGGTTATATGAGTCGAGCAAGTGTGTCTCATCCTCTTCTTGTACTCTATAATTTTAGTCAACTTGTATATGTGGTACTTATGTTCAAAGTTAAACCTTTGTACGAGACACATTTTATTCCAAGGTTGGTTTACTTGTATTGACAATGATTGGTATCAGAGTTGGATTTGTGTTATTTGGTATTTCATCATCTTATTATTGCTTGTTCGGTTTTAGTTATTTTCTTGTAATTTTTATTTTAGACCCGATTAATCTATTTATGGATTTTTCGGGGCTTTATACCCCCCTTACAAATTTATGTTTTAAATAATTATACCCATAAAAATGTTGTTAATCAAATGAACGTAGGGAGTGTATACTCTGGGATAGCTAATTGTTGTTGTCCATCTGTCTTGGTCCTCTTCTTATTCTATTTACCTCAACTGGTGACGCTCTTTTGTCCCTTTTCTCTCGCCCTTACCCTATTCAACTTCTCACGCCCCTTCATCTTCTTCCCTTATCCTTATTCTTATCCTCATACTTTATCTATAGCCTTACCTCTAAGTGTCATTTCCATACGAATTCAGAACGATTATCCAACGAGTTGTATGAACTCGTTCGAACGACGTTCACAGAGCGACGAAGTTACTTGTGATGAACATCAAAGAAGACGATACATCAGATGCAATTACACTATTTATGCGGGATCAACAAGCATACCAAATACTTACATCAGCAACCGGGGCTGACGTTGTGTTTATAGTTGATTTTTTCAAAACTTTTGATATTGGTTTAATAACGTTTTTGTAAATTTCTACACTCATTAATAGAGTGTCCAACTGATTTGCAAAAACTACAAAACTAATTTTACAAAGAATCCATGATATCCATCCATGATTAAGATATTACTATAATACTTATCCTTAAATAATTAATAATTTCTAAATACACCATAGAACAAAATAAGTACACCTACCCACAATCGAGGAAAGAGAAACTAATGCTATGTTTGAAACCAAATAAATGAATAGATTAAAATTCTCTTGAAAACTAAAAGATTATAAATTTAATTAATCTCTTTTCATCATTCTCCACTCAAATCACATTACACAATGCTACTAATACCACTATATCTATATAAAGTTTTTATTTCTAGAAAAAAAAGTTTAAAAAGTTTTCAAAATTAATTTTAATAGAAATAATTTTTTTTGGTTATAAAAACAGTTTTAACGTTGTATTTATAGAATTTTTTTTAAAGTTTTTATCCATAAATGACATACAACTTTTTAAATTAAAAACAAATAAAAATATGTATAATTTTTTATATAAATACGTACATTCTTTTTTGAAGTTTGTATTTATAAAAGTTAAAAAAGTTTTCAAATTTTCTAAATATTCTTAATATAAATAAAAAAAGTTTATGGTAATAAAAATATTTTTAGCGTTTTGTTTAGTTTGTATCTATAAATGACATATAATTTTTTAAACTAAAAACAAATAAAATCTATTTTTTTTATATAAAATACGTATAGTTGTTTTCAAGTTTATATTTTAAAAAATAGTTTTTATATAGAAGAGTTAATGAGACATTAATACTTACTATCTTTTTCTCTCCCATCTTAAACATTGTATTCTTTAAAATAAAAAAAAATGAATATATAAAAAATCTCTTGGCAACCAAAAAAATAAATAAATAAAAAATCTCTTGAAACTAAAAATATGATTATAGACTCCATTAATTAATCTCTCGATCCAAAACAATATAGATTTAAATAATCTACTTTTATCATTTTGCACTCAAATCATATTACACAATGCTACTAATACTACTACATCTATACAATGTATTTATTTTTAGGAAAAAAATGTTTTCAAAATTTAAAAATTGCTTGTTATATAAATAAAAAAAAGTTTTTGGTTATAAAAACATTTTTCATGTTGAAAAAAAAAATTAAGTTTTTTTATCAATAAATGACATAAAGTTTTTAAAACTATAAATAAATAAAAATATGTAGAATTTTTTTTATATAAAATACATACAAATTTTTTGAAGTTTTTATTCATAAAAAATTGTTTTTAAGTTCTTAAAAATTCAAAATTGTTTTTATTATAAATAATTTTTTTTGGTTATAAAAATATTTTTAACGTTATATTTGTAAAAAAACTTTAAATTTGTATTTATAAATGATATAAATTTTTTTAAATTAAAAAAATTAAATATGTATATTTTTTTGGATAAAATACCAAGAAGTCCTTCAAATATTTTTTAATACACATTTAGTCTAAGCCGTTTATTTTGTACCAAGAAGTCCCTCAAACACCCATTTAACTAATATTCTTTTATTTTTAAAAGGTCGCGTCAGCGGCATGGTGAAAGACTTTTTTGAGCAAAATAAAAAGGCTTGGATTAAACATGTATTAAAAAATGCTCGAGGGACTATTTGGTATATGCCCTGTTTTTTTTTATATAAAATACATATAGTTATTTTGAAATTTTATTTATAAGAATAGTTTTATATAATAAAACATATAAAATTAATAAATAAATTTATTTATAAAAATTATTTTTTTATAATATCTTTAAAATAAAGAGAAAATTATATTTAAGTCTCATTTGTCAGGTCAACATACATATAAGTCCTATTGACTTTTCAACAATCATATAGGTTCTATTCCAACTTTTGAGGGAATTTTTTTACAATTTTATCCTTTTTAAAACCAATAATTCGTAACTTCCTTTAGGAAGTTACATAAGTGGTTGGACTTTTTTTTTAATCTTAAAATGATCATAACTTTTGATTTACAAATTCGTTTATCGCAAAATTAATATTTTTGAAATCTGCTCGACGAGATCTATCAAACAATATCCATGAAACCTATAAAATTTCAAAGAAAAAAAATTACATAAACACTAAACTTTACTGTATACACTATAATATGAAATAGTTTTATATATGTGACATTTTCACAAACAGACAGTAACATTTATATATGTGAGTAGGAGTGTCATTAGGTGCCGGTGGCGCATACCTTTAAAAATAGGAGCATATTGGATATACATATACTGTTGAATATGATAACACAGTAAATGTTATTATTTTTTAATATGTCACATATATTAAACTTTACTGTATACACCAGAAAATGAAATAGTTTTATATCTGTGACATTTTGACAAATAATAACACTTACTGTATTAATATATTTATAAAATAGTTTTACATATATAACATTTTCACAAACAGTAACATTTACTAAGTTAATATTACACAATATATATATATATATATATACACACGGTAGATCCAAACCTCTTTTTTTAAATTACCATATTTTTAAAGGTTTGCGCTAGGGACATTCAATCCCCACCCACATTGTCGGAGCTTCAACGACCTTCATCAAAGCTACGATATGGGGTGGGTAGTAGAGGCATAGGGTGCCGCTGGCGCGGACCTTTAAAATTAAGAGAATATTAGATAAATGGGGTTTGGATCACCGGAGCTCTAGTTTGGAGTGAGTAGGGGTGGCATTGGGTTAGGTTTATATCTGTAACATTTTCACAAACATTAACAATTACTGTGTTCATACACACACACACACACACACACACACACACACACACACACATACGGTGGATCCAAACCTCTTTTTTCTGATATTATCTTATTTTTAACGGTCCGCGCTAGCTGTATCCAATCCCCACCACCACCCACCCCCATTGTCGAAGCTCCAACAACCTTTATCATAGCTTGGATTTGAGGTGGCATGGGATGCCGATGTAACATTTTCACAAACAGTAACATTTATTATTTGTGAAAATATTACAGATATAAACCTAACCCAATGCTACACCTACTCACCCCAAATCGAAGCTCCGGTGGATCCAAATCTCATTTATCCAATATTCTCTTATTTCATAAGGTCCGCGCCAACGGAACCCCATGTCACCCCAAATCAGAGTTCTGATGAAGGTTGTTGGAGCTCCGACAATGGGGGTGGGTGGTGGTGGGGATTAGATGCCGCTAGCGGAGACCGTTAAAAATAAGATAATATCAGAAAAAAGAGGTTTTGATCCACCATGTATATATATATATATATATATATATATATATATATATATATATATATATACTGTGTTATAACACAATAAATGCTACTGTTCGTGAATATGTTACATATACAAACTTAATCTAATGTCAACTCTACTCACCCCAAATCGGGGCTCCGGCGAATCCGAATCTCATTTATCCAATATTCTCTTATTTTTTAAGGTCCGCGTCAGCGGCACCCCATGTCACCCAAAATCAGGGCTCTGATGAAGGTTGTTGTAGCTCCGACAATGGGGGTGGGTGGTGGTGAGGATTGGATGTCGCTAACGCGGACCGTTTAAAAATAAGACAATATGAGAAAAAAGAGGTTCGGATCAACCGTATATATATATATATATATATATATATATATATATATATAAGAGGACATATTTGCATAGGTCCATTATCAATTTATTATGTCATATACCGCTACACCGTCGAAGAGCATTTAAGAGACATCTACATTAAAGACGGATCGGAATTACTCAAGTTCTTCATCATTCAAGACTCCGCGAAGTGTACTTTGGTAAGGTTATGTTTTTAATACCTTAACTTTTCAATTATAGCTTGTGGGATATTTTTATAAAATATTTTCTAAGTGTTGGAGCGGACTTTTTCGTCAAAATTTGAGAATGAGTATTTTTTTAAAGTGTTGAAGCGGACATTAAAATAATAATTTTTTCGCAACAGTCGTTCGAGCGACATAGCATGTCGTTCGCGCGAGATGGCATATCGCGCGATCTAGTTCGAACGACAGCTGTCCTTCGTTCGAGCGACATACTGATCTCATTCGAACGAGCTCTGTTTACGAGGCGAAACAAGTTTCTATAAAATCTCATTCTCTGGTTTCGTTTTCATGAAGAAGTCCCAGCATTTTACAGAACAGAAAAACTGCGAAAGCATAATCCTTTTTGACTTCTTCCTTTAGGGTTTAATCCCTTTTTGTTTTCAATTCACAAAACTCCCATATGCTTTAGTGAATTGTTTTGGCTTTCAAGAACATACTTTGCTCTTGTTTATACTTTGTGGGGAGAGCTCTACAACCGACAGCTGCATGCTATTGTGGAGGGAGTCCTTATAAAGTTCACTCTTGTGGAGAAACCGTTTTTCTTCTTCATTGCTGCCCTCCTGGAAAGGAAAAATTCCAGCCGTAACTTGTGGAGGAGCCGTCTTCTTCTTCATTGCTGCCCTCCTGGAAAGGGAAAGTTCCAGGCGAGACATCGGAACCGACACCTGCGAGTATTTCGTATGTCACCCTCACCCTATTTCATTGTAATCCGTGTAAGCCGTTTTCTTACAAATTACAGTGAAATAAAAGGTTTTGTCCCTTTGGGAGATTTTTCCTGAAATTGTTTGTTTTATCCTGCATGCTTTATTTTATTTTATAAATCATCTAGATGCATATTTTAGGGTTTAAAATCTCCTCCTATGTCTATGCCGGTACATACATAAAAAAATTCGAATTATCAAAAACCAAAATGCCTATACAAATCTACCCTCCCATGAATAAATTTGCAAGACCTCAAAACTGTTCTTCTAACATCTTCGTCAATTCTGAAAGCCTTTCTCATCAGGGTGTGCAACATAATGATCTTCAATCTTTGTACCTACACACATGAGAGAAAGAAAAAACCTTCGTGACGCATCGAGCTTGAAATGATATAAGAGTAAATCATTAATAAATCAAATTTCCCCCATAATGCAAAAACTCCGCCATAACATGATAATTATTTCTCCCCCTTTTTATGATGTCCCCAAATAGACAGATAAGAAGGAACAATCAAAACATGGAATGTCACGATAAAAATGCATAGCAAACCAGAATCAAGCTACGCGCATGCAAAGGAGTATCTCACAAATTTTACAAACTATTTTTGAATTTTCAATTTTTCATACAAAAAAAATCACACCATGGATTTAAACTCATACAACCAAGTCATGGAAATGGAATGAATGGGTGTGAACACATTCGATAGGTAAATAAACGCAATCAATCATATGTGCACGATGCATATGTGTACCCCTAACGAATGAACATCAAAAACATCCTTTGGTGTAAAAATTATTGAATTTAGATGACATCGTCTTATGCAAATCAACAAATCAAAATCAAATGATTTTCACACCAATAACGTCCAAAACTATTTAGCGTTTTTTCAATATTTTCAAGGACGTGCAAACCCGTTTAAAATCTCCAACCAAACTCCCTCAAAAATATTTTATTTTAGAGGTGTATAATCTCAATTCTCAAACATTGGAGAATTGGTGCAAAAACCTAAATGACCCATAATTGGCATGAATTTCTTTTTATTGCCTTTAAAAAAAATTCGGGTTCTTTTAAACCTCTTTGGACCCCGGATAATAAAATTTCTCAATTTTTTAGGTCCAATTTAAACGGCGATTTAATCGCAAAGGATAAATGAAAAATCTTTCGTAGCCCTTCACCGTTTTCAAATAAAGCACACAACCGCACCAACGGCTCTTACATGCACAACTTTCTTATCAAGTTTTATCGCGCTTTGTTCGTTTTAAGGACAAAATTGAAATGAAAACACCCAACTAACATGTGATAAGACAAGCACAATAATCAAACAAATTCATGCATGTGTGAAATAAAGGAAATAACGAGTTAACATATAGGAAGTAACACTTAATTACATCTTAATGACTCCAAACATTATAAAGCACATGGATGAATTGACCTATTGTCTCAAAACACTATCAAATAGTCACATGAAAAAATGGAGTGATGTTGTGACTCGGTCATCCAAAGTGTCCATCCATAAACGGTGCCAACAAAATACAAAAATCTTTTTGAATTTTCAAATTTTTTATCAAAATAAAATCTTTTTGTATTATTTTTTTTTCAAAATTTTCAAATTGAAAAAATATAACTACAAAATGATACAAACAGCAATAGGCATATAATATCGATATGTGCAACATCATATGCTAACAAACAGTAATCACATAAGAGAATCCACAATGAAAGCATATGTGATAAATGAGCAATGCAGTGTTATCAATTAAGCATGGATACCAAGACTAACTGCATATAAACTGACCAGAAACAAACCCATCAGTACCAAAAACCTAAGCATATGAACACCGGGTACTAAAATCAGAAGGGAAGCAAAAACAAAATTTTCAAACAGGTCGCTCAAACGATCTCTCTCTGTCGCTCGAACGACAAGGGCATGTCGCGAGAGACGGCATCGCGTGAGACAGGGCTGCCGCTCAAACGACATATAGGTCTCGCTCGAACGAGAAAAAAAAATTCCCAAAATTCTCAGAAAATCATACAGTTTTACCCAGTGCAAAATTTTTGTGAAAACAGTACCTGTAAGGGGCAAACAGATCCAAAACAATGCTAAAACAATAGCAAAACACACAAATGCAATAAATAAATCAATGCGCGCTACGTCAAAGTGAGTCATAACACTAGAAAGAATATAACATGATGCGTCGCTAGTGTATGACAAACATCCAACACAATCAACCAAAAGATTTCACATGGGGTGAATCACGTGCAAGCAAACGGGAATCGTGGACAAATAAACTATAAGCCTCTAAATCCGATTTCCTGACCCAAATCGATGTGTAACGAGGTGTGGG